>JAHIAL010000159.1:0-382686 GCA_021605145.1 Aegilops bicornis
AAGATAGAGGAGAGTAGGCGATATCTCGTGATCAAGGGGAGCTTGCCACAGTTGCTCGACACAAGAAGGAGGGGCTCACGGTGCACGTGGTCAACCATTGCATCAAAGATCAGTTTATGTGGTCCCACGAGAGAAGAAGAGGGGGAGAAACAAGAAATACATAGCAAGCAAGTGCAGGAATAACAGACAACAAGCAGAAGCTAGAGCGTGTTCTAACGCTTGTATGAGGTGATACTGCGGAGGGTGAAGGGGAAAACATCCGAGAAAGTATTCCCGGTGTTCCGTGTTTTTAGGACAAATGAACTGTCGGAGGGGAAAAGTTGCCGGAGGATGGGGTGTGTGGCCCAGACCCGAACGAGCTGCGTGCTCCGGATTCGGCCTTGCTCGTTATTGCGAAAGCAACTTCTCTCATGTAGAAAGTATTTTCGCCATCCGAAAGCTACGGTTTTATTTTGTATGATTTTCTAAAGTTTTAAATCATTTTTAGAATTTATTTCAATTAATTTAATTCAACATTATCCTGTGATTGCATCTTGTGTCGACGTCAAAGATGGCGTCGGCCGTCAGCGGAGCGTTGTCGCTAGATTACATCGACGATGTGGGTCACAGTGACGCATGTCGCGTGACAAGTCATAATCGATTAGCGCTAATTAACACATAATTAATTAAACAAACAAGTTTAGTTGAATTAAATAGACTAATCTAATCGGAAATTAATTAAGCTTAATTAATTAATTAAATATTTTATTATTACTGTTTTTAATTACTATTTACTTATTTATGTATTATTTATTTGTAATTCCTTTGTTAATTCCCCTTTTTCAGCGTTGCCTGGGGCTAGGGCCCTGCAGTAAAACCCCGAGGCCATGGTGGCTCAGTTAACGGCAGCCAGGCACTTGACCCGGCAGGCGAGAAGCGGGCGGCAGGCGGCTGGTGGGAGTGCACTGCACTCCGACGCCATGAGAAGCGACTTGTGAATGACGCACAGGGCCTCGGGCTCGTGGCCCGGCGGCAACCAGGGCTTGGCAAAGACCGAGCACAGGAGTTGCGCAGAACCTGGCACGCTTTTTGGTGAACAATGAAGTGGCATGACTATCTACAGCGGTGAGAGCTGCTGTAGATGCCAGCATGTTCTAGATGCTGCGAGGCATGGGCGAAGGTGAACCCAGCCGCAGTAGCAGGAACAGCGGGCACAAGGCCACCGCATGAAAGTGGCCCAGTATGGCCGAGGCATGGGCCAGACGCTGCGGAGCACGGCGCCCGTGAGCCTGAGCGCTTGACGACTTGCTGCAGCGTCAGGGGCGACGCGAGAGCGAATCATATCTTGGCCGAGCGAGGAAAGTGCGGTCACAGTGGCCGATAGTGGCGCTTCAGCGCATCGAGCAACAGCAGGGCGGGACGATGATGTGACAGGGATAGGAAAAGGAGGCCAGAGAGCCTCACCAAAGAAACGTAAGGTTCGAGGCGATGGGGTTGAGGAGGAGGCGGAAGCAACAGCGTCGAGGGAAGCGTCCGGCGTCACGGTCCTCGTGCAGCAGAAGCGTAGGTAGCTCCCATGGCGAGGTCAACAAGGTCGGCGTGATCGCTGAATGGAGTGGCGAGGGAGGCCGGATCGCCATTGGCCATTTCGAAGATCCATACCTCAGCAAGGAGGCGGCTTAGCGATCTAGATCCGTGGAGCTGGATGGTGGGCGCATTGCCAAGCGCGAAGCGGCGGAAATGCAGCATTTAGCGCCGTTACATCAGGCCTTGATCCGTTGAAAAGAGCAAGAGGAGCTAGGTGAGGGAAGTGGGGATCTGATCCCGATCCGAGAATCGAGGAGGAGTGGAGCGAGTGGGGAGTTAGGAGTTTTAGGTTTAGTGAGTTGCTATGGGGTTAAGTGGGGGGCGGCACGGGCGTTGGGGTCGGGCGGGCCAGCCGGTGGCCGATGGGTCGAGGCCCGGTGGGAGGAGAGGCCTTTTGGCCTTTTATTTATTATGTTATTTTAGCTTGTTCTTTTCTATTTTCTTTTTATTTCTTAATAGTTTATAGTTTTATATTTTAGTTTTCAGAAATAAATACCTAATTGGTTCGTAAATCCGCCTAAACAATTATACCTCTTTGTACGCTACATGTAATCGAGGGCATCTAAATAAATTAGCCTAATATTTTATTAATTGAAAAGGGAATTTAATTAATTGTTCCAGTTCACCATTTATTTATGTTTGGACATTCAAACACTCCTCTAAAGATGGTGGGTTTCTCCACCATAATAGTACTCATGCATTATTTGGCTCCATTCCGAACATTTTAGTTTTAACATTTGGAATTTTTTTAATTGTTTGCTTGATTTTTGAACTTGAATTAGAACCGGTTTCAAACTAATCGGGAGATTAACCTTGACGATCAATGAGGTGACGCGTGGCATCATTAGCAAGGGTTGATCTTTGTAGCTTGATTATCCCAAGGAAGCATTACAATTCTCCTCCGATTACAAGAAATCTCTCGTCGAGATTTAAGAGGGGGACTTAAGAAGCGCACAGGTCACGTAAATTCTAACAAATCTTCTTGGTCTTTAGTTACTCTTCCTCGAAGAGGTTTGCGATCCATTGACGTTGATGTCATCATTTCTAGAAGCTTGTGTCATCATGAAAGAAGCTCATCCTTTTCTTCGGGATCTCCGCATCGTATTTCTACGATAGAATAAAGGCAAGAGTTATTCCGGAGAGAACGGACCTCTACAAGGTTGACTATCATCGTTATGCTAACATCGGGGAAGGTGGCGGAAAGTAACTCTTCGAACTGAAACTTAAGAGCGAGAAAAAAAATCGAAGTAAAAGTAAGAAGGTACTACATGAGGAAGTTTCAAGCGGGTAGGCAAACGTTAGAGTCACCGAAACAAAGTGTGAAAGGAGTCCGGTCTGCACCGAAATCGAGAATAGGTATGTGCGTGCGATACCGTAATAGATTACTAGGAAGAGTGGAGTCACGAATTACTCACGGAACAGGCAAGAGCAAGAGGATAACTTTGTCATCAAGGTGTACAGTGAGAGTCAAGTTTCGATCATGTGACACGTGGGTTATCAGGGCCCACCATGTGGTCTAAAAAAAGTAGGAAGGTGGGTGAGCATCTTGCACGATCATGTAAGCCAAGGCAAAGTCGAGATGGGATTTAAGCGTGGTTATGTAACGGCAAGCAACATTGGTACTAAGGGCGAGGACGAAGAGAACCATCTTCCTGCTCGTTGAGCCAAGCGGACCGATGGGCAAAGTTCTCGTCCATCGGTGGTTACCGAATGTCATCAACAAAAGTAACAGTCAGTGGTCTTTCTCGTGAGAATTGTACACGAGGTGTTTACAAAAGCAGGAGAATATTACTTTGCTTAGATCCTTATAGATCACAAGAAAGGTTAAACCAAACAATGGAAAGGAAAATATGATTATCAGATTTAAATAGAACAATGGGAAGGAAAATGTGTTTAAACACATATTTCAAGGGTATATCCTTCCCAAGGACAAGTAGAGCATGATATCCATGATAGGGTATAATGTAGAAAACTCTTTAGATAAGGTGAGAGAAATTTCATGACATTACCCATACAACGGTGTTAGGGTAATTGATAAGGAAAATTTAGCATTTGTGCTTCAAATGTTCTTATTGAAAATTGAAGTACCATGAAAAGGCTTGAGATAGCATTGTGAGGTCTTCAAGCAAAGGTCGGACCTTGGATACACAAAGGATTTACTCAGAACCACCGGTAGAATAAGTCTTACCATTTCCTCATGAAAGAAAGGATAACCTTGAGGAAAGGAAACTATAACAATAGACCTCCGACGCAGTGTATTAGAGCATGACATCATCTTGCTCAGTCATATAAAGACCAATGATATGACTCTAGGAAAATGTCTCAACCATCATATCCGATCGAGATTGAGATTCGATTGATGTCGGGATACCTCGGACTTAGGATACACAGAAGAAAAGGTACAGCGCAAATTGACGAGATGACATTGTAAGATTCTCGGTGAAATGAACTATGGGCGAGTTCCAAAACAAGAGTTCATCATTAAACCAAGGATAGGGTGAGGAGGTGGTGATGGACTCAGCGACATTCCATTTAGATTTCAAAAGATGGATTTCCACGATTATCTGAACAAGGAGATAACCTTTGTCAGATCAAATGATATAGTGAGGTATGCTCGAGGAAAACATACATAATTAAACATTGGTTTAAAGGTGCATTCGAAATATGGGCTGGGTTGCACGACCAATGTTAGAATGGGGATTCAATAATCAATAGCCTAAGAATGAACTGTCGACCATTAACTTCAAAGCAATAGGGTTGCTAGAAGTTTTGAATTATTCACATCAGTCCATTTCTCGGTATTCCGATTAGAAATGACACGGGACTAAGGAATAAAGGGAGATGGCAAGAAGTATTACTTGTACCAAAAATTTTAAGAGGTGGCAAAATTCTCATGACATTCTTGACATAAAAGATGTAATACTTCAGTAGAACACAACACTAGCTGGAGAGCAAGTTGTATTCATAATGTGGACAAGTTCGCGATGAAAGGAAGTCAAGGGTGTTGTCCATGATAATAAAAATCATCGAGGGCAAGGAGGGTATTTCTCATCATGAACACAGTTGGCATCCCGAAAGAAGTCAAAGTTTTGAAGGTGATCCGACACATTTGCAGGGAGGTTTCAAGAGGATGAAATCAAACAACAAGCGGCAACAAGCAAGGGAATGGCCAGTGGCAAGTTATAGGATCAATATATAAGATGCAAGCTCGGAACCAAAGTTGCCTTTCAAGACAAGCAACATGATGTTGAAAGCTCGACAAGTAAATCATGCTCACGCCTTTGAAGAATTAGTGCACGAAGGACGAGGTAGCACAAACGGTCAAAGGTAGCAAGACTAGGATGCAGCCGATAGTCTAGGAATGACCAGATTGAGTTCGTAATTTCCTAGTAAAATACTAGGGGTATTCGATTTGTAGTGCGGAATAATTTCACTAGTCGGTGTCCTCGGTTGACAACAACCCATAACCCATAGAGTGATCTCGACAAGGAAAGACATTACTTCAACAAGGTTAGTAAGATGTGGTGCAATGGCAAGACATCTCCGAGATACCAGGGGCAATACTCGAAGGTAGAACATGATAGAAGTAGAACCGGTTCATTGGCCTATGACAATAGATACTTCAACATTGCCAAAAATAGACGAGGCACTGGAATGGACTCCCATCAGATATATATCGGACGGAATGACATGGTCGGAACCATAACTATAAGGAATCAATTTCAACAATACCGGAAAGAATCATACAATGGATAATCATTTTGCAAGAAGCGTCCGAGACGGTCTACTTCATTTTCATGGGCATGAACACAAAGTTCAAGGTCGACTCCCACTTCTTTAATGCATATCATTTCATTCACCTCTCGCTTGATATAACTGTAGTGTTGGAATTTTATCTGGTAGAACACCGGAAGAGTATGACTCGTGAAAACTCTCGGGTTTGCACAGATCAGGGAAGGCATTGGTCCAGCCCATTTACCTGCATCTTAGGGAACATATACTACAAGGTTCGAGTAAATAACTCAAGCTCTAAAGCGGGCGTCGCTAATATATCGAGAATAGAACTTACCAATGGCATTATGTATCAGGGAAAGAACTTCTCGAGGTTTTTGTATACAAAGGACACTGTCGGATTGATAATTCAACAAAGGATCCGACGGCACACAATCCGAAGAAGAATCAAGGCAAGGGCATTGGGGTATAGAAACAACTGACTAATTCAAGGCTCAATTGCAAAGGAATTTATGATTTCAAAATCAAGGGATCAAAAGCAAATGTTCTGATAAAAAATGAATAAGTTCAAGATGAACTTAGAAGCACAACCGATCAAAGGCATTGATTGGTCAAGAACTACTCATATCCAAATGATGTGCGAGTCAAAAGGATGAATTCTAGGATCTGGCCGAGGATTGCGAAAGTATTCACAACATGTTGAATCAACAGGCTCAAAATGATAATGACAAGGGATGCCAATAAGATTATGAGACTTATGGGATTAACCATAATGCAAGCAAGCAAGAATTTCAAGAGCAATAGGTTTGGTCAAGATTTTCAGAAGAATGAACGGTATTGCGAAGACTTTTGTGAAATACCTGAATCAACTGGGGATGAGCGGATGCTCGGTAAGTCACGAGAAATTATCCGTAGGGGTATTCAGTGACAAAGAACTGCAAGGCAAGAGGCACAAAATATTCTACGGGTATCTTGTAATAACAAGATCGACCGGGAATAAAAGTAAGCACGAC
This sequence comes from Aegilops bicornis, assembly GCA_021605145.1. NCBI lineage: Eukaryota > Viridiplantae > Streptophyta > Magnoliopsida > Poales > Poaceae > Aegilops > Aegilops bicornis. The sequence goes on from JAHIAL010000159.1 coordinate 6,312, forward strand.
AGTGTAAGTATTTATCCATAGGGATATTTAGGTGGAAGGAATTGCAAAAGCAACGGGCACAAGGTCTTGAGAAAAATCGAGAGTATCTTCGAGATCTTCCGTGAATACGCAAGCGATCATCCTGGACTCAAGGGGCTCTCCCGAGAAAGTATTTTTCGAGAACCTAAAGTTAGATTATAGTAAAAATCGTTTAACCCGAATAGAAGAGAGTTCAATCCCCAGTAAAGATCGAGGGAGTAAAAGATCCTAATACCACCCAATGGCGACGTGGGTCCATGGGTACGTACCATGTTAGTAAAAGTTTTGCAATGTCTAGACTCGACTTGACCAAGGAGTGTGGAAGGGGATTCCTATAGGCAATCGGCTCGATACCAACTTGTGGACGCCCATTCAATCTTTTACACTAATCATGCACGCAAACGCGGTAATACGATCAAGATCGTGGACTCACGGAAGATATCACAACACAACTCGAAAACATAAATAAGTCATACAAGCATCATAATACAAGCCGAGTGGCCTCGAGGGCTCGAATACAAGTGCTCGATCATAGGCGAAGTCGTGAGCAACAAAGATTCTCGAGTATAGACATAAGTTAAACAAGTTTGCCTTAAGAAGGCTAGCACAAACCGGATACAGATCGAAGAGGCGCAGGCCTCCTGCTCAGGATCCTCCTAACTACTCACAGTCGTCAATGCGTCGGTGGGCTGCAGCCGTGAGTAGTAGGCACCTCCGATTAAACAGTAGTCACACAACGGTGGCGTCGGCTCCTCGGGCTCCATCGTCTCGATCGCAGCAATCCCGGGTAAAGAAAGGGGAAAAGGGGGGAACAAAGGCAACCGTGAGTACTCATCCAAAGTACTACGCAAGCAAGGAGCTACACTACATATGCATGGGTATATGTGTAAAGGGCCATATCGGTGGACTGAATCTGCAGAATGCCGGGATAAGAGGGGATAGCTAATCACAGCCAAGACTACGCTCGCAGCCTCCATCTTGGCAAAAGATCTAGAAGAGAGTAGATCAAGTCCTCCAAGTAGCATCGCATAGCATAATCCTACCCGACAATCCTCTCCTCGTCAGCCTCGTTAGAGAGCCGATCACCGGGTTGTATCCGCACTTGGAAGGGTGTGTTTTATTAAGTATCCTGTTCTAGTTGTCCATAAGGTCAAGGTACAACTCAAGTCGTCATATTACCAAGATCACGGCTATTCGAATAGATTAACTTCCCTGCAGGGGTGCACCACATTACCCGACACGCTCGATCCCATTTGGCTGGACACACTTTTCTGGGTCATGCCCCGCCGCGGAAGATCAACACGTCGTAGCCCTACCTAGGCACAACAGAGAGGTCAGCACGCCGGTCTAAACCTAAAGCGCCTGAAGTGCGGGCCCATCGCCTTAGCACACCACGTTCATTGGCAAGGCGGAAGCGTAACTAGCCCCTTAATACAAGAGCAGGCTTACGTTCCAAACCGGCCAAGGCCGCTCGATTCTTGACGCCACGAAGGCTTTTACCGATACCCACGGCGCCTTGCCCATATCTTGTCCCATCGTGGCGGTTAGTGCGTATAAGGTCAACCCACCCAACTCAGATCAAATACCAAGATCTCGTTAAGTGTGTTAAGTATCCACGAACGCCGACCAGGGCTGTGCCCACCTCTACTCCTAGGTGGTCTCAACTGCACCTGTCGCTCTCCGCCACAAAGATCCACACAGAGGGTCATGGGACAAAGGTCCTTTCAGCCCCAATCCGTGAATCACTGCGGGTGCTCCACAAGCCGACCGACTTTAGTCACCACATGTATCATGTATAAAGTATATAAAGTATATACCCGTGATCACCTCCCAAGTGATCACATGACCCGATAGTATAGCACATGAGACGGACAAGAATGTAGGGCCACCGATGGAATACTAGCATCCTATACTAAGCATGTAGGATTGCGGGTAAAGGTAACAAATGAGTAGCAAGGATAGGCTATGCATCGGGATAGGAATAATCTAGGCAGGCAAGAACATGCTACACTACTCTAATGCAAGCAAAGATAGAGGAGAGTAGGCGATATCCGGTGATCAGGGGGCTTGCCTGGTTGCTTTCGAACAAGGAGGGGTCGTTCGGTGGCGTAATTCGACCACAAAGGGCATCAAGATTGTCACGGGGTCTACCCTGAGAGAAGAGGGGGAGAAACAGTAAATACATAGCAAGCAAGTGCATAACAGGACAACAAGCGAGAGCTAGACGTTTTCTAACGCGGTATGAGGTGATCACCGGTGAGGGGAAAACATTGGGAAAGTATCCCGGTGTTCCGTGTTTTCGGACAAATGAACCGGAGGGGAAAGTTCGCGAGTTTGATATGTTAGGTGTGTGGCGGAATGAGCAGGCTGCGTGCTCCGGAGTCGTCTCGTTGTTCTGAGCTACTTTCATGTAGAAAGTATTTTCATCTGAGCTACGGTTTATTTTGTATGATTTTCTATAGTTTTAAATCATTTTTAGAATTTATTTAATTAATTTAATTCAACATTATCCACAACAGTGCATGCTGACGTCAGCATGATGTCGCTACGATCAACTGGACGCCGACCGGGTTAAAGCCGACGTGTTGGTCCCGCATGTCATACCTTTATTAGCTAATTAACAATAGTTAATTAGTTTAGTTAGTTAATAGGCTAATCTAATCAAAATTAATTAAGTTAATTAATTAATTAAATGTTTTAATTATTTTTAATTACTATTTACTTATTTATGTATTATTTATTTATTTTTGTTAATTCCTTTTTTCCAGTGAATAAGCTCGGCTAGGGCTCCTCTAGTCGATGGCACATTGTGCCATAGCGGGTCGGGCATCTGCACCGCACTTGACAGGCGAGTAGGGAAAGCGAGGCGAAGTATCCATGGTGCGGGTTTCGCACCCGACGCCATGAGGCGAGGGCGAGCGCCACTTTGAGGCCTTCGGTGGTCTGGCGGCGACAGGAGCGACACCGAGCACCTGGAGTTGCGAGCACGCTGGCACGGCGAGACGAGCCGTGGCGGCCTTCGGCAGCGCTGGGAGGCCTTGCAGAGGGCGCCCTACAGTCAGCAGGGCGGCGCGAAGGCGTGACCCCTGGCCGGCAGCACGGGAAAGCGAGGCACAAGGCCATCATGAATGGCTGGCGAGGCGGGACGACGGCGAGGATAGAAGATGAGGCCGAGGCCCCACCGAGGGACCATAGGGTTCAGGCGATGGGGAGTTGAGGAGGAGGGCGGAACGCAGCGGCGTTGAGGAGGCACCAGCCACGCGGTCCTCGTGGCGACGGGGCCGAGTGGCTCGGCTGAGTCCCGCGTCGGCTGATCGTGACTCGGTGGCGAGGGAGGCCGGATCGCGACAGGCCCCAGGATCCATCCCTCCGGCAAGGAGGTGGCTTAGCGACGGATAGCCGGGCAGCGGCAGGCGCCCAGGGGCAGTGAGGTCCTGCAAGGGGGCGCCAAGGCGTCTGATCTAGTTCGGGGCGAGGCGAGAGGAGCGAGGTGAGGGAGAGTGAGGATCGATCTGATCCGGGAATCTGGGAGGAGGGAGTGGAGCGAGTGGGGGTTAGGGGTTTCGGTTTAGTGGGGTTATGGGGAGTGGGGAGGCGGCTTGGCGATGCGGGCTTGGCCACCGTGGCCGGTGGAGTCGAGGCCCGGTGGGAGGGGGAGGCCTTTTGGCCTTTTATTTATTATGTTATTTTACTTGTTCTTTTCTATTTTATTTTATTTCTTAATAGTTTATAGTTTTTATTTTAGTTTGAAATAAATACCTAATTGGTTCCTAAATCCGCCTAAACAATTATACTACTGCCACGTAACTCAGGGCATCTAAATAAATTAGCCTAATATTTTATTAATTGAAAAGGGCATTTAATTAATTGTTCCTAAGTATCTTGTTTATTTATGTTTGGACATTCAAACACCTCTAAAGATGGTGGGTTTCTCCACCATAATTACCTATGCATTATTTGGCTCACTCCGAACATTTTAGTTTTAACATTTGAATTTTTTAATTGTTTGCTTGATTTTGAACTTGAATTCGAACCGGTTTCAAACTAACGGAGATTAGCAAATGTTATGAGGTGACGTGGCATCATTAGCAAGGGTTTACTGTAGCTTGATTATCCGGGCGTCACATAACATCGATCCCCTCCTCCTCGGCGATGAGGGCGACCTCCTCCGCTCACCCCACGTCAAACGTCTACACCTTCTCCTTTGAGAGCGGCACCCAGTCCGCCTGCCAGGGAACCAACACCCAGAGCGACACCCGGTTTAGGGAGCTGCCCCTAGATTCAGAGTCGTGTGCGGGCGACCACTTCTCAGCATCGGTCTTCTTGCCCATAGCGGCGGTCGTAGGCGTGGTTGTTGGGGAACGTAGTAATTTCAAAAAAAATCCTACGCACACGCAAGATCATGGTGATGCATAGCAACGAGAGGGGAGAGTGTCATCCACGTACCCTGCGTGAGACCGTGAAGCTGTTATGACAACGCTGCTGATGTAGTCGTCGTCTTCCACGATCGACCGATCCTAGTACCGAACGTTTTGCACCTCCGCTGTCAAGACATCGTTCAGCTTCGGTGGCGTCCCACCTAACTCATGATCCAAAAGTAGAGCTTTGAGGAGAGTTCACAAGACGACGGGCGTGATGACGGTGATGATGAAGCTACCGACACAGGGCTTCGCCTAAGCACCACTACGATATGACCGAGGTGGATTGTGGTGGAGGGGGGCACCGCGCACGGCTAAGACATCAATGATCAATTTGTGTATCTATGGGGTGCCCCCCTCCCCGTATATAAAGGAGGGAGGAGGGGGAGGGAGGGCCCTCTACTATGGCGTGCCCCGGGGAGTCCTACTCCCACCGGGAGTAGGATTCGCCCCTTTCCAAGTAGTAGGAGTAGGAGAGAAGGAAGGGGAAGAGAGAAGAGAAGGAAGGAGGGGGCGCTGAGGGAGTCCTGGATTAGGGGGTATCCGGACAGCCGGACTGTATACATCGTCCGGACTATTGAGCGTGAAGATACAAGACTCAAGACTTCACCCGTGTCCTGGATGTGGGACTTTCCTTGGCGTGGAAGGCAAGTCTTGGCGTCCGGATATTATATTTCCTTCCTTGTAACCAACTCCATGTAAAACCCCTAGCCCTCTCCGATGTCTATATAAACCGGAGAGGTTGGTCCTTAGAAGGCCGATCACAATTACAATCATACCATCATAGGCTAGCTTCTAGGGTTTAGCCTCTACGATCTCGTGGTAGATCTACTCTTGTACTACCCATATCTTCAATATTAATCAAGCGAAGTAGGGTTTTACCTCCATCGAGAGGGCCCGAACACGGGTAAACATCTGTGTCCCTTGCTTCCCTGTTACCATCAGCCTAGACGCACAGATCGGGACCCCCTACCCGAGATCCGCCGGTTTTGACACCGACATTGGTGCTTCCATTGAGAGTTCCTCTGTGTCGTCGCTGTAGGGCTCGATGGCTCTTTCAACCATCGTCAACAACACGGTCCCAGGTGAGACCTTTCTCCCCGGACAGATCTTCGTGTCCGGCCAAGCCACCTGCGAGCCAATTCGCTTGGCCATCCGAGCAGACGATCTCCACGGCCCTAGCAACCGGATCGTGGCTCTAAACCTGAACTGCACGGCGACATCCATGGAGACCGGATCTTCAGCGGACTCGGGCCTATGCTAGGAGCACCCGATCCACGATGAGCACGGCTTAGACCTACCGTCGTAGACAAAGTTGAGGTATCACCCCATGATAGCCTCGGACCTAAAATCCGGAGCAGGTTATGCGTGGCCCAAGGACGGGGGGCTGGACCCCGCCCCACAGGTCGCGCACTTATCGACGGTGGAGCCGAACACGGGCCTTACCTCTGTGGTGGCCTATGAATCCGGACCCCCGGATTCGTATCCGCATGTTGGTTCCGATCCGCCAAGACTCGATCCAGCCGAGCCAAAGTTGGGGCTCCCGTAATGGAGTTCACCATTGCGGATATCTTCCGGCACTACGCCTTGACGACATCTTTGGACTCATTAAAGTCTCTCTCTTTGTCGGGGAGGCTCTTGGCGAACTATGTCCGGCTTCAGTGGGAAGCAAAGCACGAAGAATTCGTTACCCACCCACCACCCAATTCATTGCCACAGTCGCTGATTTAACCGGCGTACAGGACTTCAACTCCGAAGACATCGAAGGAATAGACGACGATGCAGGAGAAGAACATGAAGCACCGCTCACTGGACGGTGGACAGCCGCCTATCCCTATGACATATATATATATGGCGGACACTCGAAGGAAACCAATGGCGATTTAGGCAGCGGAGGATAATCCCTCGTGGAGAAAAGCAAAGCATAGGCGTTGCCGGTGCCGCTTCCAAGCCCGCCACGAGAATACAGCCCGTAAGACGAAAACAATCCGGATGGCGCCGAAGATGAATGTAACCTGAGTCGGCTTGTTTTGAGAAGGCCGGATGGCCACTGGGATACTTGGAAGGAACAACTATACGCCCTCCGAGGACGAGGCAAAGCCTCGGCAATGACGAATTCGGGCGTGCTCAAGATCTAGTGGAACAAGCTCACTTGACTGACGGCTCATGGCCACAAAGAAAGGGCCTGCAGAAGGAAGCAACAACAGCTTAAAGTCACCAAGATTTGCTAGTGGATGATGGACCAAGGTCCTGGCCACCGAAAGATATGGACCCGACCGCCCAGACAAAGGGCACACAGGCACAACCGCCACCCCAACCTAAGCAGGAGAATCAAGGCACATGCCCCGACGGTCCAACACACCACTACGGTCCAAAACAATACGAAGGACACAAGAAGAAGCATCCTCAAGCCTCGATGCAATGGTCATAGCGTCCAAGTCGGGAAGGTGGTGCTAATTCCAAAGAACTCCCAAATCGGTCACGGATGACAGAAGAATAGCTCAGACCTATCCGCCCGAAAGCAACACACTCGATCAACCATGTGAAATTCATGGTACTCCTAGAAGAATGACAAAGCATACCAATAGAGAATGTCGGATCCTCAAAACAAAGTGGCTGGTCGCGTGCCGGAAACAATGAAGGGAGGCGTCTGGTCAAGAGCCCTCCCCCCATAGCATAAAAGTACAGCCGATCGCCCCCGACCGCATTAACTACAGCAACTCAATTGCAGTACCTCTAGACATAGAAAACCGGGGGCTCTATAACACATAAAACCCCCGCAGGTGTGAAATCACAAACAACATCTCCTAAAAGATGCTAGGGGCAAAGGCCAAGTTTTTCTGGCCCATCACTCTAAACGGTTGTCTTCGGATCACCAAAAAATACTACGCCAAAGAATAAATCTTCGGCACCTTCCCACTATGCGGTAATTTACCATATGCTAACGGGACGAACCACGTTGACTAGATTCCACATGGTAAATCACTTAGGCCCACACCATGTGATACAATCACACCTATGGGCAAGGCCGAACCCCACCCTCAAGGCAGAAATCATACAGCTGCCGGAGTAGCAAGTTGCGCATGCCTATCAAAATTTTGATATGACAGCTAACTATCCGGACACCAACTGAGGAGTCCGCTACCCAATCGGTATAGCAATTTGGGTCTCCTGTGGTCCGATCAGAGCCCTCGGACCAACCACAAGAGGACGCCTTCGGCTACCTCCGGTATTTGCCTTACAAACTAACTTTGACGCAGTAATGTGATTGGTGACGTGGAATCGACCAGGACACACAAGGAGCCCCCCCCCCCCTCTAAAAGAAGGTAGTCCGGATTTACTCTTGATCCACTCACAACTCCCTCCAGTCCGGCCATCACAGGTTCCGCCAAAAAACACCTCCTTTCATAATCATACATTGTACCCATATGCATAGACATATCATTTTACTACAATGCGTAGACTTAAAAAACACTTACCAGCCGTCGCTTTTAATCGACACCTCGTGTTACGCCTGGAATTATGCTGGGGCTTCACAAGACGGGCAATAAAGTCCGACCACCTTCTCGCCGCTTCTAAGACTCCCGAACTTATAGCACTATATGCATCGACTCCGAATCATGTCTTGGGTCATTGGTTGGGTTTGCCCGGCTCCCTTGTTTTGGTACCTTACGCCTGCTATATCGGCTAAGGTAGCGCAGGAGAACTATCATGCGATGGTGTCCTGGATCTGCAGGATTTGAGCACCTCGAGAGAAAGCAAAACCGATCGTCATGATATAGCGAGAGCTGGTCACTGTTCGAGAGGTTGTAAAATCCTTAAAGATTTATTCCGCATAACGCCATTATAAATGCAGAGTCGATTTGATCGATCTTCCGATTAGGCGCCAATAGAGCCCCCAGTTCGGCCTTCCGAACACTAGGGGCTGCGCCGACCATACTCGACTTCCTATGGCTAAGTGAGAGTAATAAAGCCTTATAGTCCGATTGCCTGGTTCGTGGTGAGAAACGCCTCGGTAAAAGGACCCATCTATGGGATAAAGAGCGTTCAGATATATCCAGAACACCCCCGTATTCTTTTTTTACGTAAGGGCGGTCGACAATCGCCAACTCTCGGGATTTACATACGATAAACAACACCAGAAGAACATATGTTCAAACAAAACAGCAATATATAAATGCCATAATCCCATATTACAAAAAGTGGCACGTAATGCCCTCGTGGAAATATAATGTCTTTGGCACACTTATCCGCCGCAAGGCTGCTCCCTTCAAGACACCTTCATAGTACATGCCGGGCTTATGAGCTCTTTACCCTCCGGGCGCCCCTCGATCATCAGCTTCTCCGTCAAGCTTCCCCTATGCACTTTTGCACGAGCAAACGCCATACACGCACCCTCTATGCAAACCGATCGCTTAACAAAGATCAAGCCGAGGACATGCGCCCCACAATCCGCTTCCACGAGCCCGGCAATCGCTGAATTGGCTCCGCCGACCCACAATGGACAACCAAGTCCTTCATGGCTAGTTCGGCCGCTGATGCGATTCGACTAGTTGCTTCAAACCTGATTGATAAAGGGCACGGGATAGTTAAATTCGGTAAATCATCATGACCAGAAATCCCTCTCCGCAGACTTCTTCTCCTCGGTTGAGAGAATTGGGCGGCATCCGATATGTCATGAGGAAGATCCGCATACGCCTCGAAAAATAAGAATTCAGCTTGCCGCTAGAATTCTTCCCATTATGATGAACAAATGGCTAAGAATATCGAAGGCCTTACCAGCCGCAACTTTCCGGGCCTCTTGAATGTCCTGCATGACACCTCGGGCTTCTTCCTGGCGTCTTCCATGGCTTGGAGCGCTTTGGACGAGTTCAATTCTTTCCCTGTTAGACTCTGCTCCAAGCCCTCGCTTTTCTTCACAGCCTCATGGAGCTCCCTCGGCCATATGACAACCCCGGCCTCGTGTTTTTTCGCTGAAGTGCACGCTCGGCAACCTTCTCGTTGGCATCATCCACGACCTTCTTCTTCGGTGCCTCATATTCTGGCTTTTCGCTCCTAGGGCATACAACACAAATACTTTTCAATAAGCACAATTACTTATTCGTGCCTAATACAAGACAATGTTTCCACACACCTTGTTTATCTTCTAATTGCTCCCTTACGCGGCCAAGTTCTTCCTCGGCCCGTTCTAGGCTCTGCTTCAGTTTGGACACTTCCGCATTATGAGCAGCCGTCTTCTCCGCAGACGCCTGTGTTCAAACAAAGAGGTACACGTCATTAACATAAATCCCCCGATAAGAGAGGATTTGATCCCTTATCCGGCTCCCTCTCCTTCGCCGGACAGTGTATCAGGGGCTACTACTCATATTATGACGATTCCTCAAAGGTTTCTTAGGAAACATACCTCAAAGGCCTTTATAAGGCCAAGGCAGGATTTCGTTCAGCCCGCTCTCGGCGGGATCAATCTTTTCAACCACCGCACTCCATAAGGGTCCGATGTTCATCGACGATAGACGCGTTCTTTAATCTTTGTCGATAGACCGCCTAGCAACTCTCGCTTGAACAGAGGTTGCCCGGCCCAGGCAGGCAGGCCTCCCACCATTGAAGGTGGCTGCCCACCGATCCGGGAGCCTTAGAGGTCTCCTGGACCTTGTCCTACCGGCCGGCCGAACTCCAAGATCGCCCACGATTGACAGCACACTCGAGGGCCATCGCTCTTGTGTGTCCGGCCTCCAGTGATATGCCCTCGTCCTGGCCCGCTGAGACGACACCTCAAAGGTCGCATCGGGACTTTGGGAAGGGGCCTCTGGAGGCTCCTTCGCCAAGGCGTCCGAGGCTTTCGTGAATCCTCGGATGAGGATTGTCCCCATGAGACCTTGCTTGGACTGCAAAATATAGCAACAGTAAAAACTACTATACCCAAAAACAATCCCGGGCGCATATGCATGTTCGGATTTTGTATACTTACGACTTCTCCAGGGGCTGGGCCCTGGGATCCCACTCCGGGCTGCTATCGGCAGCCGTGGTGGATGCCTCTGGGAGGGAACCTTTTCTCCTCTTGGGCGATTCGGCCTCCAGGGACGAGGAAGCTACACGCTTCTCCCCACCTTCAGAGTGAGGCTCGTCCTCCTCTGCTTCTTCCTCTTCGTCTTCCGAAGAAGGAGCATCGCTTGAGTCTTCGGATTTTGCGTCCGAAGCCTCGCGGTGACGGAGGCCACTCCGGGTCTTCTTGACCTTCTTGGAGGCCTCCTTCTTTGACGCCTCGTAAGGCACGGGGACCAGCATCTTCGTCAGAAGAGGTCCGGCCGGTTCCTCCGGCAGCGGGGCCGGACAATGAATCCGCTCCACCTTCTTTGTCCATCCCTGAGGTCACTACGAAACACGATTAAGATGTCTCCCTCACGACATGCCAACCAAAGCGTGGGTGGACAGAGCGTGGCAGTAACTTACCGGGCTTGCAGCATGGGATAATTGATACCCACGGTCCTCGGCGGAGCCCGGCCACGATTTGACGGGCTTGAAGAGCACCTTCCAGATACCCTTGTGGGAGGAGTCGAGAGCTCTCAAGGATTTGGTGCTCGGTTGCGTCGAACTCCCCACGAGTGCGAGGCTCGGCTACACGACAAGGGAGAACCGTGCGAACTAGCATCACTGGACCATGTCGACGAAGTCCGATGTCCCCGCCAACCAAACTGACGGGCCTACCGGAGCAATGACAGCTCATCGGACGAGGACTAGTTCGGGCCCTTCTTCGGCCAGGACGTGAGTCGTAGTGGAGCTCCGGATCTGAACTCAGGAGCTGCGGCCCACTTTTTGCCGCGTGGTTCGGTGATATAAAACCACTGCTGCTGCCACTCCTTGACGAAGTCATTGAAAGCGCCTTCGCCAAACGCCTTGGGCATCTTGCTCACCATGGCACCTCAAGACTCGGCGTGCTCGCCGGCCACCACCTTGGGCTTCACATTAAAAATCTTCAGCCACAAAAGCCAAGTGAGGTGAGATCCAAGAAAAGCCTGCATACCACGATGAATGTCGAGATATTGAGGAAGGAGTTGGGGAGAGATCATGAAAATCAATCCCGTAGTAATACATGACTCAAGTGAACAAATGGGTGCAGGGGAAACCCAAGCCCATGGACAAAATGGGGAAGGAACACGACTCTCGTGAGGTTCCTGAGTGGGGACTGACTTGTCCGGTGGGAGACGGTGGTACGTCGTACGCTCCAACGTATCTATAATTTTTGATTGCTCCATGCTACTTTATCTATTGTTTTGGACTATATCGGGCTTTATTTTCCACTTTTATATTATTTTTGGGACTAACCTACTAACCGGAGGCCCAGCCCAGAATTGTTGTTTTTTTCTATTTCAGTGTTTCGAAGAAACAGAATATCAAACGGAGTCCAAACGGAATGAAACCTTCGGGAACGTGATTTCCTCATCGAACGTGATCCAGGAGACTTGGACCCTACTCCAAGAAGTGCCAGAGGCGGTCACGAGGATGGAAGGCGCACCCCCCTGCCTCGTGGGCCCCCTGACGCTCCACCGACGTACTCCTTACTCCTATATATACCTACGCATTACTTCAACAGATCGTAAACGGATCCAAAACCTAATTCCATCATGCAACCTTCAGATCCGTGAGATCCCATCTTGGGGCCTGCTTTGAGTTCACGGAGAGGGCATCCACCACGGAGGGCTTCTACATCAACACCATAGCCTCTCCGATGAAGTGTGAGTAGTTTACTTGAGACCTTGGTCCATAGCTAGTAGCTAGATGGCTTCTTCTCTCTTTTGGATCTCAATACAATGTTCTCCCCTCTCTTGTGGAGATCTATTCGATGTAATCTTCTTTTTGTGGTGTGTTTGTTGAGACCGATGAATTGTGGGTTTATGATCCAAATTTTATCTATGAACAATATTTGATTCTTCTCTGAAATCTTTTATGTATGATTGAGTTATCTTTGCAAGTCTCTTCAATTATCCGCTTGGTTTGGCCAACTAGATTGGTAGTTCTTGCAATGGGAGAAGTGTTTAGCTTTGGGTTCAATCTTGTGTGTCCTTACCCAAAGGATGTAAAGGGTTGCAAGGCACGTATTGTATTGTTGCCATCGAGGATAACAAGATGGGGTTTTATCATATTGCATGAATTTATCCCTCTACATCATGTCATCTTGCTTACATGCGTTACTGCTTTTTAACTTAATACTCTAGATGCATCTTTGGATAGCGGTCGATGAGTGGAGTAATAGTAGTAGATGCGTAATCGCTTCGATCTACTTGTTTTGGACGTGATGCCTATATACATGATCATACCTAGATAATCTCATAATTATTCGCTTTTCTATCAATTGCTCAACGATAATTTGTTCACCCAATCGTAGAATACTTATGCTCTTGAGAGAAGCCACTAGTGAAACCTATGGCCCCGGGTCTATTCTCATCATATCAATCTCCATTACTTTATTTACTTGCTTTGTTTTACTTTGCCTTTTACTTTTACTTTGCATCTCTATATCAAAAATACCAAATATATTATTTATCATCTCTATCGATCTCACCCTCGTGAAGTGACCGTGAAGGGATTGACAACCCCTAATCGCGTTGGTTGCGATTAGCTATCGCTTTTGTGTAGGTACGAGGGACTCGTGCGTGATCTCCTCTTTGGATTGATACCTTGGTTCTCAAAATCGAGGGAAATACTTTACGCTACTTTCTTTGCATCATCCTCTCCTCTTCTGGGAAATCCAACGCAAAGGCTCAAGAGGTAGCAAGAAGAATTTCTCCGCGCCGCTGTTTGGGAGGTCTACGCAAAAGTCAACATACCAAGTACCCATCACAATCCCTATCTCTCGCATTACATTATTTGCCTCTCGCTTTCCTCTCCCCCACTTCACCCTTGCCGTTTTATTCGCCCTCTCTTTCCCAATCTCCTCCTCTCTTTCTCTTTTGCCTTTTTCGTTTGTCTTTTTGTTGCTTGTGTGTTGGATTACTTGTTGCCATGGCACAAGATAATACCAAGTTGTGTGATTTCTCGAATACCAATAATAATGATTTCCTTAGTACTCCGATTGCTCCTCTTAATAATGATGAGTCTTGTGAAATCAATACCGCTTTGTTAAATCTTGTTATGAAAGATCAATTAGCCGCCTTCCTAGTGAAGATGCCGCTACTCATCTAAACAATTTTGTTGATTTGTGTGATATGCAAAAGAAGAAAGATACGGATAACAATATTGTCAAATTAAAGTTATTTCCGTTTTCACTTAGAGATCGTGCTAAAATTTGGTTTTCGTCTTTGCCTAAAAATAGTATTGATTCTTGGAACAAGTGCAAAGATGCTTTTATCTCTAAGTATTTTCCTCCCGCTAAGACCATCACTCTTAGGAACGATATTATGAATTTTAAACAACTTGATCATGAGCATGTTGCCCAATCTTTGGGAAAGAATGAAATTAATGCTTCAGAATTGCCCTACTCATGGTTTAAATTTATGGATGATCATACAAAAAATTTATGCCGGATTAAATTTTGCTTCTAGAAATCTTTTTAGACTACGGCCGGGAGGCACGTTTATGGAAATTACATTAGGGGATGCTACAAAATTGCTTGACAATATTATGGCTAATTATTCTCAATGGCATACCGAAAGATCTTCTAGTAAAAAAGTGCATGCTATAGAAGAAATCAATGTTTTGAGTGAAAAGATGGATGAACTTATGAAGATGTTTGCTACTAAAAGTACTTCTCTTGATCCCAATGATATGCCTTTATCTACTTTGATTGAGAATAATAATGAATCTATGGATGTGAATTTTGTTGAAGGAATAGTTTTGGAAATAACGCCGATAGAGGGAATTTTAATCCTGGGCCTTACCCTAGTAATCCTTCTAATAATTATGGAAATTCCTACAACAACTCTTATGGAAATTTTAATAAGATGCCCTCTGAATTTGAGAGTAGTGTTAAGGAGTTTATGAATTCACAAAAGAATTTTAATGTTTTGCTTGAAGAGAAATTGCTTAAAGTTGATGATTTGGCTAGGAACGTTGATAGAATTTCTCTTGAAATTGATTCTTTAAAGCTTAGATCTATTCCTCCTAAGCATGATATCAATGAGTCTCTCAAAGCTATGAGAATTTCCATTGATGAGTGCAAGGAAAGAACCGCTTAGGATGCGTGCTTCCAAAGATGCCTTTATTAAAGTGTGTTCTTCCAATTCCTATGAAAATCAAGATGAAGATCTAAAAGTTATTGATGTGTCCCCCATTAAATCTTTTGTTTTGCAATATGAATCTTGATGAAACTAAATATGATCTTCCTTTGCCTAGAAGGCGCCCTAAGAATTCTCGAAGTTTCTAGATCTTGATGATGAAATTGATAAAAGTGGGATTGAAAGAAATAAAAATCTTGATGTTGCTAAACCCACTATTTTGGATCTCAAGGAATTTAATTATGAAAATTGCTCTTTGATTGGTTGTATTTCCTTGTTGCAATCCGTTGCTAGATTCTCCTCATGCTTATAGTCAAAATAAGGCCTTTACCGAACACATTGTTGATGCCTTGATGCAATCTTATGAAGAAAAACTTGAGTTGAAAGTTTCTATCCCTAGAAAAACTCTATGATGAGTGGGAACCTACTATCAAAATTAAAATTAAAGATTATGAGTTTCATGCCTTGTGTGATTTGGGTGCTAGTGTCTCCACTATTCCCAAAACTTTGTGTGATTTGCTAGATTTCCGTGACTTTGAAGATTGCTCTCTAAATTTGCATCTTACGGATTCCACTATTAAAAAGCCTATGGGAAGAATTAATGATGTTCTTATTGTTGCCAATAGGAATTATGTGCCCGTAGATTTTATCGTTCTTGATATAGATTGCAACCCTTCATGTCCTATTATTCTTGGTAGACCTTTCCTTAGAACGATTGGTGCGATTATTGATATGAAGGAAGGGAATATTAGATTCCAATTTCCTTTGAAAAAGGGTATGGAACACTTCCCTAGAAAGAAAATAAAATTACCATATGAATCTATCATGAGAGCGACTTATGGATTGCCTACCAAAGATGGCAAAACTTAGGTCTATCTTCGCTTTTATGCCTGGCTAGGGGCGTTAAACGATAGCGCTTGTTGGGAGGCAACCCAATTTTATTTTGTGTTTTTTTGTTTTTGCTTCTGTTTAGGAATAAATAATCCATCTACTCTCTGGTTAGATGTGGTTTTATGTTTTAATTAGTGTTTGTGCCAAGTTAGACCTATTGGATCTTCTTGGATGATAGTTATTTGATCTTGCTGTAATTTCCAGAAACTTTGTGCTCACGAGAAAAAATTCAATAAATCACAGGAACGTGATTTTGCATTTATTCTTTTTGCTGCTGATCAATAAACAAATTGTCTAGGTCTTCCAATTTTGGTAGATTTTTTGGAGTTCCATAAGTTTGCGTTAGTTACAGATTGCTACAGACTGTTCTGTTTTTGACAGATTCTGTTTTTCGTGTGTTGTTTGCTTATTTCAATGTATCTATGTCTAATAAATTAGTTTATAAACCATAAGGAAGTTGTAATACAGTAGGTTTAACACCAATATAAATAAAGAATGAGTTCATTACAGTGCCTTGAAGTAGTCTTTTGTTTTCTTTCACTAACGGAGCTCACGAGATTTCTATTGAGTTTTGTGTTGTGAAGTTTTCAAGTTTTGGGTGAATTCTTTTGATGGATTATGGAACAAAGAGTGGAAAGAGCCTAAGCTTGGGGATGCCCATGGCACCCCAAGATAATCCAAGGACACCAAAAATTCAAGCTTGGGGATGCCCCGGAAGGCATCCCTCTCTTTGTCTACTTCCATCGGTAATTTACTTGGAGCTATATTTTATTCACCACATGATATGTGTTTTGCTTGGAGCGCCTTGTATTATTTGTGTCTTTGCTTGTTAGTTTACCACAATCATCCTTGCTGTACACACCTTTTGAGAGAGCCATACATGATTTGGAATTTGTTAGAATACTCTATGTGCTTCACTTATATCTTTTGAGCTTGATAGTTTTACTCTATGTGCTTCACTTATACCTTTTGAGCGTAATAATTTTTGCTCTAGTGCTTCACTTAGATCTTTTAGAGCACGGTGGTGGATTTGTTTTAAAGAAACTTGATCTCTCATGCTTCACTTAGATTATTTTAAGAGTCGTTAATAGCATGGTAATTTGCTTAATGTTAATATACTTGGTATTCAAGATATGTGAAACTTTCTTTTGAGTGAATTGAATACTAAGATAAATTTAATGCTTGATAATTGTTTTGAGATATGGAGGTAATAGTATCAAAAGTCGTGCTAGTTGATAATTGTGAATTTGAGAAATACTTGTGTTGAAGTTTGCAAGTCCCGTAGCATGCACGTATGGTTAAAGTTGTGTAACAAATTTGAAACATGAAGTGTACCTGGCTTGTGCATCCTTATGAGTGGCGGTCGGGGAATGACGATGGTCTTTTCCTACCAATCTATCCCCTAGGAGCATTCTTGCGCGTAGTACTTGATTTTGATGGCTTCTAAATTTTTGCAATAAGTATATGAGTTCTTTTGACTAATGTTGAGTCCATGGATTATACGACTTTTACCTTTCCGCATTTGCTAGCCTCTTGATGCAGTGCATTACCCTTTCTCACCTTGAGAGTTGGTGCAAACTTCACCGGTGCATCCAAACCCGTGATATGATACGCTCTTTCACACATAAACCTCCTTATATCTTCCTCAAAACAGCCACCATACCTACCTATCATGGCATTTCCATAGCCATTCCGAGATATATTGCCATGCAACTTCCATCATCATTATTACGACATACATTACTTTTGTCATATTGCCATTGCATGATCATATAGTTGACATCGTATTCGTGGTAAAGCCACCATGCATTATTTTCCATACATGTCACTCTTGATTTATTGCACCATCCGGTACACCGCCAGCATTCATATAGAGTCATATTTTTGTTCTAAGTTTCGAAGTTGTAATTGTTGAGTTGTAAGAGAAATAAAGTGTGATGACCATCATTATTAGAGCATTTTCCCAAGTGAGGAAAGGATGATGGAGACTATGATTCCCCCATAAGCCGGGATGAGACTCCGGGCGAAAAAAAAAGAGGCCATAAAAAAAAAGAGAAAAGGCCCAAATAAAAAAATGAGAGAAAAAGAGAGAAGGGACAATGGTACTATCTCTTTTTCCACACTTGTGCTTCAAAGTAGCACCTTGTTCTTCATGTAGTGAGCCTCATATATTGTGCTTCAAAGTAGCACCATGTTTTTCATATAGAGAGTCTCTCATTTTGTCACTTTCATATACTAGTGGGAATTTTTCATTATAGAACTTGGCTTGTATATTCGAAGGATGGGCTTCCTCAAAAGGCCCTAGGTCTTCGTGAGCAAGCAAGTTGGATGCACACCCACTTAGTTTCTTTTGTAGAGCTTTCATATACTTATAGATCTAGTGCATCCGTTGCATGGCAATCCCTACTCCTCATGTTGACATCTTGATGGGCATCTCCATAGCCCGTTGATTATCCTCGTCAATGTGAGACTTTCTCCTTTTTTGTCTTCTCCACACAATCCCCATCATCATATTCTCTTCCACCCATAGTGCTATATCCATGGCTCACGCCATGTATTGCGTGAAGGTTGAAAGAGTTTGAGATTTTTTGAGTATGAAACAATTGCTTGGCTTGTCATCGGGGGTATAGAAGTTGGGAACATCTTTGTGTGACGAAAACGAAGCATAGCCTAACTATATGATTTTGTAGGGATGAACTTTCTTTTGCCATGTTATTTTGAGAAGACATGATCGCTTTCATTAGTATGCTTGAAGTATTATTATTTTTATGTCAATATGAACTTTTCTCTTAAATCTTTCGGATCTGAATATTCATATCACAAGTAAGAAGATTTATATTGAAATTATGCCAAAGTATCACTCCGCATCAAAAATTCTCTTTTTATCATTTACCTACTCGAGGACGAGTAGGAATTAAGCTTGGGGATGCCTGATACGTCTCCAACATATCTATAATTTTTATTGCTCCATGCTACTTTATCTATTGTTTTGGACTATATTGGGCTTTATTTTCCACTTTTATATTACTTTTGGGACTAACCTATTAACCGGAGGCCCAAATTTAATTGCTGCATTTTTGCCTATTTCAAGAGTTTCAAGAAACGGAATATCAAACGGAGTCCAAACGGAATGAAACCTTCTGGAACGTGATTTCCTCACCGAACGTGATCCGTGAGACTTGGACCCTACTCCAAGAAGTGCCAGGCGGTCACGAGGGTGGAGGGCGTGCCTCGGGCGCGCCCCGCCTCATGGGCCCCGACGCTCCACCCCACGACTCCTTCCTCCTATATATACCTACGCATTTCCCTCAACAGATCATAAACGAGCCAAAAACCTAATTCCACCGCCGCAACCTTCCTCAGATCCGCCGAGATCCCATCTTGGGGCCTGTTCCGAGTTCACGAGAGGGCATCAACCACGGAGGGCTTCTACATCAACACCATAGCCTCTCCAGATGAAGTGTGAGTAGTTTACTTCGCACCTTCGGGTCCATAGCTAGTAGCTAGATGGCTTCTTCTCTCTTTTGGATCTCAATACAATGTTCTCCCCCTCTCTTGTGGAGATCTATTCGATGTAATCTTCTTTTTTTTTTGCGGTGTGTTTGTTGAGACCGATGAATTGTGGGTTTATGATCCAGCTTATCTATGAACAATATTTGATTCTTCTCTGAAATCTTTTATGTATGATTGAGTTATCTTTGCAAGTCTCTTCAATTATCCGTTTGGTTTGGCCAACTAGATTGGTAGTTCTTGCAATGGGAGAAGTGTTTAGCTTTGGGTTCAATCTTGCGTGTCCTTACCCAAAGGATGTAAAGGGTTGCAAGGCACGTATTGTATTGTTGCCATCGAGGATAACAAGATGGGTTTTTATCATATTGCATGAATTTATCCTCTACATCATGTCATCTTGCTTAAAGGCGTTACTCTTGTTTTAACTTAATACTCTAGATGCATGCTTTGGATAGCGGTCGATGAGTGGAGTAATAGTAGTAGATGCGTAATCGTTTTCGATCTACTTGTTTTGGACGTGATGCCTATATACATGATCATACCTAGATAATCTCATAATTATTCGCTTTTCTATCAATTGCTCAACAGTAATTTGTTCACCCACCGTAGAATACTTATGCTCTTGAGAGAAGCCACTAGTGAAACCTATGGCCCCCGGGTCTATTCTCATCATAGCAATCTCCATTACTTTATTTACTTGCTTTGTTTTTACTTTGCCTTTTACTTTTTACTTTGCATCTCTATATCAGAAATACCAAAAATATTATTTATCATCTTTATCAGATCTCACCCTCGTAAGTGACCGTGAAGGGATTGACAACCCCTAATCGCGTTGGTTGCGAGTAGCTATCGTTTTGTGTAGGTACGAGGACTCGTCGTGATCTCCCATCGGATTGATACCTTGGTTCTCAAAAACTGAGGGAAATACTTACGCTACTTTCTTGCATCATCCTCTCCTCTTCGGGAAATCCAACGCAGGTTGCTCAAGAGGTAGCAAAGGGCCGATCTTGGGCGGATACCCGCCGTCCGGAGCTTCTTGATATCCTTCTCCCGGATAGTAGAGGCCATCCATCTCGCCTCCGCTCCGGATCCGGACATTTTTGGAAAACCTCTCTTTGGCGGAAAAGAAGAGTGCTTGGGCGTTAGGGCTCGAAAGAGGGAATGAGCTAGCGGAAGGAGAAAGGCGTGGGTAAAGAGAAAGAGGCCTTGTCTCTTTATAGGGGCGGTAGGTGCTTTTTGGCGCCCCCACTTGCCTGGGGAACCCGTTTGCCTCCCCGTCGCCAGCGATTAGCTGATGCGTGTTGGATTACCCGCACCGTATTGATGAGAGTCCCGTGATAAGGGGGCACGATCTCTGCTGACAAGACGTGTCAAGGAAACCGCCTCGCAATGTGCGCTTGTGGTCTGGTTGTGGGAAGACGGTTCGAATAAGGACCCGACCGTAATGACACGTCGTGTTGCCTAAAGGGTTGTCAGCAGATGGCATTTGTGAAATACCATCCTCTCTACGGTGGCATGTGAAGATCATTTTGTGGATCCGGACCACAGTTCAAGTGTTCGTTAATTACTTTGGAGTATTCGGAGATGGAACCCGCCTCGCAATGTCAAGACAAGATCAAGGCTTGGCCGGACTCATCGTCATTGAAGCCTGGTTCAGAGAGACTCTTGAGGGAGTCCTGGATTAGGGGTATCCGGACAATGGATCAGATACATCGTCCGGACTATTGAAGCGTGAAGATACAAGACTCAAGACTTGACCCGTGTCCTGGATGGGACTTTCCTTGGCGTAGAAGGCAAGCTTGGCGATCCGGATTTCCTTCCTTGTAACCGACTCCATGTAAACCCTAGCCCTCTCCGGTGTCTATATAAACCGGAGAGGTTGGTCCTTAGAAGGCCGATCACAATTACAATCATACCATCATAGGCTAGCTTCTAGGGTTTAGCCTCTACGATCTCGTGGTAGATCTACTCTTGTACTACCCATATCTTCAATATTAATCAAGCAGGAAGTAGGGTTTTACCTCCATCGAGAGGGCCCGAACCCGGGTAAACATCTGTGTCCCTTGCTTCCTGTTACCATTAGCCTAGACGCACAGATCGGGACCCCCTACCCGAGATCCGCCGGTTTTGACACCGACAGGCGCCGCCCCTCCCCCTAGTCCAATTCGGACTAGGCCTTGGGGGGCGCGCGGCCTTCCCTAGGCAGCCCCTCTCTCTCTCCCCTAAAGCCCAATAAGGCCCATATACTCCCCCAATCAATTCCGTAACTCTCCCAGATCTTTCAGATAAATACCCGAACCACTCAGAACCTTTCCGATGTCGGAATATAGCCTTCCAATATATCGATATTTACGTCTCTGCCATTTCGAGACTCCTCGTCATGTCCCCGATCTCATCCGGGACTCCGAACTACCTTCGGTACATCAAAACACATAAACTCATAATACCGATCGTCATCGAACGTTGTTGCATGCGGATCTACGGGTTCGAGAACTATGTAGACATGACCGAGACACGCCTCCTGGCCAATAACCAATAGCGGAACCTGGATGCTCATATTGGCTCCCACATATTCTACGAAGATCATTATCGGTCAAACCGCATAACAAGATACGTTGTTCCCTTTGTCATCGGTATATTACTTGCCCGAGATTCGATCATCGGTATCTCAATACCTAGTTCAATCTCGTTACCGGCAAGTCTCTTTACTCGTTCCGTAATGAATTATCATGTGACTAACTCATTAGTCACATTGCTTGCAAGGCTTATAGTGATGTGCATTACCGAGAGGGCCCAGAGATACCTCTCCGACAATCGGAGTGACAAATCCTAATATCGATCTATGCCAACTCAACAAACACCATCCGAGACACCTCAGAGCACATTTATAATCACCCAGTTACCTTGTGACGTTTGATAGCACACAAAGTGTTCCTCCGGTATTCGGAAGTTGCATAATCTCATAGTCATAGGAACATGTATAAGTCATGAAGAAAGCAATAGCAACAAACTAAACGATCATCGTGCTAAGCTAATGGATGGGTCAAGTCAATCACATCATTCTCTAATGATGTGATCCCGTTCATCAAATGACAACTCATGTCTATGGCTAGGAAACTTAACCATCTTTGATTAACGAGCTAGTCAAGTAGAGGCATACTAGTGACATAATCGTATGTCTATGTATTCACACATGTACTAAGTTTCCGGTTAATACAACTCTGGCATGAATAATAAACATTTATCATGAAATAACTTTATTATTACCTCTAGGGCATATTTCCTTCAGTGGTGGTGTGCAGCGACCAGTGGATGTGTGGGGGATATATGGTCCAACGAAGAGTGGGTCCAGTGGACATCTAGACACCCTTAAAAACCCCTGGTTTTGAGGGCAATTTGAGTAAATCGGGACGCCCAGACCAATCATTGGACATTTGGTGACTAGCGTTGGATGATTGGAAGTGTTTAGATATTAAGTGATCTGTGTTGGAGTCAAAAATGATGGACTAAGATGGGCAATATATCTCGACATTCATTCTTGAAAAAAAAATCGACATTTGGAAATCGTGCACATGCAGAGGAGAGATATGTATGTTTACTAAAGAAAGACAGGACTCTAGAAAGAAAATGAATTAAGGTAGCAATTGTAACCGACCTATGATCGTCAACTCTAACCCAACTCTTTGCAAGACGACAGCCATGGGATCTTAGGGAAATGAACTGATTGAAGCATGAATCTAATATAAGTATCGGAATCAAGAGCTCTTGAGTACAAGACCATGACAATGTAGTGTTAAAAATAGTAATATTAGGGGTAGACATGATGGGTAGTGTTGAAGTACATTGATCCCATGTAAGGCCCATAACTCATTAGACATGAGGGCTAGTGTTGAAGTATATTGTCCGCCTCACAATTGGTCAAGACTTTAGGATGAGATGATGAATCATGAATTTGTATTAGAAAAAGCAAAGTTAAATAGCTAGATAGACCACAGTAAGTCGTTCTATATTGTTCTTTAATATTAAACAAAAACAAATTGACGAGTCCTTTTGAAGTTCCCTTTTTAGCCGAATCCTTTTGGAGTTGAACACGGCATGTTGCTTGCGGGGGAAAACCCACTCTGCCCTTCTCACTCCTGTGCGTGACCTCGATTTGAAATGACCTGACGCGTGCGCACGCATAAACAAACACGGACCGACATGAGCCGAGAGCCGTGGCGACCGGGGCACGGGTACGGCCTACTCCACCAGAGACATCTCACATGTGCCTACGCCCGACGAGTGGCTGGCCTGCCGCCGGCGGCTTGTCGCGTTGCGTCGGCAGTCACTCGGCAGTGATAAGAAGTCCACTGGGGATATCCATCACCGGCTTCTCCGCAATAGGGGATATCTCACCTCTGTCGCCTCCCAACCCTCGACTCCGCCTCCATTTTGATGCCACTCACATGTGGGGGGTGGGGGGTGGGGGCTAGTTCACTTCGCCGAGCCAGAGCACACCTTCGTAGGTGCTCACTTGTGTGCACTGATCCGACGCCACACTGTCATACAAATTTCAAAACCACACAGTTGTCCATACTAGGACAGCGTCCGACGCACCTACCATTGAGCAACGCGCAACCATTCAGCCCTGCATAGTCAATCAACCCTTTACAACCATCCGACACCGCACCGTCGTCCAATGCCAAGTTGCTGTATTTGTTCCACTCCTCGACAACGACCATCAGAGGCGATGGAGTGCGAGCTCCGTGGCCACCCTCGTCGCCTGGATTGAGCTTGCAACTATATGAGCCATCCTTGGCTATCTCGCGATTAGGCTATGTGCTGGGACCTCAGCTCCTGTTGTCGCCTGCCAACCGCCACAACACATGTTCCCCATTTGGCGAGAGGGCAAAGGGAAGAGGGAGAAGGGGTTTGGGCGGGGAAAGAGATGGGAAGAATATGACATGTTTGGTTGTATCCGTTTTCTAGGCAATGGCGGAGCTTAGTTGGGGCTGAGGGCCATGGCCCCCTGACCTCACTACAAAGTCAAGAAATTTTTTCGGGTTGTTTAGATTAGAACATTTTAGCTTTTGCCCCCCCCAAAACACACATATTTGCTACCTCGCTCGAACATCTCTGTCTAGCTCCGCCATCAAGCTTTCTAGGTGATGTGGTGCCACCTAGTTCAAAAACAGTCAAAACACATAGAGGGTTGTCTTTTAAATGGTTTTGAGAGTTGAGGTGGAACTTCGACCAAACTAAAGTTAAGGGTTGTAATATGAACTTAGCCATAATTTTTTTTCCTTTTCTATTTTCTTGTACAATTATTTTCTTTTAGATTTTTTATCTTTTTATATAACAATTCAGTTTTTGAAATGTTCCTAACTTTTTAAAATGCCCGCATCTAAAAATATTCACAATTTTTAAAAATGTTCACATTTTGGAAACATATTCGGAAACTTTAAAGCACATTTCAAATTTTTAAATCACTTCTTTAAACCAACTAATTTTACTTTTTATAGAAAATAAATTATTCTCCGTCTCCATAATATAAGAACGTTTTTGACACTAGTGTAGTGTTAAAACGTTCTTATATTTTTTGGGGACAGAGGGAGAACTCTGAAAACCCCAATGTAAAACAGAAATAAAGTAATCGCAGGAAACCTTCCTTAGAGTTGCTTTTTGAATTGGGCCTGCGCACGCACGTGACGTCGGCTTGCTTGGGGCAGGGATTTTGGGCCTTGCTTTTAGAATTCTCGAAACAAGAAGGGCCGATCTGACTGAAACTCAAATAGGGTTACAATACAGGCCCACAAGATAGCAGGCCCATCCTTTCTATATATCGCGTCCTCGCCACCCCCACCTCTCTCGCCCTCTCTTTCCCCTCGCACAATCGCGGCGTCGGCGGCTGCGGCGGAACCCTCCCGGCGATCACCGGACTCACCCCGGCAGGTAACGCGCTCCTCCATAGCCTCTCTATCCGCGTGCTTGCGAGCGCGTTCCTACGTGTGCGCGTGCTTGCGCGGTCTTTCGCCGGAAACCCTAGGTCTGCGGCGCGGGCTTAGATCCCCGGCGTATTCGGCGGGTTCCTTGCGGGTCCTCCCGGGGCAATCCCGCGGTCTTCAGTTTTGACTCCTGAAGTCTCATCGCCCGCTGGAAATATCGAATCTTGCCCCAGAGTTGCTCGTTTACGCTGTTCATGTCACGCTGTTCATTAGTCATCACGCTGAATCAAATGTACTAGCTGTGGCAATAGGTTGGTTGACGCCGCATTGTCTAGAACTTGCCACACAGCTTGTTTGATTCTTGGTATTGAAAACCGTAGAAAAGTTTCTTATGTGCTAACTTGCATGCAAGTCCACAGGAAATTTTGCTTTGTCTTCATGACAGCCATGACAAACACCTAAAAATTCATGTGTTACTCCTGTGGTGCGACCAAACAATTTGTAATATTAAATTATTACCTTCTTCAGTGTTTTCAATCTATGACTTAACATGCCATAGCATCCAACTCCTACATTGTATAACTGTCTCTGTGTTTTTGGAATCCTCAAATCAAAGAGGGCCCTAACGTAACGTGTCATGTTATGTATGTAATTACAGGCAAAGCAATGAGGAGGTACAGTCCCCAACACCGGAGTCCCCCAAGGAGGGGATATGGTGGCAGAGGCAGAAGTCCCCCAAGGAGGGGGTATGGAGGACGGAGGGAGCAGGGTTCAGGAAGCCTCTTGGTCCGCAACATCCCATTGAGCTGCAGGTAGAAAAACTGTGAGATGGATACAGCTTTCCCGATGACTTAGTTTTTCACGAAAGAAGAATATTCCACTTTGTAAGGTATTGACCTTAGTTTTTTTCTCTTATCTGCGGCAGGCCGGAGGATCTACGGGTTCCTTTTGAAAGGTTTGGTCCTGTTCGGGATGTCTACCTGCCAAAGGATTATTACACCAGGTAGGTTTTATGTACTCGCACAATTTATTTGCAATTGGCAAACAATTTTTGGCCTTGTTTTCTCATGATAATGTGAAATATAGAAAAAAAGGACTTGAACGCTTATCTACATTGTTGTTGCATAAGATTGGTAATCCCAGTCTTTTTTTATGAAGAGATGTTGTGAGCATATCTTTCAGATTTGGTGTGATTTTGGTTTCCAACCATGTTTGTGCATTAACATTTAGGCCCAATGAAAATGCTTTAGTCATTGCAGTCTGCTCATGTGCTTCAGTGATTAATTTTTGTCACTAGAAGGTGTGATTAACCAATCGGGAAATGCTTATATTACCTTGTCTTGCGTATTCATCCATGTCTATGATAGTTTCTTTTTCTGAAATAATTGCCAGGGTAGTATTGGTTTGATGCAAGTACAATCCATTGATTTGTTGAAGAATGTTTTTTTTTATATTCCTAACAATTCATTTGCTTGGCAAGATAGAGTCTTGTCCGAATGAAGAAGTTCTTCTATGAAGACAAAGATTTGATTTGAGAAAATTAGTTTCGTGAAGAGAAGATAAAGAGAGTTGTATTGGGTAGTCCATGAGAAGATTAAATGAAGCGAAGTTCATTTCAAGTACTTTTCAGACTTTTCAAACATTGAGGAACTTGAAGCGAATGATTTTACGAAGATGCTCTTTATGAGGATCACCGTACTTAGTCATTATACAAGAAATTTGTACAAGAAACCTGGATACTAGGGCCTGGACATATAGCTGTGTTTTGCAACACTTGCTTCATGTTTGATGGGAAATGTGTGTAAGTTGTTGACTGTGCTTCGTCAAGAATCATAGAGGGCACACTGCATTTGAACTGTGATGGTAACATGAGAGGCACACACAATCTTTATGAATACTTCATGCTCTCTTTTGTCTGTTATCCCATTATAATTTCCTTTATCCTACTTTGTCTAATGAAATTGTTATACACAGGGAGCCCCGGGGGTTTGCATTTGTGGAGTTTGTTGACCCTTATGACGCCTCTGATGCACAATATCACTTGAACCACACAGTTTTTTTTGGCCGAGAGATAACTGTTGTTGTTGCTGCCGAGTCACGGAAAAGGCCAGATGATATGCGTAATAGGGCTAGAATCAGGTATGTTATTCCATTCTTGTGAAATTCTTCCTTATCCTTGTTATGTGCTCATTTGCACTGGCTGCTTTGCAGGGGGTATTCTGGTGAACCTGAAAGGCGTCATTCTCGTTATGGTACTTCCTTGCGTCATTTTTTTTGGAAATGGAATCATTAATGCCGTATGATTTGCAGTCCTGCATACTCTGAAATGCTAATCTAGAATTCTGAATGCTTCATTCTATTAGGCTCTTTATCCCAGTTTAGACCTTGCAGTTGCATGTAGATAGACCAATTTAGATCTTTTTGCAGAGAAGAATGCATTATGTCTGCTACGCTTAACAGGTTGCAACTTGCAACCCTGCAGTTGCTGGAAGTTATTTATTTGTTCTTAGCGTTCATATAATTGTTCTTTTGCATAGCATGTGATTTTGGATCTTTTTGCACCCTGCATTGAGTACCTTGCAAACAAACATCAGTTAGATCGAGGCTTAATGGACAGAGTGCTACCAGACATGTAATATTCGCGCACCAGTGTTAAATTTTAGGAAAGGCTCCATTGTGAACAAATCTTTATTTTGCGATACTGGTAACTGCCTATTGCCGATTGCTGAAGAGTGAAATCTTTAGTTTACTGTGTTCTGAATATTTCAAATTATTTTTCCTGCAGTACCAGTTAACAAATTATTTGTGTTCTCTTGAATTTCAGGGAGGTCTCGTTCCCGTTCACGCTCCTACTCTCCTCGCTATCGGGGCCGTCCTCGGTCAAGGTCAAGGTCAAGGTAGGGCAACAGTAGGTCAAGTATTATAGCTTGTCATGTGGCGTTCCTAAAGCTACTCCCCTATCATTCATGAATCCATGCACTCTCTGCTAAATATTTAATTATTTTTTAAAAGGTCATACTCTCCTGCTCCAAGACGGCGAGATGACTACTCTGCTTCCCCACCAAGATCACATCACACACAGTCTCCTAGGCGTCTGCCAAAAGGGCATGAAGAAGACGAGCGGAGATCCTATTCTCCTGCTGGTAGAGGTGGCGGCGAGCGTGATGCCGATACGAATGGAAAGTAAGTTTGATTTTTTGTTGCGAGAAAGTAATGGATATTCTAGGCTTCTAGCGTTTCAAGTTTACTGTGTAGCTCTATCTTTACTGGTTTATGAACTCCATAGCTAATTGTCAGCTCCAAGTTCTATTGTTGTGAACGAATAGGTATTCTATATGCCTCTATCTACCTCTCCCTTATTTGCTTTATAAACTCCGGAGCTAATTTGCCAGCATGTGGAATTCTTATTTTGTGTTCCTTTACTTGCCTTTGAGCAAGAGCATGAGCTTCTCATTTAGAGACTAGGGAGTGCTGGATCCACCTTTATTTTCCTTTAATAACAGCAGTTTTTTTTCATATGCTAAATTGTTTCTAATGCACACTGCTGATATCTGCCCTCATCTCCTTTAGCAACTGGTTTTGCATGCCAGATTGTCTGTAATGCGTGCCACAGAGTTACCCTATGAAATTCTAGTCAAGCCGCATCTCTTTAGTTTTCTGTCAAACCCAGCATCCTATTCTTATCTGTACATCCACTATATACATTTTTTTGTCCTACTTCTGGAATATGCACATACCTCTCTCATACAATGCCCCAGAGTAAACCTGTGGTTATAGTGAGCTCTTCTCATTGGTTCTATGTTCGCAGGAGGTCGCCGCCATCTGGCGCTGACGGATCACCTCCACGCTCACGTAGGTCACCCAGGCAATCCTCAGGATCACCCGTGGGGTCGCGCTCAAGGTCCCCTGAAGCTTCTCCTGCCCGCAGCGACTGATAAAATCGGTGCCTCCCATATTGCCGCGTCTCCCAGAGAGCGGGTGCGGCCATGTACTCTAACTCTAGCTACATTGTTTGAGTAAAACCCATCTGGGATGTGTTGGCTAGTGTTGCTGCGGTGCCTCTTTAGATAGCAGAAGATATGACTGGTTGGCTGTTCTTTCGCTGCTTGTTTGTTGAACCTTGTACCATGGTAGTGTTTTAATGTGAACCGAGCCACAATTGTGATTGGATTTGTGATTTTAACTGCATTTTGAGTGCCTTCAAATGCTCCATGAATTAGGTTCTCTAAAAAAATTAGATAAGTATAGAAATGCATTCATTGAATTTGCGTTGATAACAATGCTACCGGATCTTAGAAGGATGCCTTTCTTTTGTTAGAATAAATATTTTGTTTGGAGGTAGGAAACTTTTAATATATTGACAGCGTGTTTGGTAACTTTTGGGATGGGGAATGGGAACTTAGAGGAGGGAGCTGTAACGAGATTAGACAGGGAAAGTGTAATTTTATTCCCAATCCCTTAGTTCTAGATACATCCATTTCCGAGACAAGTAATTCTGAATGGAGGGAGTATTTGAACACATGGGAATTTGAGGGGGATGTTTATTCCCTTGCTTGGTTAGTGGGAATTCGTGGGGAATTAGCTGAGAGATGACAAGATAAGTTACGACGAAGGGGCGAGATGTTCACTTAATTCCCTCTCAATTCCCGCCCTTCTTCGGTTAATAAAATGGTGGGAGTTGGACTCTAAATTCCCACGCCCAGTCCCTCGTAAATTATGGTTCCCTCCAACCAAACAGATAACTTTATATATCTTAGAAAACCTGAATTCCCATTCTCTCTCTATAATTACCCCCAACCAAACAGGCCGTGAGGGGATAACACAAGAGATACAATTTGTGTACGGGGAAAAGTGGCACGGGATAGCGTAGGATCAATGGATCCGGCTCCGCTTTTTCAAAAAAAAAAAAGGGGATCCGGCTCCAGTGCCGTTGGGCCACTGACATGTAGGCCAAGTTCCTGGAGGGCTCACGTGTCATTGAGCAAACGGTAGGGTGCCATACGGAAGGGGATCCTCGTCCCGGATCAAAGATATGTCCA
The DNA here is from genome assembly GCA_021605145.1 of Aegilops bicornis. Taxonomy (NCBI): domain Eukaryota; kingdom Viridiplantae; phylum Streptophyta; class Magnoliopsida; order Poales; family Poaceae; genus Aegilops; species Aegilops bicornis. The sequence goes on from JAHIAL010000159.1 coordinate 36,323, forward strand.
AGGCCTTCAGTTACGCCCAACCCTGCTGGGATTGGTGCCCAATACGCCCGGGATTCTGCCCTATAGGCGCATTCGGTTAAACCCGGTTTCGTTTGTTACCCTCCCAAACCACATGGAAAACGTAGGGAACCAACCCTCGTCTCCGTGGAAGCAAACCTTCCTCGTGCGAAACGCCCTCACTTTGACCTTTTCTCTCGATTTGGAAGCGTTGGCGGTGCTGGAGACAATGGGACAGCGAGCGCCACCGAAGGAGGCGACGACGCCTCCCTCCCCCCCCCCCTCCCACCTCGCCCCAGTGGCGACAATCTTGACCAACCGTTGGCAATCACATCTAGCCATAGTGGCGATGAACCCGCGGCGCGGAACCACCCCATCGTGGTGCCCCCGCCCCCTCTACTAGAGTTACCTTTTTCTGTGTGTTCTTGATTTCTACTAGAGTTCTTAATAACTTTCGGTCTCTGACCAAATGGTGTACCTAGTTGAACCTAACCAAATCTCTACTAGAGTTACCTTTTTCTGTGTGTTCTTGATTTCTACTAGAGTTCTTAATAACTTTCGGTCTCTGGCCAAATGGTGTACCTAGTTGAACCTAACCAAATATGCAACATAGTTTAACCTTTTTGTCTGTCCCGTTACTAGTGCACATATATATTTGTCCATGAGATTCAGCTGTGTATTTGTAGCTACCTCGAGAGATCCATGAGATGCAACTATAGCTATATAACTTTGTCAATGAGATTCAATAAGAGCTAGGACAAATCACCCAATTAGAAGCACTAGTAGATATTCTTAGGAGCTAAAAAAACGATTTATCTGTAATTGAAGTGCAGATCAACTGCATGTATTTTTCTGAGGTGAAGAGAACTTAGGTAAAATGCTCTGAGGTGAAGGCATCTTGAAGCCATGTAATTCTGATATTGCATTTTATATTTTCACAAACAATAGCTGACCTTCATTGAAACTTAGATTCCGAGATAAATAGTCTTTGCACATCCACTTAGATGTTGGAACTCATTGGCTATCCATTTGAATACCAAACTTGTTCTTTTTGTCTTTTTCTGAACACATTACAATCGAAGTTGCCCACATACACGAGCATACACTCATCGGCGCCTCGCAGTCGACGGGAACATCTCCTTCCACTGAACAAATAAAATCCAAGAATAATGCAAGCACCAATGTTAAGTCTAGGACTTGAACTCTGGTGGGCTGAAGATACCACTGTCCTCCTAACCATCCAACCACATGTTGATTTGCTTTATCCTTTGGGGCTGCGTATCTTATATTCAATACTAGTGAGCTCTTATTTGAGTCGTGAGCAATGGGGTGGATCTAAGGTGTATGCGCAAACAAAAGCTCACATGGCAGTAGAGACATTATATGACCATTAATTATAATATAGTAGTAGTTTTGATTGTTGCCACGGTTTGTGAAAATTACAGACAAGCCCTTGACTTTGTAGGAAGGGCCCCGAACCAAGATACTGAGACGCAACAAGGTCCTCAACCCCCGCTTGCATTCCACCTCGCCGTCATGGGGGATGGAGCTACTCAGGGCGACAAGACTTCCATAGCAACAAACCATAACCTCTAAGTAAACAGTGCACCGCCTCCCTACAAGCATTTGGGCCGGGGAGGAAAATGGGTGTCCGCCCTTCGGGCATAGAAGCCATTGGAGTGACAAAGACCTCCCATCAATCGCCGAGGCTAGGCTTCAACGAGCGATGCATCTTTGCTTCAAACTCCAGCGATGATGAGCTCAAACCCAATTGGCAAAATCCAACTTTCCATCCCGCCCCATCTTCAGCATCGCGACCATGACGATTACGCAAAGGGAGAGTACAAAGGAGATACCAACCCCCCCCCCCCCCCATCACCACGCGTCAGGGGATCCCTGGACAAGGGCCTTCGATTTAACCATATCAGGAGCTATAGTCACTCATCCCCGGCCTTCATGGCCGTAGATGAGAGCAGAAGAAGCATGCGAGAAAGATCCAAGTCAACTTTATCTGGCAACAAAGAGAACCTACTATACACACTTAGAACAAGATTCGTCCCTTTCCACTCATTGGCGGCCGCGGGCAACGTGGAGGCTGGAGGCGCTCAAGGGCAGGGGAGGAACGACGGAGAGGCCAACCGCCATAGGGGCAAGCCATTGTTCTCCGGGGGCCTTGTTTTGTAGTACCTCCGTCCGAAATTAACCGTCACTGAAATGAGGGCATCTAGATACAAAGAAAGTGGTATAACTATTTCTCTCACTCTTTTAATAACAATGAAACATCGTCCAAATCTTTTGCGTGTTGCAAATCAACCCGTGGTTGGATGGTTAGAGGGACTGTGGTATCCGAACCCGCCAGGGGGTTCAAGTCCTGATGCTCGCATTATTCCTGGATTTTTTTTTCCAGAATTTTCGGCGATGTGCTTTCAGTGGGAGGAGACGTTCCCGTCGGCGACGAGGCGCCTACGGTGACTTTGTAAATTTCAAGATGACATGCCGGGTCAGTCTCTCGGAGGTGCTCATAGGGATAGGGTGTGCGTGCGTGCGTTCGTAGGGGTGAGTGTATACGCGTATGTATGAGCGCTTGCATACGTACTGATGTTCAAAAAAAAAAAGAAAAGGTTAATATGTACACCAAAATTGGTGCCCAAAGACGAGAAGCCCAAAGCTTTGGGCAGTGCCGCCGCTACTGTACTCCTACTACTTGTCTTCTCCCTCACCCCCACCCCCCCCCCCCCTCTGACCCTGACACATCCCCCGAAGCAACAGCTCTCCACGCGACTCCCCAAGCGAGATCGCTCGCTCCCCCCAGCAGCCAGCCGCCGGCCGCCTGCTCGCGGAGGAGCTAGCGCTAGGGTTCCCGATCCCGCCGCCCGCGCGCGCCGGCGGAGCCCATGCCGGCCCCCCGGATCCGGGCGGCCTGAGCGAGCGGATCCGGCCGCCTGCCCGACGGGGCGGGCATGGCGTCCTCGCCGGTCAAGTTCTTCTCGGTGTTCCTCGCCGTCTCCGTCGTCGGCTGGGTCGTCTTCACGTAAGCCGCCGCCCTCCCTCCTCCTCCACGCGCGCGCGCTGGAAACCGCCAGGAATGCCGGGGGCGGAGGGGATCCCGCGGGCGCCGAGCTTGGTTTCCGGGCTTCCCGCGGGGGGAATCCGGGCATTCGGCTCCGGGCACCGCCAGCCCCCGCCCGCTGCCTCGCGCCGCTGCTCGTCGAGAGTCGGATTCTCAGTTCCGGGGTTGGTTGGCTAATTGATTGAGTGGTTGGTGGTTCCTGGCCGACGACTGAAGTGGCTCACTTAGTGCCACTCCACTAGCAGCCGCAGCAGTGAACTGGAGCCTCCTGGGAGGAGCTCTCCGTGGTGTGGGTTTGGTTGGGGTTTTGCAGTGCCAAGTTTGAGGCCTTCAGTGTCTAACAATGTGTATATACTAGCCATTTGATCTGATTGGGGCAGCATATGTTCCTTTCCGAGCTGCTGGTTGGTGATAAGATCCAAGCGAGATCGGGGCTTTCGTCCATTCATTTCCCTGTCTGGATAGTCAATTGCAAACTTCTCGCCGTTTACCCGCTAGTTGGTACCAGTTGGCAGCACAACGGTGATCTGGTCCGATAACTGACTTCTCTTGCCTTTTGGTGGATGGTGTATCAGTAAAATTCGTCATTATGCGTTTCGTGTCCATCTAGCAAAATTCATAGACTTGTATTATAGGACCATGTAGTAGCGTACCTTTTCTTGCCTTCCGCGTGCTTTATGGTTAATTACTTAATTACAGTGGTGTGTTCAAGATTCGTATGCTATTTGTGGATACTATCTTAACCGCATCCCTAGTTTCTCAATGATGGGGCCATCTGTAAATTCTAACCCAATCAGTTCACATTACTGTTCACATGATACCATATCATGTAAATAAACCTTGTTGAACATCTAACGGTAAATCCCAGGCTTCCAATTTTGTTGTGGCTAACGATTTAATCCTGTTTGTTGGAACATATATTTCTACTACTTCTTTGTTATGGAAGAAACAAGTGACATGTCATGAAAGAGGGTTTGACTTATCTCGACTTCTCAATTGTCATCCTACTGTACTGATTTAGCGCCAGTCGCGCACAAAACATTTATTCAACGACATAATGGGATAAATATGCCACAAACAACTTATTCTTCTAGCTCTTAAGATAATGTGATGCCAGTAAAATTTTGAATGTTCTATCGCTTGAATACTTCAACATTTTATTTTTTTCATGACAAAAAAGTTCTGTAGGGAAACGTCTATTCATTCTGTGTTTGGATTCATTGCAGGTTTGCCGCAAGATTGTTAGCTTGGTTCTTGAGCCGTGTGTTACGTGCTTCCGTTGTGTTTCGAGTTGCTGGCTTCAATTGCTTGCGTGATGTAACCATAAAGTTCAGCAAGGTTTGTCTTTCATCTCAAACTTCTATGTTGCTTGAGTTTGCAAGTTCATGACTGTCTCTGTTCCAGTTTGTTTTTAATTTAAAACAACTTGGTTTGGTGTATTCAGTTCCTTTTTCTACACGCAATCTGGTGCTATTACTTTTGCTACTTTGTCAGGGCTTTGCTAGTTTTCATGCTTTGTTGCACTTTCAAGCAGATCATTATCTAATGCTTTTCATGTTCGTGATATGAACAGTTAAAATTTATGCTTTCCCACAATGTAGCCGGGTTGCCTAAGATCACTTAACTTACGGATGTTGCATACCCTCTAAAATGAAATAAATTGTTAACCATTGTCAACGCATAAGGTATCAATACAATTATCCTGATGAACCCCACCCTAGTGGCTCCATGAATAAAATAGCGGGAAGGAGATAACAAATGTTATTACCTTGAAATTGCAGAATATTTATTTTTTATAACAAAAAAGGTCTTGACTTATGCTAAAACTCTCATTTCATGCTGGTTTTTGTCTACTTGTAGTGGAGATGGCCATACCATCTTTCCTGTCATAGTATACTTACATAGTTAATAGCTAAAAATCAAAATCATTTGATGTTTGTTGGTGAACATGCGTTTGATTACTTGCTTGCTAACTCATTTGTGCTACCTTTTCTTCTTCACAGGGTCCTCTTGAATCTGTTTCAATTGGTGAAATAAAACTAAGTTTCCGCAAGTCACTGGTCAAACTAAGTTTCGGTGTCCTTTCCAAGGACCCAAAGGTGCAACTGCTGATAAGTGATCTTGAAATTGTAACTAGATCATCTTCGCGAAGCAAAAAGACAAGCAAACCATCAAAGCCTCGCTCCACGGGAAAAGGGAAATGGTTGATAACATCAAGTATGGCTAGACTTTTATCAGTTTCTGTGGCAGATCTGATGATCAAGGTAACCTTCTTATCTTGCTATTGCCTTATATTTCAAAATTTGATGTGTGTATGCATTTTGCTTGTTTTTAACTTCTGTATGACAATAACACATCTAGTGTTTCGACATTCAATATTTTGTTCCCTCTGCAATCTGCATTCAAACAGTTCTACTGTTGAATTTAGTTCAGATTGGTAGCTTTACATGTATAATCTAATATATTTCCTGTTATTCCTTATTTCCCACTAGTTCAAAGTGACAACTCTGTTACAAGGGAACTATAGAGAGAGTCCAGAAAGACTAGGAAAGAACATATTTTGATAGTAGTAAAAGGTTACCTAGTTACAATACCCATCATTGGCTTAACTTTCTGCATGTTACATGTGCCTTTATGGCCATGTACACAATCTAAAAGGTGGGGCCAGTGTAAAGTTTCCACCAACTGGTATTGTTGTGTTTTTAGGAGCTTTAGGCCGCTAAACTAAGCATTCATGTGCATGGGTCACCAGTATAACATGCAGCATAATAATTGTTTAATTGGCATAGTTTTTCTGGCGTTCTGTCTTCCATATTCAATTTTTTCTCCTGAAATGCATCTCAGCAGAAGACATCACCCAACCACCGAGATGTGCTGGGTGCACCGTTTGCTGACTGAAGCATACCTTTTGTGTTTGGCTGTTTGCCGTTCTGTGCTGTTATTTATAATTGTTATTTCCACAACAATGATGCAGGTACCAGATGGTGCTGTTGACATCAAAGAGCTAAAGTTGGATACATTTAAAATCGCCGGACCTAATCATATTCTTGGTGTCAAGTTGCACATATTACCTTTAAATGTACACCTTGGAGATTTTGGGCTGATTGCTGATCCGGTGGGCAGCGGTAATCAGCTTGATACTTTCCAGTCTGATCAAGCTTCTCTATCAATTTCTGAGAAATTTTTGGCACCATTTGTTTGTGAAGATTTGTTGGTAATTTGTGAGTTTGGTCATGAAAAGTGAGTTATTTTGTTCTTGGTAACTGTTATATTGGGTGCACATTTTGTTAATTGATATTTTGGATTGTAAATGTGGATTAAAACACACGGGTCTCTAATTGTTATGGAAGTCATATACAATTTCTGATAAGCTGTAGATTATTCTCAAATTAGTTTCTGTTGATTAATTTTCAGTTGGTTCAAAGTAATGCGAAAACAGTTTCATATCTAGAAATATAGCTAGGATACGAAAATCGTGTTTCTCAATTGGCCAAGAATGCCTTGACACCTTGTATCTTTATCATATTTAGGTTTCAATAGCCTTTTACTTTTCTTGTGCGTATTCATAAATTGATAGTTTTTTGACAGGGAAAGAGGTGTTAAAATTGTTAATCTTGAATTGAAATGTGGAGATGTCACTGCCAACATCGATGAACGAGTCTTTTACAAGAAACATGCAAAGCCAGAGAATAATGGTGGCTCTGAGAATGCTGGAGATGCTATCGCTGGTACTTCTTCAGCTAAACAGTCCTCAAAAAGCAAATCTATTCTACCAGCATTAAAGAAGCAGATGCTTGCATTTCCAGATAAGGTTTGTTAGCACTGAAAGTTTCTAGTGTAGGCTAAATGACAATTATTCAGTTCATTTACTACAGCACACTAATGTTCGTTTGTGCTTGCAACAACTGTGATTCTGTTCGGTATCTTTTGTAAGCCTAGTTGCAGCCCCAACTCACATTCATAATCTTGCTTTTCACTTCTCCTGTGAGTGTCCTGCTTAGCTAGCATTTCAGTCTCTTAGAAACACAAATTCTTTCGAACCAGCACATAATATTGCAGCATGGACAATATTTTATCAGGAGGGAGGCTTTGCAAACATCAACACAACTCCTGCAGTATTAATTGTATACCTGATTTGACTGTTAACTGCACTGTCATGTGCATTTGATGCAAGTCACCTGATGTAGTTGTCCAGGTAGAGCCAAATCCTTTTAACTTCTCACGCGATACTAGCAATAGGAATATATCAATCATGCATAGGCAGAGCCAAATCCTTTTAACTTCTCACTTGTTAAATGTACTGCTTTGCCTGAGATAACAAGTCTTGTTATGCGTGTTTTGCTGATGTTTTGAAGTGCAAGAGAAAACTAGATAGTAGGCCCTCAAGTTTGTAATTGTTAGCAAGATTTGTTGGCACGTGGCTTGTCACGAGCTTAATCATGATACTGTGGCATATGTCCACACGCGATACTAAAATTTACAGTTCTTCTTTTGGCAATCGAAGATCAATGAAGAGCTGTAGTTTTTTACTTGCTTATGTTTCGGCTGTACCTGAAAAGTATTGCTAAATATTATATTTGTTCTTTGGAAGGTTAGCTTCAGTCTGCCGAAGCTTGATGTGAAGTTTACACACCTGGGGGAAGGGCTTAGTGTTGATAACAATGTTATGGGGATTCACTTTACTAGTACGATATCCCTGCCACAGGACGATCTAGAGGAAGCTACACCGCACTTCGATGTTCAGATTGTTCTTAGTGAGATCCATGTACTTCTCTATTGCTTTATCTAAGACTCTCGTTATACTTTCAGTAGCTATTCATCAATCAGCACTTTTAACTTTGTTGCCTTCCAGTTAGTTAGAGAAGGCTCAAGCTCTCTGTTGGAAGTTCTTAAAGTTGCTGTGGTAGCTTCTTTGGATATTCCGTTGGATGTAAGCATCTTTGTTCACTTTAGTTGATTGACTATTGCAACTGCCCTTTAGAGCTATAAAGTATGACTTCCTTTCAGCCGCTTCTTCCAATCAGAGCTGAAATTGATGCCAAGCTTGGTGGTACACAATGCAATCTTATGTTGAGCAGATTGATGCCATGGATGCGCCTTCATTCTTCGAGAACCAAAGGAATGAAGCTTTCAAAGGCAAACTCTCATCAAGAAATTTCTCAAACAAAGGAGATCAAGCCAATCATGTGGACTTGCACAGTTTCTGCCCCAGAAATGACTGTCATGCTTTACAGCCCTAGTGGGTTGGTATTATATCATGTAAGTTCTCTCGAGATTCAATTTAAGATAAGGTTTGTTCTGCGCAGCACTTGTTTTATGTAGATGACTCTTATGGATTGTAAACAGTATTTCTTTTGTCGTGGCATGGATTATGGATTGTGTTAGTTGTGATCAATGGAACCGGGGGGCTTTTGGCCACCCTGTTTGTCTAAAAAATAAATATATTTTGGTGTTTGGTGTCAAGAGTTAATTGATTGGTGATAGTTTAATCTACTGGTTGGTGTGTGCAGATGCAGATGCCTAATTTAGTCTAGATGTACTAGAGGTCTAGCATGGGATTTTTTTTGAAAAAGTTGGTAGTGCGGCTGTGCAGGCAAGTGTTAGTATTGTGGATGAACTCTCATTATGGGCCATGAACACATGCTATCTACTCCCTCTGTCCCATAATGTAAGACCTTTTTGGCACTAGTGTAGTGTCAAAAAACGTCTTATATTACGGGACGGAGGGAGTAGTAACTAGTTTCTCATCTCTACTTTCCATGTCTTGATAGCACATAGTTCTTCTGCAGTGTGGTGCAAGTCCTCTGAACTAGTGAAAGTAGTTTTTTGGTATCCCTTTTACGGTTAATAGCACTTGGTCTTTTGACAATAGGGTGCAAGTTTCTCTGAGCATGCCAAAGTAACTTTAGTAATCTTTTACGGTATTCCTTACAATTTGTTTATGCATTGATTGTTTATTATAAGCATCATCTTCCTTCCAGTTCATATGTTCTTTCATTTTGCAGGCTTGTTGCCAGTCATCACATGTATTTGCAAATAACATTGCCAGCAAGGGGATTCAGATACACACTGAACTTGGTGAAATGCTGGTGCACATGGAAGATGGGTATAGGGAATTCTTGAAGGAAAACATATTTGGTGTTGATACTTACTCTGGCTCCTTAATGCACATTGCTCGGGTGAGCCTTGACTGGGGTACAGAGAAATTGAGGTCCAAGATATGGCTGAAACTAGTAGACTTGCACTTGTATTTTCCATTGATATCAGTGGCATAGGAGTAAAGTTTGGTTTCAAGCATCTGGAATCTCTTCTGCTCAATTTGATGTCCTTTAGGGATCTATTTAAGAACCTTTCATCCTCTCGTGAGAAGGATAAAGAAAAGGATTTGGAGGAGAGACAGAAAAAGAAAACAAAAGGCATTGAAATATTGAAATTAAGCCTACAAAAGTTCTCTATTACTTACAGTGGTGATATCAATATATTAAATATGCCAATTGCTGATCCAAAGCGCGTCAACTATGGCACTCAAGGTGGTCAAGTAATTGTTGATGTTTCTGCTGATGGCACGCAACGTACGGCAAGTATAACTTCGGAACCACCTGGCATTGGCCGCAACTTGAGGTTCACTTCATCTTTAGTTGTCTCTCATCTCGCTGTATGTGTAGACAAGGAGAAAAAGTCAACACAAGCAGAATTGGAACGGGTGAAAGCAGTGTACGAGGAGGATCACAGCTCTGGTGTCAAAGTGACCTTACTAGATATGCAGAATGCTAAAATTGTTCGCCGATCCGGTGGCCTTACAGATGTCGCTGTTTGTTCCCTCTTCAGTGCAACAGACATTAATATCAGATGGGAACCTGATGCTCATTTAGCACTCTTTGAGACCTTTATCCGCTTTAAGTGGTTCCTGCATCATAACAAGATTCAGAGTTCCGAGAAGCTGATGACTGGAACTGGCAGTATCAAGGAGAATGAGCATGTCAACATAGCTGCTGGTTCAGTGAAACCTCAGAAGTCTGACAAAAGAGGTTCAATTTTTGCCGTTGATGTGGAAGTGTTGAGAATATCTGCTGAGCTCGCAGATGGTGTCGAAGCAAACATGCATGTACAATCTATCTTCACTGAGAATGCCAAGATAGGTGTACTATCGGAGGGTCTTTCTGTCAGCCTTAATGGTGCCAGGGTTCTAAACAGCACACGAATACAGATCTCATGTATTCCTTTCAGTACTGCAAATTCGCTCAGTGCAAAGGTTGAACCATCACCCAAGAGAGATTGGGTCGTTCAAGGGCTAGATGTTCATATTTGCATGCCATTCAGGTTACCATTGCGTGCCATAGAGGATGCCGTTGAAGATATGATTCGTGCTCTAAAGCTTGTTTCTGCTGCCAAAAGAAGTATATTGTTTCCTGATGGCAAAGAGAACTCGAAGAAGGTTAAGTCTGGAGCTTCCAGTTTTGGATCTGTAAAGTTCGTGTTGCGTAAATTCACGGCAGAAATAGAGGAGGAGCCCATACAAGGTTGGCTCGATGAACATTACTATTTGATGAGGAACAAAACCTGTGAATCAGGTGTTAGATTAAAATTTCTTGATGATGCTATATCCGGAAATGTAGATTCTAACCACTGCAGCTCTGAGGGAAAATTTATATATGATGGAATAGAGGTTGACGTGCATGACACTGCAGCTCTTCAAAGGCTGCGGGAAGAAATCCATAAGAAAGCATTTCGATCGTATTACGTGGCTTGTCAAAAGAAGGTATTTGCGGAAGGGTCGGGGGCGTGCGCAGAAGGTTTTCAAGCTGGATTCAAGCCAAGTTCACGGAGAGCTTCACTTCTTTCACTTTCTGCTTCTGAACTTGATATTACTTTGACCAGAATAAATGGTGGAGCAACAGAGATGGTTGAATTTATAAAGGGAGTCGACCCTGTTTGTCAGGAGGAACACATACCATTCTCTCGACTATATGGGAGTGATATTGCTCTCCTTGCAGGGTCCTTGGTCATACAAGTGAGAGACTATACATCTCCTCTCTTTTCTGCAACCAGTGGGAAATGTCAAGGCCGTGTTGTGCTTGCCCAGCAGGTGAGGTCCATCAAATTCTTTATTTGTATTGCTCATTCATGTTCCCAAGTTAATTTTATGCATGATTATAGCTTTGTTACTTTTTGGTTTTGTGCACATTTCATTTCATATGCATGCCTTGTTTCATATAAGGCTGGAACTCATAGCACCCACCTTCTCCTTTTTGTGTCGAGAGTTTACTTCGATATATGTTAAAACATAGAGCTAATGAGCCGTTAATGATTTGTTACATGCTTAGATGGGAAGTACGATACTTGGATCTGTTGTTTCTTTTCTGTTCCTATGCTATCTATTTTCAATCCCTTCAGTGTGCATGTTGACTTGGGGTTGGCTTCTGCATTGTGTTTACACTAATAATTAGATCACACTTCATATTGTTTAGCATATTATCTTCAGCTAGCTTTTCATGGTAATGGATGACTCAAAATTCCCCTATTTCACATGTAAGAGTTATATGACTGAGATATTCATTGGATTATTAAGGATTCCTTATAGGCTACTTACTAAAACATAAGGGTATGCTAATTTTTTTTAGAACATACACAAAAATCAAGCTCACTCCTGAAAGCAACTTTGCAAATACCTGCCAGATACGAGTTCTTGTACGGACATTTAGATCTGGTTGTTACATATTTGGATGCAAGTCTTATTCAGAGTATTTTGTGTTTTTGTTTCCCATTGTATCTACTTGCAGGCAACATGTTTTCAACCCCAAATACACCAAGATGTATATATTGGCAGATGGCACAAAGTCAAAATGTTACGTTCTGCCAGTGGTACCACACCAGCAATTAAAATGTACTCCAATTTACCTGTTTATTTCCAGAGAGGAGAAATTTCTTTTGGTGTTGGCTATGAGCCATCTTTTGCTGATATAAGTTATGCATTTCAAGTAGCCCTAAAGAGAGTTAATCTTAGCTCCAGAGATAAAAGTTCTGGTGCAGCAAACCAACCGCCTAAAAAGGAGCGCAGCTTGCCATGGTGGGATGACATCAGATACTACATCCATGGAAAGATAGTTTTGTATTTCAATGAGACAAAATGGAAGATCCTGGCGACAACTAATCCTTACGAGAAGGTAGACAGACTGCAAATTGTTTCTGAATACATGGAAATCCAGCAAACGGATGGGCATGTAGATGTCTCTGCAAAGGAATTTGGGATGTATATCAGTAGCTTAGAGAGTATGATGAAGAATTGCAGCTTAAAAGTGCCATCTGGCGTGCCCAGGCCTTTTATTTATGCTCCTTTGTTCTCTCTTAATGTGATTATCGACTGGCAGTGTGAATCTGGCAGCCCTTTGAATCATTATCTGCATGCACTCCCTATTGAGGGTGAGCCAAGGAAGAAGGTTTATGATCCATTTCGATCTACTTATCTCTCTCTTAGGTGGAACTTCTCCCTTAGACCTTTGCAGGTGCAGTCTGATAATGGCACATCATCTCCCTGCTATGCAAACAATTCAATGCTATGTGGGTCTGCCTTTGGTAGTTGCTCCAAAATAGCTGATGTTGATTTCCCTACAATGAACCTGGGTGCTCATGACCTTGCTTGGGTTTTCAAATGGTGGAGCTTAAACTACAGCCCCCCACACAAACTGCGTTCTTTCTCTAGATGGCCTCGATATAAAATTCCTCGAGCTGCTAGATCTGGTAACCTCTCAATGGATAAAGTTTTGGTTGAGTTCTTTTTCCGGGTTGATGCTACTCCCTGTTGCATAAGACATGCCACTTTAACTGAAGATGATCCTGCCAGTGGCTTGACCTTTAAAATGTCAAGTTTGAAGTATGAATTGTGTTACAGTCGAGGTAAACAGAAATACACATTTGATTGTAAGCGTGAGCCTCTGGATCTAGTTTATCGCGGTCTTGATCTATACAGGCCAGAGATTTATCTAGTGCGAGATGTTAACTCGTCCTCAGTTGAAAATGTGTCCAAATTAAAGACTACTACCCTGCCGTCACAGGGCAAAGATAAATGCACCATGGGCAGTTTTCAAGAAAAACATGAGGATGGTTTCCTCTTGTCCTCTGATTATTTCACAATAAGAAGACAGGCTCCAAAGGCAGATCCTGCAAGGCTTATGGAATGGCAGGATGCTGGTCGGAATCTTGAGATAACATATGTCAGATCTGAGTTTGAGAATGGCAGTGAAAGTGACCATAGTCTATCTGAGCATAGTGATGATGATGATGGTTTCAATGTGGTGTTGGCAGATAATTGTCAACGGGTGTTTGTGTACGGTCTTAGGCTTTTATGGACCATTGAGAATCGTGATGCAGTTTGGTCATGGGTTGGAGGAATTTCCAAAGCATTTGAACCTCCAAAACCCTCGCCTTCGCGGCAATATGCACAAAGAAAGATGATCGAGGAAAGGCAGAATGCAGATAGCTCTAGATTAGCTCAAGATGCTACCTCTTCTACCCATGTTGGTTCTCCTTCAGTGCAGCATGCTGAAGCTCTGGGCTCTACTTCTCCATTGCATAGTAAACCCAATCGCTCCTCTGATATAGCAGGTATGCTTACTTTTGCTAGATGTTTCATGTGGTACCAAAAGTTGCAGGCTTCATTTCTTTCACTACTTCACCTGTGTCAGTTCAATATTACAAAGCTATTGGAATTATTACAGATTGCCGCTACCTTTTTGGCTAAATCCTCTTTTTGTCCATGCTGCAGTGAAGTATGGCATGTTTGATGATTTGGATAAAGGAGGAAATCTCCATTTTATGGTTAATGTTGTCAAGCCCCAGTTTAACCTACATTCTGAAGATGCCAATGTAAGTGATCTTGAAATACTTATGTTCTGTCCTTTAACTAATGATAAAAAATTAACACCGGCGGTCTGTTCAGGGTTCCAAAGTCATAGTGGCAACTAAACACGAGGTTGCGCTCGTTGCAAGTCTTAACTCAACACCTTAAATATCATATATGTTGGTAGTTTTTGAGTGTCACCAGTTTAGGTCAGTTTGGGGCCCCACAGCATGTTCTTTCATTTATACCCACTTAAGTAACACATTTTGCCTCAAAACAGCAATTTGCCAATACATTATATATATAACAATGATACAAAACGTATATGGATGCATGAAGAGGATTACCATACATTGATGAAACCATATCCAATTGACAGTGTAATTTACTATACACTTCGATACCATCTGTTTTACCGACCCATTTTAGTAACACGAGACATTATGCACCCAAGAAACTAACAAATCATCTATATCCAACGTAGCATAGCAATTTGAATAAATATCACTTACTCTGAACAACTGATATAACCATGTAGATTTAGTTGAGTGCCGTGCGTTGCGATAGGCTTCAAAAGAGGAGTTAATTGCTCTAGAATTATTGGAGGGGTATCCGACTGTATCAAAGAAGTGTAAATTTGTTTTATTTATTTTAAACCCCATTTTCTCCAATATGTCCTAGTATCAGAGAATATCCAGTATCGATACAGTAATTTTGCGGAACTTCAGAACCACCTCGGCTGTCATGAACACTGTATCTCTTTGTGCCTTAGTTTTGTTTCTCTTGTGGGCTCTGGGAATAGTTGCTCTGTTTGGTAATTTTTATTTCCCTTTGGTGTGGTAGTGACGCGAAAGGGTCATGGAATTGGTGTTTATGTATCAGGCTCATGTAGATTATGATTTATTGCAATAATAGTTGTATGGCTTTTTTGGCAAGGAACTGAAGTTTGTGCTATATGTACCAGGGTAGATTTCTACTTGCTGCAGCTAGTGGGCGTGTTATGGCACGTTCATTTCATTCAGTTGTTCATGTTGGGAAAGAGATGCTAGAGCAAGCACTGGGGACAAGCAGTCTACACATTCCTGAACCCCAACCTGAAATGACCTGGAAAAAAGCTGATCTCTCCGTGATTCTGAAAGATGTTCAGGCTCATGTTGCACCGACTGATGTGGACCCTGGTGCAGGCCTACAGTGGCTTCCGCGTATTCTCGGTAGTTCGGAGAAATTGAAGCGCACAGGGGCCTTGCTAGAGAGAGTATTTATGCCTTGCCAGATGTACTTCCGTTATACCCGTCACAAGGGTGGAACTGCAGACTTGAAGGTAAAGCTAAGAGTCTTAAGGATACAGGCCAATCCCAATGTCTGTGAGTTTGTACTGGGTCCAGTCTAGGAAAACTATATGCATGAAGTAATGTTCTTCTGATTATTGTATTTAATGATCCAGGTTAAGCCATTAAAGGAGTTACGTTTCAATTCTCCAAACATTACCGCAACAATGACTTCACGCCAGTTTCAAGTTATGTTGGATGTGCTTAGCAATCTCCTGTTCGCAAGACTTCCCAAGTAAGATTCCTTCTAGGTTCATGGACCTTTTTCTTGTGCTGAATTACTTATGTTTGTGGCTTTCAGTATGTGGTCATCGAGCTTGCCCTAAAGATTAATGAAGTTACTATACAACGGCATAATATTGTTTCATAAAAGGCACATTTTTAACTAAATAAACACTGTCATTTTGTGGATAGAGGCCTCTTGCACCATGTGCCAAAATTTTAGTTGTTTTACACTTTGATCTACACACCATGTGAATGACACATGTTCGGTTGATATTTCAAAGAGGCAAGGAATCTTTTATGGTTTTACCACTCTTTTTTGAATAAAGGTTTGTGCCTTTACATCTTTTTTGGGGTAATTTTCACTCGTAATTATTTAAAACAGGACCTATTTAACGAGTTAGCAG
Organism: Aegilops bicornis; assembly: GCA_021605145.1. Taxonomy (NCBI): domain Eukaryota; kingdom Viridiplantae; phylum Streptophyta; class Magnoliopsida; order Poales; family Poaceae; genus Aegilops; species Aegilops bicornis. Next base: position 52,184 of record JAHIAL010000159.1, read on the forward strand.
TATCTCAAAATTCGTCCTCATTTCTCGTTAATCTTTCTGGCACAGGCCTAGGAAAAACAGTCTTCAGTATCCATCGGATGACGAAGATGTTGAAGAAGAGGCTGATGAGGTGGTTCCTGATGGAGTAGAAGAGGTGGAGCTTGCAAAATTAATCTCGAACAGCGAGAAAGGGAGAGAAAGTTATTGCTTGATGATATAAGATCCTTAGCTGGAACTGGTGATAGTCATATCGACCATCTTTCTGCGGAAAAGGATAATTCGTTCTGGATGATTAACAGTGGGAAAGCATCACTGGTAATTTTTCAAAACTTTGTATGGCCTGTTCCAAATAAATAATGTATTTTTTATGGCGCCTATATCATTATAATAACATCAAAGTACTTTTGTGTTTGGTAGCAAATCTACTCATACTAGCTGAATTGCTGCGTGTTTCTATGGTAGTAATAAATATCTAATCATGTGGCACATCAGTATACATATAAATTCATGGCCAGAAAAACTGACTTGGAGTAAAAAAACAAGTTAATTTTGATATGACATATTTTGCAAACATTAAGACAAGATGGTGAAAATCATAAAGAGACCACCTGAATAGTCAGGAAGTTGCATTCAGTGGAAGGGAGGAGGTGGATGGCATACGGACCATCCCCTGCTTTAATATTTATAGGGGTAAAGATAGCATGTACTCACTTTCTGTTATGTGTGTTGTTAGAGCCAAGTACATGTATCTGTTCCTCATGCCACAAACATCTCAGACTGAAATACACTCTATTGATTCTGTTTGCTCTATATCAGCTTCAAACATAGGAGTCAAAACTTCCAGTTACCAGAGTGTAGTTTCTGTACAATGTTTGACTGATATTATACTGTAATCAGGTGGAAGGACTGAAGAGAGACCTTCTAAATCTCCAGAAATCTCGAAAATTTGCATCTTCTGCGTTAAGGAAAGCACTACAAAAAGCTGCCCAGTTACGCTTGATGGAAAAAGAAAAGAACAAAACCCCATCTTGTGCCATGCGAATCTCTATGAAAATCAGCAAAGTCGTATGGAGCATGCTTGCAGATGGGAATACTTTTGCCGAAGCTGAGATCAGTGATATGGTATGTGTTCAAACTTTTGTGGAACAGTTCTTTGTTTGTAGTTTCATTACTGTCTTTTGTATGTACCACGTGCCAACCCCAATGCATTAATTTACTGCAACTTTATTTTATTCTTTTGGCTATAAGCCTATAACTAATGTTTCACAATCTGAAGATTTTCTCAAACTACCTTTTCCCCTAGTGATTTGTAGTACTTTCCAATCGACTAACTATTCTGGTTGTTCAATAATTCATTTTTGAAATATTTGCAGGTATATGATTTTGATCGTGACTACAAAGACATTGGTGTTGCTCGGTTTACGACTAAGTATTTCGTTGTGAGGAATTGCATGGCTAGTGCCAAATGTGATACATTGTTGTCTGCATGGAATGCACCTCCAGAAAAGTAAGGGCCTAATTTGGCTTTATCTCTATCATTGGTTATTCATCATATTATTAACGTATATATACCATGTTCAACTAGTCTGAGTCTCACACTCAATTCACTTTTTAATGGTATGTCACATTAGTGGGCAGTCTGTTCTCAGTTACTTTATAATTCTTAAAACCTCCCAGTAGATCAACTGGGGTTTCAGCAAATGATGTTAACTGCATTCTATTGCAGAGGTGTCATGCTTCGTGTGGACGCGAAGCAAGGTGCTCCGAAGGATGGAAATTCCCCTCTTGAGCTCTTTCAGGTTAGTTTTTTTTAGTCTGAACACCTCTTTCAGGTTAGTTTGTATGTGGACTAATTATCTTATTTTGCGCCGAGCTAAAATGAGCAATTACTGTGCTAAAGGTTCTAAAATCCAAGATGTAGCTTAATGACACCATATCATAAGTCACATGGATTAGCGTAACAAAACAAATTTAATTGATCTGTAGAGATGTCTAGAATCAGTTATTGAGCAGAAAAAGGAAAGTAATCCATGAAAGGGAAACCCGTTAGAATGACATGAAAAGCGAATACAATTGTCCAAATTGTCTATCTGAATTCAGTTTCTCCCCGTAGATACTTTGGAATTCTCTTTGCATTCGTCATCCACTACAATACTATATTTTTCTGTCCAGATCGTTTATGGTAGTTTATACATTCCTACTTTATGCATGTTTTCAGTGGTATTTATCTGCCTGTTTTGGCCATGCAACGAGTATTTAATTTTGTTCGAACTAAGCTGTCCATGTAAACATCCAATTACCTGTAACCATATGTATTGTTTATACTTCTAATATTTTTACCTGCTTGTTTGCTTCGACAAGATTCATGTAGTACTGAAGTGTTTACTCCGTGCAGAACATATTTTGTTTTAAAACCTCTGCTGCCAGAACTTTCACACTTTTGTACCAATACACAGTACTTGAGATTGGCCACATAAAAATATGCTCCTTTAATACATTCCGTTCCCTATATTTCTGTTTTCCCCTGAAATACTTTTGGAATATGTAAGATCGTGATTGTGTAGTTAGTGATGCATACATACCTTATAATGTGGAATCATGAGATCAAAGTGTGATGGAAAAAAAAGGATGGTGGTAGTAATATGTTTATCCGATTGCTGCATTGCTGTCATTACACATTTACAAGCTGCTCTAAGCATTTCATGACTAGACTCCACTGAAACATTTGGTGCACTCTATATATGATTTATACTGCTACTTCACTAGTTATGTTTCTGTATTCACGATCGAGCTTTGCAGGTGGAGATATACCCATTGAAAATATACCTCCCTGAAACGATGTATAGAATGATGTGGGATTATTTCTTTCCCGAGGAAGATGATTCTCAAAGACGTCAGGTAAGCCGTAAATCATGCTTCGTCACATCTCCCATGTTTATTATTTCTACACCTTGTTCGCTTAGTTTTCTGTTGATATAATTTTCATTTATGATATTTTGATTGGGTGTAAAAGGATATTTGGAGGGTCTCAACATCAACTGGATCCAGAAGAACTAGAAGAGTATCTTCTGGTGCTGATGCTGTTGCTTCTACCAGCTATTCTGTCAGGGAGCATGAGCTTCCTGGGAGATCAGGCACTTCAGTAAACGTCTCAAGTTGGCAAGCTTCACATGGAGACAATCCGCAGGTGAGTCACATAAGAGCAACCTAGGATATTTCAATGACACTAATATGTAGAATTGGTCCAAGTTTGGTGCCTCTGAGTTATAGTGTCATTCTGGTCTAACCACTTGTACAGAGCTGGGCCCAACCAGCCTGATAGAGCTATGAAGCTCACTATAGTATTTAAGCGCGCCTTCAATTAAAAAGAAGTGCTAAAGCTACTCGTGTCGTCTCCTGTCAGATGGAATTTTCTTCTATTATTGGTCTCTATATCACAGAATAGGTCAACTGCATGCAGGTATCCAAGTTGCAGAGTCTAAAGGCCAATATGGTATGCGGTTCACATCCGGAGTTGGGACGGACATCTTCATTTGGAAAGGCCTGGGAAGAAAATGCGACAGAAAATACCACAAATAATGATGTGGTATCACTACTGAATCCTTCAAACATTTCTTCAAAAAGCGACGGCTATTCTATGGCAGAGAACACTGTTGCTGCTACTGAGATGTTCAGGAGTAAGACTAAAGATCCCAAATCGATGAAGTCTGGCCGTTTATCTCACGAGGAAAAGAAAACAGGGAAATCCCATGATGAGAAGCGGCCAAGAGCTCGGAAATTGATGGAATTTCATAATATCAAGATTAGCCAGGTTAATATATCTCTATATCATTGCATCTGGAGACGTCTATATCTAATATTTCGGTCTAATGTGACTGTAAAACTTGCTGACACTGTAGGTTGAACTTCTTGTTACTTACGAGGGATCGAGGCTTGCAATAAATGACCTAAGGCTGCTTATGGATACTTTTCACCGTGTAGAATTTACTGGTACATGGAGGAGGTTGTTCTCAAGAGTTAAAAAGCATATTATTTGGGGTGTTCTAAAGTCGGTGACTGGGATGCAGGTAAGACGAGTATCCATTCCTTGTTATGGAAACGAACATAATCAGAGATGACATGGCCACTTTGCTATTTGACTCCCCTTTGATTTAGCAAGTAGCTTCTTTTCATGATTATATTAAATATTAATGGTTGTGTCCACATCATGGAAAATGATCTTAACAGGGGAAGAAGTTTAAGGCCCAGAACCAGAGGGAAACACTTGATGGTACTGTTCCGGAAAATGATCTTAATTTCAGCGACAGTGATGGCAGTCATCATGGAAAACCTGATCAGTTCCCAGTATCATGGTTGAAGAGGCCAGGTGACGGTGCAGGTGATGGATTTGTCACATCGATTAGAGGGCTATTCAATTCGCAGCGCCGTAGAGCAAAGGCATTTGTGGTGCGGGCAATGCGAGGCGATGGAGATAATGAATACCATGACGAGGGGAGTGAGAGTGATGGCGAGTATCCTTTTGCTAGACAGCTCACAATTACAAAAGCTAAGAAGCTCCTCCGAAGAAAGTTCCGCCCGAGAGGGCAAAAGATCATAGGTATCCCTTACACGCCGAAACTATGCACCGCGGAGCGGAAGTGTTAATGCCACTGCCCTGGAAAGTATCCTCGTCACATGGTAGGACTGACATTTTTATATTTTGGTTTTGTCGTAGGACCAGCAATGCAAGATTCTCTCCCGTCTAGCCCGCGTGAAACAACACCGTACCAGAGCGATTCGTCAGAGTCGTCTTATGAGGACTTCCATGAGTAGCGAAGCAATGCAGGCAGGCCATGATATCTATTCAACAGGCAGCACAATGACTTGCGGATTGTCGCGAACCCCTTCACCGGGTGAACACAAGAAGCAACTATTCCACCGGCGATGTACAGTTCTACTACTACCTGCTGGGAGGAGGTGCATAGTCTTTGGGGTAGCTCTGGGAAAAAAAACTCCCCCTTGTACATAGTAGGGCGGCGGAGACAGCGGAGGAAAATATGTATTGTTGTAGTCAGGTGTATCGGTAAAGAATTTCAGATGTAGCCGGCACTATATTATGGCCTTGTAAGTTAAATAAGAGGCCTTTCACAAATTCTGTAACAGTGTCATGAGAACAAAAGTCATTGTCTCATTGCTCATGTCATTTTCGCCGTTCTTGCTGTGGATGAAGGCATAAATTTGCCGTTGATCTTGTGCTGTAATAGTTACTGAAGAAACACCCTCGTAGTGTCATGTTAAGTCGTCTTTGGTTTACAGGAATTTGCTATAGGATTAGGGTTCCTATAGGAATTGAGTCCTTGGTTTTGTAGGAAATGGATTTGTGGGGTTGGTCCCTATCCTTCATATTTCAAAGGGGGAAAAAACATTGGCTCAGCCCTAATGGAAAAATTCCTAAGCTATGAACCCAATGGCAAAGGATGAATGATTGTACTATTATTGTCTCCTCACACAATTTTCTTTATATGTAAAGATGAATGATTACACTTGTTAAATGTTACATGTGAAGATATCATTTTTTTGTGCAATATCATCACGTGATTCAGATAATTAGATTTCACTCTGATGTTCTTTGGCTTCAATGTGTCTTGTGTCAAAGTTATCACAAGTTCTCCCCTTCATGACCAAAACGTAGTCTCTTATTCGTTACGTTATTCGTTGCAATGGGACTTGTCTATGTATATGCTCTTATAGCATTACAAAATTTGGCTCATGTGGCAAAACACGAGCACATACCTAGTCAGTATGCAAACAAATATCCCATCGATACAAACAACACATTAGTCGGTCCTTTCATAACTCATTGTTTCATCGGGGGCAACAAGTACAAGCGTAGCACATGGGCGGCCAATTGTTCGCATATGCTTGGTAAAACCGTTCGGTATTCCAATGCACATTCCATAAAAAAAACACGTAGGAAGGAAATAGAATTGAGATCAGAGTAGGCTGCTACAATTATCTGCTTTAAGCATTCATGAATATATATAGGCGGTTACAAGTCATTTAAAAGTTAAAACACACCCTGTATATATTCTCTGCACAGTTAATTCTTTTCAAATATATCTCCCATCCAGCATGGTGTGTAGGGGAAAACACTTCCTACACACTGTATACGTAACTGGCCCAAGTCTTGCACTTTCAATCTACTGAAATCATAAGCAACTACCCTTGCTTGTGTCCGTAGGAAGACAATCTCTTTGTATGGATGAAATCCAAGGAAATAAAGCACTCCCAAATTCATATCGTCAGATTCGACATTCTCTTCAGCCGCAAGGATAATACCATTGTCGAAGTCCCATTCATATTTATCTTGCACTGGTGCTTCCTTAACATCTTCATAACAATCACCTTTCTGTAAGATCCACGGACCTTGGTTTTCATCACGAGAAAACCAAGAAAATTTTGCCACCGCTGCCGCAAAGTTGATGTCATTCTTTAGCACCCACTCCCATTTACCACATGATTCAGTAAGCAACCAAATCTGAAGTCTCCCCCAGATATCATTATGAATCAAAGTGCAGTACACCCCCTTCTTTGATTTCCCTAGATAAAGATTGGTGGAATCTTCCATTTTACTTTCTGTTGGCGATTTAATCACTTCATACGAACCGTCCGTTAAGGTTATGCTGCAAACATATCATGTGGATGACGATAAGATGTCTGTTAAGAGATACTACTACTTCTGCTCCATAATGTAGCACATATTAGATTTTTAGAAAGTCAAGCATGTCTATGTTTAGAACCAAACTTATAGAAGAAAATATCAACATTCAAAATCCAAAATTAAGTATCATCAGATTCATCACAAAGCGTATATTTATATTTTATTTATTAAATGATTTAGACATATGTAGTTTATTCTACAAACTTGGTCAAACGTAAACATGTTTGAGTTTTTTTCAAGACTAAATATGCACTAGCTACGTTGTGAAACAGAGAGACTAGTCCGATGAGATGAGTTTCATCTTCTTCAAAACAAATAACATGATTAAAGTAATGACCAGGGCGCAAATGCATACCGTAAAATGGAGTCATTTTGACAATGCACATAGATCGCTCCTTTCCAGTAGACGGCGTAACGGTGTTCATAATCCCTATATGGATCCATGTCAGCGATGGTCCCTGCAGCCTCTCCTCTCCGGGCCAACGACCTCTCCTCCCATCTCCATGTCCTTGAAGAGAAGACTTGTATTGCGTAGGCGGAGGGCGGCCACTCGGATTCCTCCGTGAACATTGTTGTTGCGGAATCAAGAAGACCATAGGGGACGCAAGGAATATGGAGCACGTCGTAGTGCGGCGACACGGTGGGGTCGTAAACAAGGCACACGTCGTCGTTGCCGAAGCCCTCCATCCCGGTGCACCGGGGCGGGGGCGGGGGCAGACGCACCCATTGCCTGGTCGCCGGGTTAACCACCAGGTGGTTCCAAAGCAAGAGAAGCCCGTTGCAGTGATTCTCGATAAACGAGCCCTCGTCGTTCTCGACATAATCAAGGCTTGCGTCGCCGATCCTGTGCTTTGTGAACGGGTTTGCGAAGAGCTTTGGGGGGTCCGGGCAGAGCTCCTCCATGAAGAAGATCCCGTGGAGCGTGAGCGGGAGTTGGTCCGTCCGCAGCAGACGGTAGTCGTCGATGACGGCGCGCCAGGCTTTGCAGACACCACGGGACACGGCGAGGCTGCGCGGCGCGAGACGGCCGAGCACGCACGCGAGGATGTCGGCGTGCGCCGCCACCATGGCCATGGGTTGATCGGCGCGTATGACCCCTCCTTGCTCTCGGAGAGGTTTGGTATGGACGTACGAGAAGTATGCCCTCGCAACAGATATAGAGATTGATGGAGGGACTAGCCCGCCCTTTCAAAGAGATGCGTATTTATTTACTGTGTAGAGGAGAGGCGATGTTCCTTTATTTTCGGTTATATGACCCCGAGTCGGGATGACCGTGCGTGCGGGCTCCCAGCAGAACCTAATCCGAGCACAAGCTGCATCAACGAGTAGAGCGCTCGTACTCCACAGCCACAGCCGCACCTCGCCGACGGTTGCTGCCTCCAGCTATGGACTCGCCGCATCCCACCAGTGCGCCGCCGGCCGACCCTATAGGCATCACGCTCATGCCGCCCCACCATCGATCCCTTGTGTCGTTCTGCCCATTGCCGTTAGATACCCCTCCGCCGCTGCCCACGTCCTCCCCGATCGACTTAACCTCCACTAACGTGTCGCCGCTCGACCACCGAGTCCTTACCAGCTGCAACCTCGACGATCCTCCTTTCCATGCGCTTTCGCATCCTCTGCGACCACAGCACCTCACGGTCTCTCACCGTGGAAAACAGGCTTGGCCCAGCCCCATAAGTCGCGGGTTGTAGGAACCGCGACTAATGGGACCTTTAGTCGCGGTTACGGAGGTGAACGCGACCAAAGGCTGGGCCAGGCGCTCGGTGGCCAGCTGGTGCGTGAGGCTTTAGTCGCGGTTGGCTGACAACCGCGACTAAAGGCCTTCGAACACCTTTAGTCCCGGTTTGCCGTGCCAACCGCAACTAAAGCCCTCCCTATATATACCCATCCAAAGCAGCCAACACTTAGCCATTTGGAGCCATTCTCTTCACAAGTGGGTGTAGGTTTGCTTTTGGTTCCTCTTATGCACATAAGGTGTTTGATGAAATGCCCCAAGAGCATGAAACAATCATGACATGAAGTGTTGGAGCCACACTCCTCGATCGCGGTTAGCAACTTGATGAACCTTTGATGTGTCATTGATAAAATATGCATGTGTGTAGTTCATTGTTTAATTTATATTGTTTGTAGCTAGTTAGTTTAACAAATGCATGATGGTTAATTATATATTTTATATTATAATAATGCAGATGAATCGGCAATGGATGTACGGTAACCGACTCTCCGGCAGTTCACTACGGGTTTGAAAGATTTCCTCGTAGTGGCTAATGCGAACAAGCGGGGGTTTTGTTATCTGTCCATGTGTTATCTGTAAGAATGAGAAGGGTTACTCTTCCTCAAGAGTTGTTCACATGCATCTGCTTGAAGGGTTTCATGCCAAGCTATAATTGTTGGACCAAGCATGGAGAAAGAGGGGTTATAATGGAAGAAGATGAAGAAGGGATGATTTCATCGATGAAAGCTATCTTGCTCATTTCGGTGATACTTTCATGGAGGATGCCGAAGGTGAAGGGAAGGTGAAGAAGAGGCACGTGATGATCCCGTTGATGATCTTGGTCGGACCATTGCCGATGCACGGAGACGCTGCGAAACTGAAAAGGAGAGGGAGAATTTGGATCGCATGTTAGAGGATCACAGAAAGGCGCTGTACCCGGATGCGATGATGGTCTGAAAAAGCTGGGCTGCACACTGGATTTGCTGAAATGGAAGGCGAGGCAGGTGTAGCTGACTCGGCATTTGAAAAATTGCTGAAAATGTTGAAGAATATGTTTCCAAAGGATAACGAGTTGCCCGCCAAAGACGCATTTAAGCAAAGAAGGTTGTCTCATCCTCTAGGTTTAGAGGTTCGAAGATACATGCATGCATCAACGATTGCATCCTCTACCGCGTGAATACGAGAATTTGAATGAATGCCCGGTATGCATCGCATTGCGTTATAAGATCGAGGCGATGACCCCGGTGACGATGTTGAGGGCCGAAACCCGTGAAGAGGGTTCCGCCAAGGTGATGTGGTAAGCTCCTATAATACCACGGTTGAAACGACTGATCAGGAACAAAGAGCATGCCAAGTTGATGCGATGGCACAAAGAGGACCGTAAGTCGGACGGGGAGTTGAGACACACCGCAGATGGAACGCAATGGAGAAAGATCGACGGATGGTTCAAAGATTTTGCAGGTGGCGCAAGGAACATAAGATTTGCTCTAAATGCGGATGGCATGAATCCTTTTGGCGAAAGCGTAGCTCCAGCCATAGCACCTGCCCGTGACTCTATGCATCTACAACCTTCCTCCTTGGTTGTGCATGAAGCGGAAGTTCATTATGATGCAGTGCTCATCCAAGGTCCGAAGCAACCCGGCAACGACATCGATGTGTACCTAAGGCCATTAGTTGATGAACTTTTACAGCTGTGGGGTGGTGTCCGTGTGTGGGATGAGCACAAACAAGAGGAATTTGACCTCTGACGTTGCTTTTCGTAACCATCAACGATTGGCCTGCTCTTAGTAACCTTTCGGGACTGTCAAATAAGGGATACAATGCATGCACGCACTGCTTACATGAGACCGAAAGTGTACATTTGCCAAATTGTAAGAAGAACGTGTACCTTGGGCATCGTCGATTTCTTCCAAAATTCATCCAAGAAGAAAGAAAGGCAAGCATTACAACGGCAAGGCAGATCACCGGCGAAGCTCGCGGAACGACCGGTGCTGAGGTATTTGATATGGTCAAGGATTTGAAAGTCATCTTTGGAAAGGGTCTGGCGGACAATCAGTTCGAAGGGAGGCGACGGGCACGCAGCCATGTGGAAGAAGAAATCTATATTCGGGAGCTAGAATATTGGAAAGTCCTAGATGTCCGCTCTTGCAATCGGCGTGATGCACGCTTCTGAAGAATATTTGCGTGAACCTCCTAAGCTTCTTGGGCGTGTATGGGAAGACAAATGATACAAAGGAAGCACGGCAGACCAGCAACGTTTGAAAGACCACGATGACCGGCATCCGAATGGTTTCAAGGTCGTGCCAGCTACGCTCGACCAAAGAAGAGAAGGTCATCTTTTTGAATGCCCGAGCAGATGAAGGTTCCGTCTGGATTCTCGCCCAATATAAAGGGAATAATAAACATGGCGGAGAAAAAGTTCCAAAACCTGAAGTCTCACGACTGCCACGTGATTATGACGCAATTGCTTCCGATTGCTTTGAGGGCTCCTGCCGGAAAATGTTCGAGTAGCCATTGTGAAGCTATGTGCATTCCTCAATGCAATCTCTCGAAGGTAATCAATCCGTAAGTTCTACCACGGTTACGTAACGATGTGATCCAATGTCTTGTCGATTTCGAGTTGGTGTTCCCGCCATCCTTCTTCAATATTATGACGCACCTCCTGGTTCACCTAGTCGAAGAGATTTTCGTTCTCGGTCCTGTATTTCTACACAATATGTTCCCCTTGAGAGGTTCATGGGAGTATTAAAGAAATATGTTCAGAATCGTGCTAGGCCAGAAGGAAGCATCGCCAAGGGCTATGGAAATGAGGAGGTAATTGAGTTTTGTGTTGACTTTGTTCCTGACCTTAAGCCGATTGGTCTTCCTCGATCGCGGCACGAGGGGAGACTAAGTGGAAAAGGCACGATCGGAATGAAATCAACGATATGTATGGACGACCATTCTCGATCAAGCACACCACATCAGATCGACCAATTCCAGCTTGGTGGCTCCGTGCTTTGAGAAACACAAGAATATTTTACGTTCGACAACCCGGGAAGCCTGAATCCTGGATTAGGAAGGCCCACATGGAGACTTTCGGCAGTTGGTTGAGAAAACATTTAATGAATGACAATGATGTTGTAGATCAGCTGTACATGTTGGCCAAGACACCATCTTCGACTATAACGACTTTCCAAAGTACGAGATAAATGGGAATACATTTTACACGATCGCCCAAGATAAAAAGAGCACCAACCAAAACAGTGGTGTCCGCTTTGATGCAGCAACCGAGAATGGGCAAGAGGTCACATATTATGGTTACATAGAGGAGATATGGGAACTTGACTATGGACCCTCCTTTAAGGTCCCTTTGTTCCGGTGCAAATGGTTCAAGCTAACAGGAGGTGGGGTAAAGGTGGACCAGCAATACGGAATGACAATGGTGGATTTCAACAATCTTGGTTACCTTGACGAACCATTCGTCCTAGCGAAGATGTCGCTCAGGTTTTCTATGTGAAGGACATGAGTAGCAAACCGAGGAAGCGGAAAGATAAGAAAACGATCAGTACATCATGCGATGATCCAAAGCGCCACATTGTTCTTTTCAGGGAAAAGAAACATCGTGGGAGTGGAGGACAAGACAGACATGTCAGAAGATTATAATATGTTTGCTGAAATTCCGCCCTTCAAAGTGAACACCGACCCAAGCATTAAGTTAAATGATGAGGATGCTCCATGGATACAGCACAATCGTAAGCAAGCAGGGACACAAGGGAAGAAATGATGTGTAATAATTTATTGTACCAAACTTTGTTGAATGGATCATGTGAGTTTAAAATTTGAAAACTAATGGCACTAACAGAAAGTTTATAATTTTTCTAAAACTAAAAGCAAAAAGAATTAAAAATAAAGCAAAAAACAACAAAAAATAAATAATAATGCAGAAAACTAAAATAGCAAAAATAAGTATTTTGTTGTAAGTAGAAACAAAATAAAATAAATAAAGCAACAAAGAAAACAAAAAAGTGTTTTCAAATTTGAAAACTAATGGCACTAACAGAAAGTTTATAATTTTTCTAAAACTAAAAGCAAAAAGAATTAAAAAATAAAGCAAAAAACAACAAAAATAAATAATAATGCAGAAAACTAAAATAGCAAAAATAAGTATTTTGTTGTAAGTAGAAACAAAATAAAATAAATAAAGCAACAAAGAAAACAAAAAAGTGTTTTCAAATTTGAAAACTAATGGCACTAACAGAAAGTTTATAATTTTTCTAAAACTAAAAGCAAAAAATAATTAAAAAATAAAGCAAAAAACAACAAAAAATAAATAATAATGCAGAAAACTAAAATAGCAAAAATAAGTATTTTGTTGTAAGTAGAAACAAAATAAAATAAATAAAGCAACAAAGAAAACAAAAAAAGTGTTTTCAAATTTGAAAACTAATGGCACTAACAGAAAGTTTATAATTTACTAATGGCACTAACAGAAAGTTTATAATTTTTCTAAAACTAAAAGCAAAAAGAATTAAAAAACAAAGCAAAAACAACAAAAAATAAATAATAATGCAGAAAACAAAACAAAAAACTGGAAAAAATAGTGCCCCCCTCTTGGACAACCACGGCTGAATACGACTAGAAACCCTACATGGGCCGAGATTCAGCCCGCAGGAGGTCAAGTAGGCCCACAGCACACAGCCTAGTAAATGATTAGGCCCGAAAGCCTGCAGCTTGAGAGGAGCTCGAGAGGGTGGGCGCAGCGGTTATAAACCACTCTCGAGCTCCCTCAACAAGCGAGGTGGGACTAAACATTTAGGCGCTGGGCTGGCGGCCTAAGCCCTTTAGTCGCGGTTGGTCGAGGCGACCCACGACTAAAGGTACCCTTTAGTCGCTGGTCGCTGACCAACCGCGACTAAAGAGGGCGCGGATCGCAAAAAAAACCGCCAAACCCTTTAGTCGCGGTGGGCGAGGCGACCGCGACTAAAGGGTACCTTTAGTCGCGTCCTCGTCGCCAACCGCGCGACTAAAGGGGGCTATAAATACATTCGCGTTTTTCGCGTTTCTCATCTTCTCCGATTCCCTTTGTTAAATCGCGCTCGACGCCGCCCGCCGTCGCCCTCGCCCTCGGCGCCCGCCGTCGCCCGTCGCCCTCGGCCGCCCGCCGTCGCCCTCGCCCTGTAACCCCTCGCCGACGCCCTAGGGTTTCCGCCTCGCCCCAGCCTAGCCGCCCACTCTGCATGGCGTCCCGTCGCCTTTAGCTCAGCACACCGTCCCTGCCGCGCCAAGACGTCCGCCCGCCCGTGGCCTCTTCAAGGCCTTGCCTGCCTTGCTTATAACGCTGCCGGCTGCCACGCCTTGGCTGGCGGCGAAGGCTTGTAGGCCGGGCGCCTGCACGCCGCCAGAACCCGGCGCCGCGCCTGCAATACGAATAAAAAAGAATAATAAAAATATATTAATTAATTAATTAATTAATTAACTTAAATAGTTGAGTTTAATTAACCTAATTAAAACTGTTATGTTAACACTAATAGTCTGTTAGTTAAAACTGTTATGTTACTAGTAGCAATTTAATCTTTATTCTCGAATTAGTTTTAATTACAATATATCAATAAAACTTTAGAAAATCATAGAAAATAAACCGTAGCTCGGATGGAAAAACTTTGTACATGAAAGTTGCTCGTAACGACGAGACGAATCGATTACGCAGACCGTTCGTCCGCCACACACCCCTAACCTATCGAACCTGCAAACTTTCCTCTCCGGTTCATCTGTCGACAGACGTCCGGAACCGGAAAACTTTCCCGGATGTTTCCCCTTCGCCGGTATCGCCTAAGCGCTGCGTTAGAACACGTCTAGCTCTGTCACATTGACCTGTTATGCACTTGCCTGCTATGTATTTAGAATTTTATAAGAGGGGGCGGCGAGGGTTATACATGTGTGTTGTCCTCGCCTCCCTCTCCGTGACGCCGTCGTCTGCCGCCCCGTCTCGCGCTCTACCGCGACACCCTCTCCCACCCCATCCTCGCCGGCCCCCGCCGTTTGCCACCGCCCGTTTGCCACCGCCCTTTCGCCACCCCCCCCCCCCCCGCCCCCCGTCGTCCCGTAATTAATTTGTTTTTTATACATGTTTTCAGGATCGACATAATGGCGGACGATAGAGTGACCCGATTATGGACAACTATGATCCGGACAGTGAAGCACAGATGTTCGGCATCATAAACGGCGATATTCAATATGTGCCGACCGGAGAAGAAGAAGATGATATCTCTTCTTATCTGAACCTTGACGGTGAAGATGAAGGGCGCCGTCGAAGAAGATGTCAAGAAACGCGTCGATAAACGCAGCGATCTTCAAATGGAAGTAGCAACCACCTCCGGCTCCGAGGTATATATATCCATTGAGCCTATGGTGATACAATCTAACTGATTTGAATACATATGTGTGTACTAAAGCGCGCGACTCTCTTTCTTTTTTTAGCCCTCTGCCGGATCGTCCAAACAATCGAGTACCTCGTCAAAGCGTGGCGCAACCAACACTAAGAAACAACGACAAACATGAACCAACGACGTAGTCGACAAGGTGCAACCGGCAGGCCGGAGCCCCGCAAGAACGCCACCAAGTTTGTCACCAATGCGGAGCCATTGTTAGAGACAACGTCTCGATCACCGTCGAGGAGTGGAATGAGCCAAAGAAGGCACGAATTGATGGTTTCACTTTTGTCGATAAGAGAACAAAAAAGATTGCTTCAAGAAGCTTATGGAACATTTCGTTCTACCTCCGGAATACAACAAATTCGATGAGGAGGGTAACAAGATTGAGGAAAACAAGGAGAGGAGGAGGCTAGTCAAACAGTTAAGCTCTTCATAAGATGGCCGACGCATTCGGAAATTCAAGCAAAATCTAGCCCGTGACTTTGTCAAGCAGAACAAGACTCGGATTTCAAAGGACAATATGAGAAACTGAAACATGATTGGCCGAATTTGTGAAGCAAAAGAAATCGGAGCAGTTCATTGAAATATCGAAAAAATAAGGAAAATGCGGCTAAGAAGGAGTACAATCATGTTATGGGGCCAGGAGGGTATCGCATTTTGGTGCCTAGGTTGGAGAAGATGGAGAACGAGATGAGGGCGCGAGGAATCCGTCCGAATGCGGAGGATGGGACCCAAGGGCCAAAAGCTGGTGGTACGGGCATGGGGAACGCTGAACCCGGAGAGACGGGGAGTGTGTTTACCGGGCAAATTAATTAAACCCACCCAAGCCCTTATTGACGCAATGAAGGATGCTCAACAGGGAAGATCAAGTTCAACAGAGAGAACGACGCGGCTGACAAAAGCCCTCGGGAATCCCGAACACGGAGGACGTGTCACGAGGCATGGGGCACATTCCGTGGAAAGTAGGGTTCCCCAGACGATGACCCGTCACGATTCTGAAGCCGTAAGAGAAAGATGGATCGGGAATCAGATGTTGTGGCGCGGTTGGCATCGGAAATGGATGTGATGAAGAAAACCATGAGTGTCTTGGTAGCGAAAGAGATGCAGCTCGGGTGCAGCATGAAGATCATCCGGCGGATCTCGGAAGCCAGCAGCGGAGAAGCAGCGTGGCTTCCACGGAGGCCCCACCGGCTGGTGCAGATGCACCGACGATCGAATTACTGCACCGGAGCCTCCGGTGGTCGAAATTACTGCACCGGAGCCTCGGTGGTCGAAATTACTGCACCGGAGCCTCCTCGCTACCCGTGGGCGATATAAAGGAGATGAAAGAATGTCATCTGTATTATCCTATCGGGAACATGTCCATGAAGGTAGCCATCGGCGGTGCTTTACCATGTTTACAGGAGCACTCCACCACAACAACCCCATTCAAGATGGCTATGCTCGTGTCACGGTGGAGGACATAGTCCAAGGGTTTGAGGACACGGAGATTGACATTGCTACACCAAGGGGAGAAAAGACTTGGAGATGTCAAGCGCCATTTCATTCTATGGCAAAAGAAGTTTATCAAGTTTCGAGGCGAGGCGCCAAGGACAACAAGTCCACCCCTCACGGTGGTGGTGGTGGCGGTGGTGGTGGTGGCGGTTCACCTACACCTCCGTCACGCCACCGACGCCGCCCCGATCCTAGCGTCCGGGGTGATAAGCCGCCGCCCCGATCCTCGTCCGGCGGGTGATCGACGCCGCCCCCAATCCACCTCCGACAAAAGAAGCGAAGCAGTCTGGATTATTAACCCGGACCCTTATGTACCTAAGACCACAAAGGTACCGGAGCCATCATCAAGCCTCTCCCCACAAGGCCTTGGGAACGTAGTGCCGAGGAAGTCGGCGACGCGGCTGCTCATTATGAGAAATGGAAGGCGGACTGCAAGAAGAAAAGAGAGCCCGAGCCCAAGCCAAGATATTCGATGAGCAAAAGAAGTGGGCTAAGTCATTTTGAGCATACCGTCCCAAGCCGCGAAGAATCTGCTGACGACTATGCACGTGAACTTCGAGGCAGGCACTCATGTTCAAGGAGAACAAAGAGCGGGAGAAGGCGAAAGTAAAAAGCGGGAAACAAGTTGCCCAGCTCGGGAACAAAGTAAACAATCGATTGCCCGCTTATAGTGGAAGCCCGGATGCCCCGAGATCATACAAGCTGACAAAGACATGGATTGATCAGAACGAGTGCCGGAGAACAAGCGGCCAGCTTAGGTATTACTCTTCGTGAACTGTTAGGCCTTGATGAGGCGCCGGTGAAGGATGTAGTAATTACATATGTCAAGAATGGGCCTCTCGTCGAGCTGCCTTGAGGAAAATGATCTACCCGACCAAATGAAAGGTCTGCTGAATTGGTACAAGGGTTACATAAAATAAAAACGCCAAAGAATATATTTATGCGGAAGTTAGACATGAGCATCACTTCAAACATTACTATGTAACAATTGCACTGAGTGAATTGTTCCACCTTTTCAATCTGCGCGAGCTCGACAAATCTATCATCAGTTGCTACGTTCTGTAAGTGATTTATTAATTTCTACCCCATCTCGTTCATATTGCCTGCACTATATATATGTCCTAACTATATTGTTGTGTCCGCTATATGCAGAATGAAGATTAAGGAATGCGAGTAAGGAACATCCATGATGTTGGGTTCATTGACCCACACATCGTTAATGGATATGTGTTGGAGCGTCACCCCACCGGCGTGGAGGCAGACCTGTGGCAGTTTCTTACAAAGCAGGAACTGAAAAGTGATATTCTATTTCCTTACCATTTTGGGTGAGTGTTTACATCTTGAGCACATTAATTCTCTTTTGTTTACTCCATGCATGGTATGTGGCGGCTAATCGATGAGTTATGCATGACTTACTGTGCATTTTTCGTGTCCGCTGGTTCCACTGGATTCTGATAGTATTTAAAGTTAACACCTCAGATTTTCTCTTCCACGACTCTCTGAATATGGATCCGAAGCTTTGGGCCGACATGAGAAGAATGCTGCGAAGTAATTATTTTCATTCATTTGCGCTCTATATCGATCGGCCTATTTCGTTCATTTCCTAATATCAAGTAACTAATAACTCTCTTGTTCACTTAATTTTCTTTGCCTCGTAGGGTTTGGAGACGGTTCGTAGATACAAAGGTCGGTGAATTCAAAAAGAGCTAGAATTCAAAATGGTAAAGCCTAAGAATCTTTGAGGATATTCAGCCACCGGAGACCAATCTATGTGGATACTATGTTCAGGAGAGGATCCGGAGATACACCTCTGAGCGGGCCGTTCGAGTGATACCAATGCTCGGAGGAATAACCTCCGGATGATGCTTAGTCTAGAAGCTCGCTTCCGACCACTTCAAGAGGAACTAGCTGGATGGTTCAGCAGGAAGTCCTCCATCCTAAAGGAGAACACTATTACGAGGACGTAGAACTTTATATGGATTAAATCATGTATGGAAACTTGTTCAAAATTGTATATGGTCATCCGATGATATTGAATATATATTGTATATTCCTCTTGAATTCTTTTTGGTTCTAATTTCAAATTTATTTGAGATCGTACATTCATATGCATGTATGTAGTACCGTAGAATATATGAAACTCCTTCAAAATTAAAATAAAGCACAAAAGAAATAAAACAATACAAATTAAACAGAATAGCAACAATAAAGCAAAAATAAGTATTTTGTTGTAAGTAGAAACAAAATAAAATAAATAAAGCAACAAAGAAAACAAAAAAGTGTTTTCAAATTTGAAAACTAATGGCACTAACAGAAAGTTTATAATTTTTCTAAAACTAAAAGCAAAAAGAATTAAAAATAAAGCAAAAACAACAAAAATAAATAATAATGCAGAAAACAAAACAAAAAACTGGAAAAAATAGTGCCCCCTCTTTGGACCCCCACGGCTGAATACGACTAGAAACCCTACATGGGCCAGGATTCAGGCCCGCAGGAGGCCAAGTAGGCCCTGAGCACATAGCTAGTAACAGATTAGGCCGAAGCACTGCAGTTGAGAGGAGCTCGAGAGGTGGGCGCGGCGCTTATAAACCACTCTCGAGCTCTCTCAACTAGCGAGTGGGACTAAACATTTAGGCGCTGGGCTGGGCAGCACAAGGCCTTTAGTCGCGGTTGGGCGAGGCGACCCGCGACTAAAGGTCCTCCGCCCGACGGCACTGGCGCCCACGTGGGCGGGCCTTTAGTCGCGGTCCTTAAGCAGCCGCGACTAAAGGGGGCTTTAGTCGCGCTTATTTGGTCGCGGTTGCGCACCCGCGACTAATGGCAGTTGCGAACCGCGACCAAAGGCCTTTTTTCCACCAGTGTCTACAAGTGCCTCGCCGGCGATGGAACATATTTCTATCTCATTGTTTTCTTTCCTCTATCCCCCACCCCACACAGGCCACGCACACAAGTGAACGAGAGAGAGACCCCCCACCCCACACAGGCCACGCACACGAGAGAGAGAGAGAGAGAGAACGTCATGTGTTCTTCACGGGGAGTCCAACCCAATCCAAGGTCAGTGTTCAATTTCCAATTCTCCTTTCATGGATTCGCATACTCTTGTTCTCGTGTATGAAAGACAGTTTGGATTGATGCTGCTATCGGCCATTGGTTATGTGGGAAGAGATTGGGTTTTGTTTTCGTGGTGCAATGTGCAATTTAAATGGGTCCTAGATCAAGTAGAGAGGAAAGATGTTGGCTATGGTTGCTTCTTCATCAGGATGTTCTTTCTATATAAATTCCTTCCATTCCATTTCATTGTATTCTCGGTTCCAGTTGTGCACTCTGTTGTGTGTTCTCGTTTTAGCCAAGCACCATTGATAAATAGTCTCGGCAATAATTGCAGAGTGCCATGATGTAAATAAAATTTTCAAATGTGTACGACTCGTTTGTAACATTATCCATATGATAAACAGAACAAAGCAAAATATATAGCAGCTACCCCTTTTTTTGTTCAAAGCTAAAAGGTAAGCAACGGTGTCAACAATGTCACAAACTCTCTGTAGCTTTTGCTTTCATGTCCTGAAGATTGTCTCCAATCAACCATAGCAAGCTGCTCAGTCATACCATTGAATTTTGCTTTTATAACTTTCAAATGTTTTTTATTAAGCTATTCCCTGGAATATGACCTCTGATATATTGGTGTATTTGTTCACTCTTTGAAGCTTATTGCCTCTTGATGCATAAACCAACAAGGAGCTTGCTGTTCAAGCATAGGAAGAACATCTTGATGTTGATTCCCCTTTTCATACGAGATTTTTACAAAAATATCCATCAGTATCTTATTGTTTAGGAATGATAGAAATTCTGCAATGATCGTCAGAAGATATTGCTTTACAATTTCTTCACTGTAATCTTATGCTACAACATATGTCTAACTTATTTCTCTTTGTACCAGTTTATTTGCCTGATTTTGAATTGGAGCTTACCGTTCACTGAAGGAGAATACTATAATAACATGGATGTGCTAAAAGGGAAATTAATATCTAAGTTTATTTGTTGCTGGTACACAAAATTGGAGATGATATGCATTTATGTAATTCTTGCACCTTTTTCAGAGAATGTTTCAGAGATTAGTCTTAAAATTTCTGAAAACGATTATCTTTGTCGACGCCTGTCTTTTTTTCAAATTTTCTCATAATGATATATTTTAAGATTGTCTTGGAAATGACAGAGTCCTCGACTTGTACGAAGTGATGCTCTACTTGAGTGAAGAAGGCAAAATAAATAATAGAACGTGCGTGCGCGCGTGCGTGCGTGATGGTTTAAATGAATATGGTTTCCGACAATAAAATTCTGAATTATTCACTTGACCGAAATTTCAAGATATCTATGCTACATTTGGATGAGACTTGTAGCTAAATTGCCCTTAAGGAATGTACATATATGTATCCTGAAGAACCTTGCGGGCTTGCATTGGTGAACTTCAAAGCTCGTTATGAGTCTCTGCGGAATTGTTGACAATTGTGTACCTTGTAAAAGTTTCATGGATGCGTGATGGTGAGTGATACTAATATGGATTTAATGCTGGATGGTATATGTCCATTTTAATGTCCAATCTCCCTCTATCCTCTCGCCTCACTGTGTTGTGGTGGCGTCTTGCGACAACAACCATGCCCTCTCCTCACTTTGAGAGATATAAAAAAATCATGAGAGAAAGATGGTTAAATGAAAGGTGGGAGGGAGCAACAGATAGATGAGGGAGGAGGTAAGAGAGAGAGAAGTTTATCACATGATGCTTTTGGAAACCTCAGGTGCACCTTGCTAATGAAAAGCACAACATGAAATGGTATAGCATAACTACATGATACATCTTCGAAACCCAAAGTGTGTTGGTGGGGTGGTCGGGGGACTACGGCCTGGATGCAGTACTGACATAGGTGACGAGGCAGCTATAGTGCGTGAAATTAGAAGAAGAGTAATTTACCTATAAAAAATTGTTTATGTGTTAGACATTCTAAAGGTTTATGTTACACATATTTATTGCGAAAGTACTACGTAGAATATTTATGTTCCCGTTGCAACGCACGGGCAATTACCTAGTACTACTTAAAAAGAACGTAAGATTTTCATTTTACCTTTCTTCTCATCACCTCTTCCTTCAACCTTTTTTTTACGATGGTGAAAGGATTTTATTCCAGGTTTATAGGGTTATAATCGAGAGGCAAAAGTTCTTCAATACAAGGTGGACTTCTACTAGCCATACAGCAGTAGTGCTC
The DNA here is from genome assembly GCA_021605145.1 of Aegilops bicornis. NCBI lineage: Eukaryota > Viridiplantae > Streptophyta > Magnoliopsida > Poales > Poaceae > Aegilops > Aegilops bicornis. The sequence goes on from JAHIAL010000159.1 coordinate 73,745, forward strand.
TCCGTACGACTATACAAAGCCAAACGATCTGCTACCCTATTATGCCCACGTTTAATTTTTGATGGAACAAACTCCCTTTCACCCATAAGAAGTTGGATCTCAGCTACCAGATGTCCATATGCGGAGCGGAAAGACAGTTCCCCTTGAACGCCAAAAGTGCTTCCGAGGAGTCTGACTGAACTATAATAGGCCCATTCCAATGTTGAAGAGCCAGAGCCATACCTTGCATTAATGCATGTAATTCAGCCTCCACAGCGTCATTGCAATTGAAAATGCATCCGTAAGCTTCAAATATAATGTTGTCGTCTTGTCGTCGAAGGACCATCCCCGCAGCTACTGAACCGTCACTTGCGGAATAAGCGCCATCCACTGATAAGGCGACCGAGCCAGCTGGTGGTCTCGGCCATGGTAAAGGAGTAGCTGCTATTCGCTGTGTCACCGGGGCTGTCTCCCCCGTCGGCATCTTCCTCTTCAGGATTTCCTCAGTGGTAAACTTCCTTGACAATTGCAGTGAGGACATATAACTTTGGAGGTAATCTGCTGTCATATCTGGGGATGGAACTGCAATGGCGGAGCTATGTGCACTCTTGAGGAGGGGTCCCCCCCCAAAATTAGAGAAAACACTGAAGATTTTTTCTAGGGGCTAAGATTAGTGAAAAAAGTAGTCATTAGCCCCTCCCCCCCAAACAACCATACTTCCTGCTCTCCCCCCTGCCGTTCTCCGCTAGCTCCGCCACTGTGGAACTGTCTTGCCGTGTGCCAAGTCTGAGCGGAGGGACCAGATTCTCCAAATTAACATTATGGTGCAATCCCGCACTCGATCCTGACAGTTTGATAAAATGTTTAAGTGCCAGTCCTTCCCAGTATCATGAAGTAGTTCCTGATCAGGGAGTTCCCACACTTGGCACCTCTTCGTCCAACCTTCCCTGTATATGATAATCAATATTCTTAATTTACTTACCTTGTGAATCAGTTCCATTTTAATTTACTTACCAAACTTCTATTCAAAATATAAAGTAATTTACAGGAGGAATTTGATCAACATTTATTTACACAATCGCATTAATATTGACAAGTATATCACAAGCTAACTATTAAAATATTTATATTCCGGTGCAACGCACATGCATTGCTCTAATATAAATTAAACACGTGTACGGGACATACATCTCTCTCTCTCCCGGCGTCGTCGCGGAAGATGGTCCTTAATTTGAAGGCGGAGCCAGGCGCCGGCTGGCCGGCCCAAAATTTTGGCTGGTCGCGTCCCGATCAGGCCACAAAAAACCGTTGGGTCTGTTAGAACAATTCAAGACGCAAAGTTGATCTACTGAGAACCAAACAATCACACGAGCACGGCACTGGGATTTGTTAATAAGGTTCACCGACATGGTACGTCCCGGGGCAATGACTACGAACACTCCTCTCGGTGACACCGTCACAATACAGCACAACGAATACCCGGGCATCGGCACACGGCGCCGGCCTGTGCTATTATGTTGGAATAGGTTACATCGTGTGTCTATCCTACATTATATAAAAGGTCTAGGGTACCAGTGTCCTATTCGAACACATCTTGCTTTGCTTTGTTAGCACACGCTTGTTATTCTTGTCAGGTGAATAAGAGAGAAGGGTGGCCTGAACATTGGATAGATAAAAAAGATTACAAACTCTAGAACCATTGTTTTTTGACATCCTAAATGAAGAAAGCACACTTGGAAAAGTCAGTTTGCTAAAAATAAGAGCTGGCTTGAACCTTAGATAAATAAATTACAAACTCTAGAGCTATTGATTTTCAAAGAAAGCGCAACTGAATAGCTCCACTAGCATGGAAAAGGTTAGTTTGCTAGAATAAATAAATAGACAGAGACCATCGGAAAGCCAAGTAATCTTTTATCCAAGTCATTAAAAAAAATTAGTTTGAGGAAATAGCAAGGATGCGTCCCATATGTGGGTACGGCGATATACGCAGAAATGGAGAAGAGCAGAGTCGAGCTCGACCCCGACTCCCCTCCCTAGGGTTCCCACCCCCGCCGCCGCGACCCCGCCCCCCGCTTGGCGCTGGCCGCCAGGCGCCCTCCCGCCCGCTCCCTCCCTCTCCCTTCCCCTCTCCTCCCCTCCCTCCCTTGGCCTCACTTGCTTCCAGGGGCCCCCTGGCCTGACCCTCGGCCCGTCTCCTCCCTCCCCCGCCGTCGCCCGTGCTTGTCGAGCAAAGCCCGGCGGCGGCGGCGGGCCCTCCTTCCCGTCCGCTTGAGGGCGCCCGTGGCGGCCCCTTTGAGCGACGGTCTTTGGTCGCCCATGATTCCAGTGGCGGCGATCTCGTGGGGTGGCGGGGTGGCTCTTGTGGCGGTGCTCCGGCGATCCTCGGGCTGCTTGGCTGGCTGCAGTGCTCCCATCTCGGGAGGTGGCGCGACTGTCTCGGGCGGATCCGTCCGGATCTGGCTTTGGGGGCGGCCGGTGGCGCTGGATCCGGTGGTGCGTGCCCGGCGGCTCGGCGCTGGAGCCCGGGCGACGCGGGGAGCGGCCGGGCATGGCTGTTGCTCCGGCCGTGGCGGCGACATGGGTAGGTCTCGGTGGCCTACCGTGTCGTGGCGGCTTCAGTGTCTCGACGGATCTGTCCGCTGACAACGGCCGCTCCTCCGGCGTCGGTTTGTCTGCGTTCGGGCTGTCTCGTCCTTCACCCCATCTCCTCGCCGCCCGGGCGCTTACTCCCATCAAAGGGCTGGTCCTTTCCCAGCCACGATCCATCGCCGTCTCGTGCCCGATGCCGCGGGGCGAGCTCGTCGCGCATGATGCGGCGGGACCGGGCTCGTCTCGCGCCGCGATGCGGCGGGACCGGGCTCGTCTCGCGCCACGATGCAGCAGGACCGACCTCGTGTCGCGCGCCGCGATGCTGCAGGACCGAGCTCGTGTCGCGCCGCGATGCTTTGCAGGACCGCGTTCATCTCGCGCTTTGGGGTAGCAGGATGGGTCGGTGGATGCGGTTCTCGCCGACCTATTGGGTCTCGGCCTGAGGGTTGCCGGGCGTGAAAGGTGGGACCTTTCCGCTCGTCTCTTTCGTTGGTGCGCCGGGTCACGGGTGAGGTGGTGTTGAGGTCTTGGATCTTTGGGCGGCCCCCTGGTGGTGGTGGTAGCGGTGCTCTTGGACAAAGCCAGCGCCTTGGTGCTTGCTCATCATGGCCGTGTGGGGCGGCGTGGTAGCCGGGTGTGGCGTTCGGTGGCGGTGAATGTTGGCCGAGGTGAAAACTTGCTCTATCTTGGACGGACCGGGCGGCGGCGAAGATCGCTTCCCTTCTTGAAAGGCGTCGTCGCGGCTCTCATTGCCCATCATGCGGCTCGGGAAACTTTGATCCTTGGATCGGCGGTGGCGGCGCCCGAGTCGTTTCTTCTGAAGGCGCCGCCTTGGAGTGCATGGTTCGTCATATGTAGCTTCATATCTTCGGGGCGGTAGTGCTAGGAGTAGTGTTGCTGCGCTCAGCGCCTTTGTATCCCGTCCTGGGTGTGTGTGTGTGTTGCGGTGGCGTAGCGTGTGGTTGTACTGGATGCTTGTGGGTTGTTGCTTTATATATAAAGCGGGGCGAAAGCCTTTTTCGGTATATGTGGGTACGGCCTTAATTCCCTGCCTTGCATTTGCGCCACCTCAGCCTTGCACTTGCGTCACCTCACTGATCCATGGCATTGGCCTTCCTTGCCTTGCGCCACCTCATTGATCCACGGCACGACCTTCCCTCTAGCCATGGGCAACCCCATCCTTGTTCCAACTCCCAAGTCTAACCATCTCTATCTCTATATATACTAGGAATAGGAATCCGTCCGCGTGCAAGGTGCGCGTGTGACTTGGACTTGGGACGTCGGCGCTGGCGCCGGCGACGACAAGAGTAGCGGAGGCCTCGGCCTCCTCCGGCGAGACCGTCTCCAACTTCCCCGGTCAACAATTATTTCACGATCTCGTTGCTTCCCTTTCCATGAGGAAGAAGCAAGCTAAGCTAAGGTTGCCAAAAATTTCTATCCACCAGGTGAGCAAGTCGAGCAGGCTGAGAGCCTGAGACTCGATCTGGTTCAGCGAGCAATGAGGGCCATCGTCTTGTCAAATTTTTTTAGAGGTATTCAACATCGTCTTGTCAAATCTTCATGGAGCTCTCGTTGCCTGTATATATTAAGGGGTGATGTTTCTGAAGCACCCCCGGCTCGCAGCTCTGTACACGTATGTGTGGGGACTGACTTGCAAGGCGGGGTTGCAGCAGCAGCAGGTGGCGGAGTGGCGTATAGATAGAGGAGGGGATTGACACGTCATTTGGAAACCGGACAGAATCAGTTTCACATTTGCTACATCATTCTTTCCAACACAATTTCATGTATACTACCAAGGAATGATAACACAGCATATTACAACCACATTAGACTGAGGACAGAGCGGTTACAATACATCATAGACTACTTCTTAGTTGCTCCCCAGACACAGGTTAGCTAGAGGAGCTTTAGGGGAAGGGAATATATAAACTATATATAAACGCTGCATGCAGGATGTCAAGCCACGGTCTCATTTGGTGACGCCGCGGCTTCGTCTTCCTCCTCGCCGTGGCTGTGGAAGCTCAGGAGGCCGCGGCGACCGTTGAGCCCCTCCGTCAGAGCCTGCACCAAGATCAGGAGGTTCTCCTTCACTGCATCTGCTTCGGCAGCGTCCAGGATAACAGGTGAGGTCCGAGTCTGACGCAAGAAGACCAAGAAGTGTGACTAGCAGAAACAAGACGGTAGGTTTTTGTTGTTGTTGTCGTTGTTGTTGTCGAGGGTCAGTAACCCCGGAAAAAAAAAGACTGTGTACAATTGATATATGCTATGAAATGTTTTGTTCCCTCTTAGAATAGACATAGCTTCTCAGAGTTGAAGAATCGTATCTTTACTCTGAACTAGTAATGTTCCTGTGGAATTCCCAGTTGTTCCAATAAAACAACTGGGCGAATCATATCTATACCTATGAACTCATATTTATACGGCAAGAGTTTGTAAATTACTAGTTGTTCCTTTGATGTTCTTGTACATGAACTAGTAATGTTTTATATGCTCGCGATCCATATTTCTGATATCAAATGGAAAAGACCGTGAACCAAAAGAAACAAGAGGTAAAGCAACCAGCCAAGAACCTTTGTTCATGCCCTTTCTAAAGTTGTGCTAACGTGGTCCTGTACAGGGCAAAGAGCATCCAAAACGTCCCAGACAAGTAGTAGTAGTAGATGTGGCGGTTTCACTTATGAAATGTTGTAATAATTATTTGAAGTAATATTATGTAAACTTGATATAGTAGATGTCAATCCAATCAAGTCCATTATGAAATCTGATTAAAGTAACAATTCCAATGCTTTATGTTATAACTGTACAGTTTATCTATGGTGATGTACTGCAAATATGGAAAAGCTAAGACTAGGTATAGCTCTATGAAATAACTGGATATCCACCACAAGTAATTTGCAAAATATTGTAAGATTGCTTGTTCTGGCTTTGAACGCCCACTTTTAGTCCGCTTTTCAAGTGCAGTCTTACTCTGCTGTAGGTTGTATGGGATGGCATGTGTCATCTTCATCTATACATTTGTTTGACCGAGCTTCTGTTTTAAGCCGTGCATAGCAGTTGAGAAAATTGAAAGATGTGCTCTTGTATCAGCTTATGTAACTGTTGTGTGGTGGCTCATTGCTATCTTTCGCAAAAAACATGCAGATTTTTTGTGGAAATTACTCTTTGGAAAAAAAAACCCAACAATTATAACTCTGTAATATTAAGTACGAGGGAAACAACTTTAGAAATAACTGTGGTGATGTTGTTTTGTAACTGAACCAAAGACCTCAGAACACATTTCTTTAGATGCTACCATGCAAGAATATCACATCTTTCACATTGGAGCATCACAAGCATGCACATGAACTGTACAACGACTGCCCCTCTGAACTACAAAACAGTCGCGTACTAATTGTTTTGGCAAGTGTACATTCTTGCTTACATGGTGCCAAAAAACCCAAAGCCTGAGACAACCAGACACAATCACAATTTGAATATCCAAATCTAACGTACGACAGCGCGGCCCCGCGACCCTACTGCGTCGCCGCCGGCACCTACCCCCATCCCCCTCCCCTGCTTCGCCGCCGCCGGAGGGGACGCAGGCTAAGCCGCGCGTGCCCCAGGGATGGCGACGGCGGGGCTCTCGCGGCGGGCATACACGCGGATAGGGGTGAATGCCTCACGTCGCGGTGGATCTGGTGGACGGCAGGCGTCGGATCCAGGCCGTCTGCCTCTCGTCGCGGTGGCTCGGGTGGCGCTGCGTCGCGCGACGAGGGCAACTTCATGGTGGGCGCTGTCGGCGGATCTGGATCGCCCCGCGCGAGGTGACGACGCCGGGCGCGCGGTGCATGCCTCCCGTGCTATGGTGGTCCGCGCGGCGGCGTCCTACCTCTGGCCCCGTCCCTGATGGTTTGGGCCAGCCGCTGCTCGTGTAGGGGTGGATCTGAAGGCTTGTTGGTGATGGTTTTCGCTAGACTGGCTGAATCCGGCTGGATCAGCCCGTGGTCGTCCGGCTTGGGGCAGAGGAGGGTCGTGGTGAGTGGTGTTGGTGGAGGTGGAGGGGGTGGTGGCGGTGCTGCTGCAGCCGATGATCTCACTGCTTTCTGTTGGCGTGGCGAGCGCTTTGGTTTTGGTCTCCGACGGGTGTGCGGTGGCGCGCGTGGGGCGTGTCGGCACATTTGATGTCTGGCTGCAGCCCGGACCATGGTGGTTCCTGTTCTTGGGCAGTGCTCCTCTGCTCCTTGCCGGCATGGTGCTTGGAAGGGCATGGTGGCCTGCGCTCGGGCGGCCGTTGATAGATCTGGCGCCTAGTGCTGACGTTTGGTTGTCGGTGGTCTCCGCAGGGTGCGGTTGGCTTCGGCGGCTTTTCGTGCTTCTTCGTCTTTTGAAGGGTTCGATGGTGGTGGTGGCCGGCTGTCGTCTTATTGTAGGGACGTGCTCAAACTCCGGATGAGAACCCTGCATCGACTATGTCGATGTCGACGGCAACGACGTCTATGGACGTCGTTTTCCTTGCAGGAGGTGCCGTTGTGGAGCTCTAGCACCTACAATACTTTGCTTTTTGGTCTCTGGGTGAAAACCTAAGATCGGGCTTGTCGGATCGGATGGAGGTGTTGTGTCCTCGACAACAGTACCTCCTTGGAGGCATCGTCTTGGAGACCCGAATGACGGCTTCAGTTGTTGCGTCTGGTTGAGGGTGGTTCGCGTGGTGGTGGTGGTGGCGTGTCCTGCTCAGGACTGAGGGTGGTGTGTTCTTCTTTAGGTGTTTCTCTTCGGCTGTCCTACGTGTGGTCTCCGGCCTGCTACTTTGCATGTTCAAGACCCTGTTCTGTTGAGGCGAGCCTCGGGCTCTTGGTCTCGTCTTGGTTCATCTTTGCTCAATGACGATGTAATGACGCCTCCCCGACTTGCTAATCGTCTTGAACTTCCATGGCGGAGCTCTCAGTCAAGGTTCGTGTTAGGCGTTGGCACTCGTTGATTGTGGATGCTCCTCTGTTGTGCCGTGGGGTTTGATACGCACGCCAGTGCGGTGCTTTAGGCTGTTTGTAGAGTCTTGGTATTGTGATCCCTCGACGCACCCCCCATCTACCTGGTCATGTTAGTTTGCTAGCTAGGTCTTGCCTTATGTTGGGCGTCATGTTCCTCTCCTTTTCTTGTAACAGTTGTTAATTGTCTGGTTTTCGGCTCGGTTTTTCTCATAAACGGGGTCAATTTGTTAAGGTTTTCGATCCGGTTTTCCTTATAAACTGGATCATTCTCCTGGCATTATGGCCACTTTGAGCAATATATTCAGGTGGAGGGACTTCTCCCCCGGTGATTCTCAAAAAAAAAAAAATCTGGACAGGCACAAGTTTTTCTAAATTATGTTCAGGGATATGAATTCTTATAGAAGATGATTTTTAACAACCGGCTCCCATCCTATTTTTATTTCCTCTGTATGTGTTCTTTTCTTTTGTATGAAAGGTGCATTAGAATGCTAAATGAATTTACCATGCATATGCAAACTATAAGTGATGGATGTGCTATGTTTGTACTTGTTGTGTCCAAAGGAACAATGAGTTATGAAAGGACCAACTGATGTGTTGTTTGTATCGACGAGATATTTGTTTACATGCTAATCTGTAAGTAGGCCCGAGCCCCCCGGACACTGCTTCCCTAGGGCCCAGCCCCTCCTCCTCCTCGTCCTTCACATCGACATCACCAGTGCCTCCGTCGGGCAAAGCTCGCGATGGTGGGGGTGGTGTCAGTGTTAGTTCAAGAATTACCCTATGCTGTGGTTCGGTTGTGTTGTCCTTCTGCTACGATTGTGTGGTTTGCCCTTAATGAATATGAGCGGGGTTGCGGCTCGATCTTGTAGATTTATAGCAGTTAGGCTCCCTTTGGGTTGCGGACTTGCGGAGGTGGAGGTGCAGAGGTATGAGGCTCTAGGCAAAAGCTTTGGATTCAGTTGTTTTGTTTTCGTACGTCCTCTTATTTTCGTCCGTCGCTTCACCTACCTAAACCGATGTGTGGGAAAACATAGAAAGACTTTCTTTTATACTAGCAAAAGAGCCCGTGCGTTGCAATGGGAGAGAAAACATAACACACACTGTTAACTCAACAACCATCACTCAAGACCACAATAGGTCCATCTCTTTTATTTTTGTGTGGCATCATATTTGTGTTGCCGCTTATCCTCCTTCTCACGCTCGCCGGCGATGGCCTTGGTGTTCATGCAAAACAACAAAAAACGTGTGTTGAATATGGTTAGTCCTAAAGCGTCTCTCTCTCCCTCTCTCCTCCCTCTCCCTCTCTCTCTCCCCCCTCTCTCTCTCTCGCTCGCTTTCTCTCACTCTCGCGATGAGAAATCTGTTGTTTTCCCTTGCGACATTTTTCAGAGGTATGCATGTGTAGTTATCGATGTTTTCTTTTCCATATATGGTTATAGTGGGGTATTTATTTGCAATCCAGATCGCCGCCGGTATGAAAAAAATGGATCTTGCGCTATAAATTATAAGTTTGCTTCCATAACAATATTTTCAAAATATTTAACAGGTAAAATTAACATCATATTTAGATTCCACATATTTTTCTAATAAAATTTCATATATAATATGTTAAAATCGAAATTATGGTTTAAAAGATACAGATACTTTAGAAAATCATTTGGTTTGACTCAAATATATTCCAAAATAATATTTAAAAATACTTAATAGGTAAAAATAATCTCATATTCATATTCTACATATTTTTCTAATCAAATTTCATATATAACATGTTCAAATCGGAGTTACGGTTTAAAAGATATGGATGATTTTAAAAAGCATTTGTTTGACTTAAATATGATCTGCGAATGAATTACCTAAAACATCAGGGGGGTTTTCGAAAAATGCAAAATAACGGTTTGGGTGTGACTTAAATCCGGACGGCGGGTTGATTTTAAAAAACGACAGGGACTTTTCTGTAAAATACGAAAATAACGAAACCCAATTTGCTTTATTATTAGGTAAAGATAAGACGGTAAACGAGTTTTTCAGAAAAAAAAAACTTAGAAGCCAGCTCGACCAATCCTACTAGCTGCTTCCCTCTGGAAATAGGTGTACCCAGCTGCTTCGATCCAACTCACGAATTCCCTCGCCTCAAACAAGAAAAAAGAAAAAAAAACTCACGAACTGCCCTTCTGTCCCACCTCTGTGACACTTTAAAAATATTCTTTTGGTTTCTTAAAAAATTTTGTTGGATTTGAAGGAGGTCTCCAAAACCATTCCAAAAATCTCTCTCAAAGCTTTTTCCCTCTGGCAAATATTTTACTTTTGCATCTCCTTCAACTTTGGTGTTTGGTTTTTAATTTTTTTTTTCTGATTGTCCTCTTCTCAAGAATTCAAGAGAAAAAAAAATCTTTGAAGTTTATTTTCTTTCAAAAAGAAACTCTAGGAGTTTTTCATCCTCTCCCATATTTGAAATCATTCATGATTTGGCCATGCACCACATGGTAAAATCTTCCTAAATATATCTCCTTCCACTTTGGGCAATCCAAACATTCTGTCTCAACTAGTTCAACCCTCTTCTGAATTTTTATTTCATTTGATTCTCTCCCAAATCTTTTCTGTCTATTATTTTGAGCCTAGGTAATTTGCAAAGCAAGTACCTTAATGCATTTGAGTTTTGACCTCAAACCAACTCCCTTGGGTAGTCCTTGGTACCCACAACCTAGAACAATCAAGAACCACTCCTCTTCTGTTCAAAGATTTCAGATTATAGTCTCTGCAAGTTTGGACCAGATTTGCCAAATTTGGTGAAATTCATATCTACACTATTCCAAAAATTTCACAAATATTCAGGCAGCCTCTAGATGCAATGAGAGGCCCCTCCACCAAAAACCAGCTCAAGGAAAAATCCCTACATGCCTAGATCATTCTGTCGAACACCTTGCATATGCACTTTGTTTACATTCATCTTGATTAAGTTTAGAGTTTGATGTCGATCTTAATGAAATTCAGTCACATGCTCACAGTGCACTTGGCACGTTGCTCACGGCCTAGCTTGCTTGTCCGGAGCCTCACACGCGTGCTTGGCGCGTTCCTGGCGTCGGTGGCACCCTGGCCCGCCTGCGTCGGCGTGTCTTGCGGTGGCCGAACCACCGTAGCGGCAGACAGGGAGCAGAACGGCGGCATAAACCTCCTGGTAGCCCCGCGTGGCCATTTCCTTGCCAGCGCACGCATGCAGCACCGTCGCCGTGGCGCGGCACGCACAGAGCGTGCTCCCTGCCGCCGACGGGCTCAAGGCCGCCCGTTCGGCCGAGCTCCCTAAGCAACCAAACCCCGACGCGTTTAGCACCTAAACGGAACCGGGGAACCCCACGACGACGCTCAACCTCTGAACCCTCCCGATCAACACCTGCGCGCCAGAACTTCACGGAGAACCCCGTTCTCGGCAACCGCCTCGGGGCGGCTATATATAGCACCCCCGAGCTTGCTCTCGCCCCCGCACACTTCCACTACCTCTCCAGACCTCGCCAAGTCCGTGGAAGGGCCACGAGGAGCTCTCCTTCCCCGTCCCCGGCCACTTCGTTCCGCCTCGGCCTCCACCGTGATTCACTCCGGTGAGGTCATCTCCGGCGCCCTAACCTCGTCAGATACCGTCTCATGCTATCGCGAGTCTAACCCTCCTCAATTTCCACCTCCGCAGCTCTCTCCGACGAGGTCTGCGACCACCCGAATCGCCGTCCACCGGAGCAAGCGTCGCCATCGACGTGGTACTCGCCGGCGACCACCACCACCTCCCACAGACGCGGAATGGCGCCCTGAACACGGAGGTACTCTCCGATCTCCCCGCCTCGCCGTGGATCGCCGCCGGCGACCACCGCGGCTCTCGGGCGCCAGAGCCCGACTCCTCGTTTGAAATTTCAAACTGGGTGGGACCCGCCGTCGACCTCTCTTTGTTTTTTGAATCGTTTTCAAAGCGTGCTTTGGCAAATACGCTTCCACTCTGAACCGTTTTTACGGATGTTTACGCAAAGCCCCACAGGAAGTTTTCTGTTTCATTACAGATGGGTCCTTGGGCTAAAACCCTTATAACTTTTTAACAGAAAGGAATTTTTGAGTGATTCTTTTTCTGTCCTCTTCAAATTTTTGTCTAGTTTTTATCATATTTATTTGAAAAATATTTGGATCAACTTTTTGTACCCCACGGTATTTACGTTAGCGCGTGTATTTTGTGTACCGTAGATACCGAAGAAGGTGACGGAACCCATGAACTTGTGAGCTAGACCCCGACTATTCCGAACCAGGCAAGCAAAGTTTGAACTTTTGATATGATGAGTGTCTGGGCATGTTTGCATTATTTTTGTATCATGGCACGTTCATGAGCATTTCGATGATAGTTCATCTCGTGAGCATTGAAGCAAATGAGCTCGACAAATCCATGAGTTGTTGGAAACTCGTTGCATGGCCATGAGTTGGCATGAGTATGGGTAAGATGGCAGTGTTGTAGCATGCCAGGCTTATGCCATATCGTTGACCGGTGTCAACATAAATCAGTCAGATTCCCGTCCGTCCTCCCTTTCGTACTACCACCTGTTTCTCGCAAGGGATACGGCTTAGTAAGTTGCAAACCACTTCCTGGTACACACCAAATCGAGAGGCCGGGATGAAGGTTCCATGGCCCTGGATTAAAGCCTTTCATCCGGTCAGGGGGCATGGGTGTTTCCGGTTGGGACCGAGAGGGGGGCACCCCTTAGAGCGTGCGTATATAAATTTGATCCCATGCTATTCGATATTGTGATCTCCCCGTCTCAAAGTTTTTTCTTAAACGATGTCTAGCGTGATTCCTGGCAACGTGAGGTATGATGGGTGTGTACTAGCTAGTTGTGTTTCTTCCGAAATACCGTAAACGGAACTAGTCCTTCGTGACTACGGAAATCCGTTGGCTGTGGACAATTTTGGTACAAACTCTGCAGAGTCAAAATTCTTGAATTCATCTTATTCATATCCAAGTACCGTGTTCATCTCATCTTGTCGGGTGTCAGTCTCCGTGACAGAAACTCCTGAGAACCATTTGAGTATTAAATGTTTATTTTTCCTGTGAATGGACTAACCCGCTCATTGTCTTGTGATGAATATTTTTCGTGGGCACTATATCTTGTCAGTTATGAATAATGTATTATAAGCTCTTTCTGCGATGTCGCTCAGACGTCCGACTGCGGCATTGTTGTTATTTATTTTCGTTATAAGTCCTTTCTGCGATGTCGCCGGGACGTCCGATTATGACATTGTTGCTATTTATTTTCATTATAAGCCCTTTACGTGATGTCGCTCCGACGTCCGATCATGCACGCTTGTACCTTTCTTTTAATATAAGCCCTTTATGAGGTGTCGCCGGCTTAGGCGCCCGTGGCATGCTTTACTTATTTGTTCACCCTTCGAGGCGCCGCTCGCATAATTCGATCGGTTTTGAGTTTATCTTCTTGGGGTTTTCGAGCGGACTACCGCCGATTCCCTTCTTATTTAATTTTCTATGCTGATTTAATTGAGCATTGTTAAAATTAATCATGACGCATTCATGCATTCATTTGTTATATCTTTTATCCGAACTGTCTTGCGAGTACTTTCATAGTACTGACCTGGCTTGTTGATTTGGCGAGATCTTGTGAAAGCGATCTCATGGATGAAGAGTTCGATGGCGAGTTCGACGCCTAGAGGAATCCCGATCGATCACGTATGCGACCCTGGATTAGTCATTGTGATATATCCGCTTCCGCTACCCAAATAAATTCATCGAACCTCACCTCGACGCCGATGAGCCGCCAGATCTGATGAACTTATTAACCCCCCTCCACCGCCCCGTTGTGTTATTCCACCAACCACTCATATCTCGAGTCAGTAGTATTTTCCACCCCACACCTTTGTGTCATATCCGCCATCATGTATTTTTATCGGCGTGTTTGTAATAATTGGTTGGGCATCCTCAATCCGACCCTATAATATTGTAATGCTACTGGCTTCTTGTATCAAAGTTTTGTCTACCGATATGGAGGATTTTCCTCATATTGGATTTCATAGGTCGGTTGTTCAATAAATATTTTTATTGAAAGACCGGTCGTGACAACCTCGCTCCTTGAGATATAATCTCAGCAGTTTATAATACGGTACTCCCTCTGTCGCATAATATAAGAAGTTTTTGGCACTACACTAATGTCGAAAACGTTCTTATATTATGGGACAGGACAGAAGGAGTAGTTGTTAGAAGGATCAACAAGGGGTACCAAAGGGAACGAACAGAAGAAGAATTAACTGAGAAAGGAAGGAAAAAGGAAACAACCTGTTCAGATTTACCATTAATCGAGAGGAGCTGCAACGACCATGATATATTCAGACAATAGGAGGATCCACGCGGGGGACGGAGCTCGGGAGGAGAGGAAGGAAGGAAAGGGGGTAGAGGGGGAGGCACGGCTTCCTCGCTGGTGGTGGAGTGGAGCAGCTCCAGGGCTCGCCGGAGGTCCGGCCAGGGCGGATCCGCGAGGCAACAAGGGTGACCATGGCCATGGCTGCGCGAGCTTGCGTCGGGTGCGAGCAGGGGGAGATGAATGGGCTCCACGCGGAAGAGGACGGCGTACCCTCGCCGGAGTCGTCAAACGGCGACGGAAGCCATGGGATGGGAGCCGACCTTGTGGCGCACGCGACGAGAGCGATGCACAGCGCTGGGAGCCTAGGAACGAGTGGGAGAGATGGGGGATCGGGTGGGCAAGTTAAGGCTGGAGCAAAAAATGGGCCAGCTGCGGCGCAAACAAAAAAAGAAAAGAGAGCCGGCCTTTCTAAAAGAAAAAAAAAGACCTTTTCTTTTTCTATTTACAGAAAAAGAATGGCGTATCTGGAGGGACAAAAAATATCCAAAATGGGCTGAACTTTGGCATGTGGCCTCTCTGAATTATTATATTATAGATCTACACAATTCCAAATGGGTATTTGGAAAATAGAGCAAGGATTTAAAATTATTTGAAAATAACAGGGGTTAAATTGCAAGTGTGTTATGACTGATTCCAAATTAACGAAATCTTTTATTTTTCGCTCCCTGAAAATATTAACAGGCTATGCTATATATATATATATATATATATATATATATATATACATATATATATATATATATATGTTATAATAAAGAAAAATCACCATGTGCATTTCCGTCATTTTGAGGACGTTAAGCCCCTGCGGGTTCTGCGTCGTCGCCACCCTGTGCTCACCGTGATAACTACCCGTTATGCCGATGGAGGGGAGGACAAATCAAGGGCTGGTGATACAACAGGAGTAGCGGTCCGGTGGAAGGTGGTCTGCTTTCTCTTGTTGAAGATCTTGGGGCGAAGAGAAGTCGGCAACGTTCGTCGAGGTCCACCATGAGGATCCCTTCTCATCCATCTCCTCCCATCCGAGCAAGCATAACGTTGGGCAGGGTTATGGGACATGGATATGATCCCGCCGGGCACCTAGGATTGAGCTCCGCGATCCACATCGCGCGCGAGGGTCATGGTCGCGTGACAAGCAAATTTCAACCGGCGTGGCGCCAGCTGGGTGGGGCTTGGATGAAGTGTCGTCGCGGCAGTGGGGGTCCAGCGCACACGCATAGCTAGCACTGCGAACTATACACTTCGGTGCCGACACCAGTTGCCGCCTGATCGACCTCCAGGCGAGATGGAAATCCTCGTCATCACCTTCGATGTCGATGCCACACACGAGGCCGTCATAACTAGATTATTGTTTTGTTTCGTATAGGTGTTCCAACGTAGTAAAACCATAACTGCATACTACTCTCCCAACGAGATCACCGTTTGTTTCAGTTTTTTTTGTCTCGGCAATTGGGTAATTAATTGTTCTGCACGACAGCACAAAAGTTGATTTTACACATATATGTAAGTGTTATTTGTGGAGCTAAAATATTAGAGTTGCCAATATAGGTGTAGGGAAAAACTACAGAAGGAGGCCGTCAAGTCTAGCTCGATGAGATTAGTTTTTTTAACCTTTAAATTTATAGACTTTTAAGTTTGAAAGTTCTGATACGCTGGTGTGGTTCAATGACATATGTGTCGTATGGTGGATGAGCTTACAGTATTGGGGTTGACCACATTCAAAGCGTTGTGATAAGATGAACACTGTAACCATCGTTAGCATGGGTGAAAAGGAGGATGAGGGGTGACACAGGTGGGATGGGGTGCCATGTTGAAAACTTGAAATAGAGTACGTGCATTGAGGAGAGGGGTGAGTCTTAAGCCATGGTTATTTTGTAGGGGTGTGTAATGTAATTTTGTCTTTTCTCCTGTAGCAACGCACGGGCATGTTTGCTAGTTAATATTAAAGGGACAAGCGTTTTTCCACTTTTTTTTCGTCAAACAGGTGTTTTGTACTTTGTCTGTCCGTTCTATCCGTTTCAAGAATAAAAAGAAAAAAAGTGCACAGCAAGAGTCGATCCGTTTCAAAAAGAAAAAGAAAAAAAGTGCACAGCAAGAGTCAAACTGTGGTCTCCTACAAAGAGGAACGCACGCACAACCAACAAGCCAAGCTAACATCTTTGCTGGTGTAGCGGAAGTTACCCTATTATTATTCAGGCAGACGATAGCTCGGCTTTTTTCGTGGGCCGGCCCAATATGAAAGGATGACGTCTCACATGTTTTTCTTCTTTTGTTTCTACTTTCTGTTTCTTTTTTTTTCTCATTTTTTTCTCTTATTGTTTTTTCTTTTTCTTTTCATTTTTTCCTTTTTACGTTTTTAAAGTGTTCATCACACTTTAAAATGATGTAAATTGTGTATTTGAATTTTTTTAACATGTATATAATTATTTTTTCATGTACAAGAAAAATGTACAATGTGTATCAAAACACGTATTTGAAGAAAAAGTTAATCATGTATTTATATAATGTTAAACATATATAAAAAATGCTTCGGATGTATATAAAAAATGTACAATGTGTATGAAAAAAGTGGACATCAAAACATATGTTTCATGACATTTTAACCTGTATATAGGGATGACAACGGAGCGAAAACGGACGGAACTGAGTGCTATCATATTTGTTTTCATATTTTTTTGCAGAAGCGGAAACGAATACAGAAACCCCGAAAATGAATACGGAAACAGATACTACCGGAAACAAACACGGAGCGAATACAAAGCGGATGCGGAAACATAAATAGGCATTGATCGGGAGTTAAAATCCCTTGAATCGTAGGGAAATACACACAAAAATAAACAAATTTAATGAGATGTTAACATAGCTACAAAATAATATCATTATGTTAGCAACTTAGCGTCGTATTGTAGTAGTACCAGGCAATTACGTATAGGGTCAAGCTGAGTACATGTGTGGTAGTAGAAATTGGGCCTTAGATCCATACTACTAATTGTGTCATTGTGTTTTCTTTGGTGGTTGGGCTACAAAGCAGCTATAGGTGTGTAGTAAAAACAGAAATTCCATATTCACGGAAACGGAAAGTTCCGTTTCCATGCATGTTCCACCGGAAAACACCGTTCCATTTTTGTTTCCGTTTCCGCATAAAAAAATCCATTTCCACTTCCGTTTTGCAAATTTCCGTTTCTGTTTTCATATTTCCTCTCCGTTTTCATTTTTCCTCCGGAAAAACGGAAAGTTTCCACTCCATTTTCATCCCTACCTGTATAATTAAATATTTCATATGTACAAAAAAAAATGTATGATATGTCGAAAAAACTAGACATCCAAACCTATATATGGCAAGATGGTAATCATATATTATAAAAATATTAAACATGTAAAAGTATGTACAAAGTCTATTAAAAATGTAGATATGTGTTAAAAAAAGTAGACATCAAACATTTATTAAAAAAATGTAATTATCTATATGAAAAATGTTAAACATGTATAAAGAAATGTTCCTGATATATACAAACAAATGTTCAATGTGTAAGAAAAACATAGACAATAAAACCAATATTAAATTAATGTTCACCATGTATTTAAAAAAATGTTAAACGCATGCAATAAAAATATCTCTTATGTATAAGATAATTATACATTATAGGTGAAAAATGTAGGCACGTGTTAAAAAAAGAAAAGAATTTGATGAAAAACTAAACGGAGAAAAGTGAAGGAAATCATAAAAAAATAGAAAAAGCTTCGTACATCGTGCGCATATATACATTTACGCATGTGTTTCTTCGAGTCCGGCGCACAGGAAAACACGAAATGGCCCGTCAAAAGCCCATTTAGTGGCATCATACGAGCCGCCAAACAGCCCCCCAAAAAATCGTCGTGCGCTCGCCTGGGGTCGAGTCCGGCGCACAGGAAAACACGAAATGGCCCGTCAAAAGCCCATTTAATGACACCATACGAGCCGCCAAACAGCCCCCCAAAAAATATGCGCTTTAAGGGAATCGAACTCACGACCTGTCATAGGTGAAACAATTTTACCTACCAGTTGAGCTGCTGCCTGTACGTGACAAAATGGAAGCGCGAGCATTAATAAACATTATGCGGCGGCGAATCTAAAAAAACTGAAAAATCCAGCCATTTGTTGGAAAAAGGTAAACGTTTTTTCTATAAAAAATCGAATGATGTTGAAATAGTGAAGAAGTTTTGAAATTCAAAACAGAACCTAAAAACGTATATTTTTTTTTGTTTTTTTTTCCGAAAAAGTGACAAAATATTGGAAAACATGAACAAAATTAAAAGATATTTTCCCCCAAAAACTCAATAAAATTGGAACGAAAAGAATAATTTTCTAAAACCTGATTTTTTTTCAAAAAAGTGAACAAAATTTTGAAAACGCGAACAATTTTTGAAAAGATGAACAAAAGAATTCAAAGAAATTGTAAACAAATTTTGATTCCTGAACAATTTATTTTTCGACTATGATTTTTTTAGAAAAGTGAATTTGTTGTATCGTCAACAACATTCCAAAGAAATTGTGAACAAAGTTTGATTCCCGACTTTTTTTCCAACTATAAGATTTTCTTTAGAAAATTAATTTATATTATATTGAACAAGTTTTTGAATGAGGTACATATTTTGTACACAGAGAACATTCTTTTATACACAGTGACATTTTTTAATATACGGCGAACAATTTTTATGGACAGTGATTTTTTTTAATGCATGGTAAACATTTCCGGAACATTGTTGAAATATGATTTTTTTTAAACATGAATATGTTTTTTAAAATGTAGTTTTTTGGATCCAGACATTTTTATGAATGTTTAACAAACTTGAAAAACGTGATTTTTTTTTGAAATTTTCGGGTTGATGAGAAAAAACAAAAAAAGGAAATGGAGAAAAAAGAAATAAATAAACATAAAAACATGAAAAGGAATTCGGAAAACATGAAGAAACTGGGAAAATGAGTAAAAGATTTTTTTTGGAGATAACCAGTCCAAGGATCCTTCTAGAAGGTTCCAAAACTGGTTGCCCATCAAAGTGGGTCGGCCCGTGTGGTGTTGTCGCTCACTCCGCTTTAGCGATGCCACGGCTCCTTGACATATGCGGGAGTTAAATAGGATCCCATCAAACGGGTCTCTTCGTTTGTACCTCAGTAATCAACTGGGCCTGTGAAGAGATTCTCAAAAATATAAAAAATATATTGGGCTTGTGAAGAGATTCTCAAAAATATAAAAAATATATTGGGCCAGCAAACTCCTTGGCACAAATACATGTTGCATATTGATTTAAACATTACCAATTCCTATACTACACAGAGAAAGTGATAAGGTATGTGCGCAACGGAGAAATCAATCTTTGATTTATGGCTCAGTGAGTATGTGTTTCCCCTGACTCGCCCGGTTTTTAAGGAGGCCAACCAAGGGACCGATCTGTTGCTAGCTGCGTACCTATTTTTTTAGTCCTTAAAAGATCCATTTCTTCCGCTCCTCACAGTTGGTCATCGTGTCCTTTATCATACAACAAAGTTGACCATACATAAATGTTGATTCTGCATCCACACACCGAGGTAGGCCATTGCTCGCATGTTAGTAGGGATGATGACCCAGCTATTGTAGGTCGAGGACGATCCGGAGCAACAAGTAGATGTGGAGGTGGAGGCTCGAGAGGGGGATCAGATACGGAGGAGATGCAAGTGCGGAGGTGGAGGTGAAGGTGGGAGGGTCTGGGACCTTTGGATGGCCCTCGAGAGGAGGAGGAAGAAGAATGAGAGAGGGGGAGCAATGTAATGAGGATGTTGTACCCCATTATTCTAACATACATCGTTTGATCTTACCACCATCACTGCCTCCTCCTATCTGTCCACATGTCTACTTTTTCTTGTGACCCGTTCTTTGAATACTCTGTCATGCCTTCATGTTGGGAGGCAAATGAGCATGTAAGGATTTGTTTCTTCCGGTGCAACGCACGGGCATTTTACTAGTAGACCTAAACGACTAGTGCGACAGGATTACAAATATTCCAATAGCCCTGACAGTGACAGGCGATGAAAAAACTGAAAGTCTTTTCGGAGACGATTTTGTCAATCGTATAGAGTAAATTGCATAAAACCACCACTTTGAAGGCTAAGTTTGCGAAAAACACTAGGATACAGTTTCTTTGCAGAAAACGCCACATCTTGCGTAATGGTCTTGCAAAAACCACTGATCGGCGGATCTGGCTTGGTTAAGTGTGTTTATGATAGATGGGGCCCGCCAATCAGGCTGACATGGCATCAATTTCTCACACCGTTACATTGAAACGTTTTCTTTGGGCCTTGGGACCCGCTTGTCGGTGAAACACCCCCACTTTCTCAAACCACTTGCTCTTTCGTCATTTTGTCAAGCGGTGGCGTCACGGTGTTGTGGGGCGTGGGAGGTTCGTGGAGGCGGTCTCCGGTGGCGCTTCGGGCCGTGACGACGAAATCTGGTAGCGGAGTGGCGAAGTGCGCTGTCGAAGTTCGTCGGCGCGGCGGTGAAGGGCATCTTCAGCGTCTTGCTTCTGTGACCATGCACCTTGGACGCCCGCCGGAGTTCAAGGTGTGGCTCCACCCGGCGCTGGAGACGCAGGTGTGCTCCTTCCAGCGGACGCTCGCTTGCGAGCCGCACCTTCGCCAGCTATGGGCAGGGGCGGAGTCCGGGCTTCGGGTGTGCGACCAGCGAGGATGCCTCTATCCGACTGGATCTGGACGAACTGGGCGGCGACGAGGTGATTCCAGGCGAGAAGGTGCGCGACGGCCGGTTGGTGAGTTGCGGCTGGTCTACTTGCGCGCGGGGGAGGGGGAGGGGTGGGGGCAGCGCCAACTCCGAGAAGATCGAGACCCACCGGCGCATGGCGGCAGGCCGCTCCTCAACCGGGCGCAGGGGCGGGACAGGCGGCGTCCCCTGCCTCGCCCTTGTTGCGGCAACAACGATGACGGGCCTGTGTCTGAGCCGGGTCGGGACGGGCGACGGTCGAGGTTGGGCCGGCCGATGGCTGGGGTCGGGACGGGCGACGGCGTGCCTCTGCCACGGCTCGGGACGGGTGGCGGCGGTGTAGTGAAGATAAGATGAACACCTTTTCTCTTCCAGTGACATGTGGACCCCATAGGGCCACACATGATGATAATAGTACTAAACGTCGCCGTTACATGTGTGATGTTAAGCGGTGCCACGTCAGCCTGATTGGCGGGTCTCACCTGTCATAAACTCACTTAACAGGGCCAGATCCGCCGATTAGTGGTTTTTGCAAAACCATTACGCAAGATGCGATGTTTTCTACAGAGAAACTGTATCCTAGTGTTTTTCGCAAACTGAGCCTTTGGTTTTATACAATTTACTCCAATCATATATAATTCTGATAAGTATAAGATATCTCCTTTTTGAACCGACAAACATATCTATTTATGGGATCTACATCTCGTGTGTACTGTAGTTCAAAAAGGAAACCGTAATCTTTACCTAATAATAAAGCAAGTTTCTTTCATCCGTCATGGCATTTTTTCAGAAAAGTCCCTCTATTTCGGAGAATTCAACCAGCAGTCCTGTTTTAAGTTAAAACGAAGCGTTATTTTCGTATTTTACACAAAAGTCCCCGTCTTTTCTTGAAATCAACCCGCCGTCCGGATTTAAGTCACAACTGAATCGTTATTTTACATTTTTCGAACCCCCCCTAATGTTTTAGGTAATTCATCCGCGGATCATATTTAAGTCAAACAAATGCTTTTTAAAATCATCCATATCTTTTCAACCGTAATTCCGATTTGAACATGTTATATATGAAATTTGATTAGAAAAATATGTAGAATATGAATATGAGATTATTTTCACCTGTTAAATATTTTTAAATAATATTTTGGAATATATTTAAGTCAAATAAATGATTTTTTAAATTATCTGTATCTTTTAAACCGTAACTTCGATTTTAATATATTATATATGAAATTTTATTAGAAAAATATGTGTAATCTAAATATGATGTTAATTTTACCTGTTAAATATTTTTAAATATCGTTTGGGAGCAAACTTATAATTTATAGCGTAAGATCCGTTTTCCTTTCGTACCGGTGGCGACCCGGATTGCAAATAAACACCCCACTATAACAATATAGAGAAAAGAAAACATCGATAACTACACATGTATACCTCTGAAAAATGTCGCAAGGGAAAACAAAAGATTTCTCATAGAGAGAGAGAGAGAGAGAGAGAGAGAGAGAGAGAGAGAGAGAGAGAGAGAGAGGGAGGGAGGAAGAGGGGGAGGAGAGAGGGAGAGAGACGCCTTAGGATTAAACATATTCAGACACGTTTTTTTTGTTTTGTGTGAACACCGAAGCCATTGCCGGCGAGGGTGAGAAGGAGGATAAGCGGCAACACAAATATGATGCCTCGCAAAAATAAAAAAGATGAATCTATTGTGGTCTTGGGTGATGGTTGTTAGGTTAAGAGTGTGTGTTATATTTTCTCTTCCGTTGCAACTCACGGGCTCTTTTGCTAGTAAAGCTAACGCACGAACGCGAGCCAGTCATGACGCGCGACGGCATGCATGCCAGCCGTTGATTCGACGTGCAAGCGCGTACGAGGCGCTGTACCGAGTACCGTACGTGGCCGCGCTAGCTGTATCTGTGGACGTGTCGTTGCCATTGGGCAACTCTCTCACTCACTCGCTCGATCTACTGATGAGATTCAGCTAGAGTTCAGAGAGGCACGAAGTGGTTTTTGCGCCGCGAACTGGCTTGCGGCCTTTTCTGTTTTCTCTTCTTATTTCTTGCGTAACGATCGTGCCCGTACAGCTCGCTCCCGTTGCTACAAACGTGCCGTCCCACGACAAGTCAGGATCGAAGCCGTGCACATCGCTACTGGCCCGTCGTGCTCACCGCACGACCCGGCCCTATACTTCTACGCCAAGCAAACTACGTCCATGTTGTGACACCACGCAGGGCTGTCACGTACATGAGATAACAGAAGGAAAAACTAGACTAAGTCCTGGACCTACACGACTCAAGTAAATCCTAACAGGACGTACGTACGACTGACCGACCGACGTATCCCCGGATCGGAAGAGCTAGCCCTAGCCCGTCTCCTCTTATAGTACTCAAATCTTTTTGCAAGAGCTAGCGCCTCCATCGATATAGAGCCCCCGAGCAAGAGCTGCGCCGATCGATCATCACCCGATTCACATGGAAGCCGGCGATCATCGCGATCAATCCATGGCCGGTGTGGCGGCGCACGCGCAGCTGCTGCCCGACGACATCCTCGCGTGCGTCCTCCGCCGTCTCGAGCCACGCAGCCTCGCTGCGTCCCGCTGCGTCTGCAAAGGCTGGCGCGCCGTCGTCGACGGCCGCCGCCTGCTGCGGACTGACCTCCTCCCACTCTCGCTCTACGGGATCTTCTTCATGGAGATAGACGTCCTCTGCGGCGACCCCCCAAAGCTCTTCGCAAACCCTCTGACAAGCCGCAGGATCGACGCAAACCTTGACTACGTCGACAGGGAAGACGGGGGTTTACGCATCGAGAATCACTGCAACGGGCTCCTCCTGCTCTCGGACGACCTGGTGGTCAACCCGGCCACCCGGCAATGGGTGCGCCTGCCTCCGCCTCCGCCGCGGTGCACCGAGAGTGGGATGGAGGGCTTCTTCGACGACGTCTGCCTTGCCTTTGACCCCACCGTGTCCCCCGACTATGAGGTATATATGGTTCCTAGCGTCCCCTGCAATCTTGATCCCACGGCGACAATATTTACGGAGGAATCGGAGTGGCCGCCCTCGTCATGTGCTATACGAGTCTTCTCTTCAAGGACATGGAGATGGGAGGAGAGGTCGTTCCTCCGCAGAGGAGAGGCTGCAGGCACCATCGCCGACATGCAGCAATATACGGAGTTCCAACGCTGTTACACCGTCTACTGGAAAGGAGCGCTTTATGTGCACTGTCAAAATGACTCCATCATGCGGTATGTATATGCATTCACTCACCCGGCCCGCTCTTAATTTAATTAGTTAGGTTTAGCTTCTTTTTTTTACTGTAGATTTTGATTTATTTATGGTCTGATGTAACTCGTTGCTTATAATAGTCTGTTCCAAAATTATAATTAAAGTTGTTGCCGGTTTGTCCTAAATCAAACTTGCTTAAGTTTATACCAAGCCAAAATACATAATTCAAGTTCGAAACTCATTGTTAATATATGTTCTTATTAACATGGATATATTTAGTATTCACCCGTTGGCGTCTCAACTTTAATTTGCAGCATAACCTTATCGGTTGGTGCGTATCAAGTGATTAAATCGCCATCAGGTGGCAAAATGGATGGTCCTACACATCTTTATCTTGGAAAATCAAACAAGGGGGTGTACTGTGCTTTGCTTTATCATAATGTTCAGCACCAGTTTCAGGTTTGGTTGCTGGATGAAACTTGTGGTAGAATGGGGTGGGAGTTGAAGAATGATATCAAATTTGCGCCAGTGATGGCAAAAATTTCTTTGATCACGTATAAGGATGGATTTCCCAACAAAAAAAAGCACAAGGATCAAAACCTCAGACCTTGGGTCTTTCTGAGAGGTAATTGTCTTGATGAAGATGTTAAGCAAGGACTAATGGAAGATGACGCTGAATGGGACTACAGCAAGGGTTTTATCCTTGAGACTCAAGATCTTAAGGTTAATTCTGACCACATGCATTTTGAAGAAGTCTATTTCCTTGGATTTCATCCATATAAAGAGATTGTCTTCTTGTGGATGTCACGAGACACGGCGGTTGCTTATGATTTTAGTAGCTCTAAAGTACAGTACTTGGGCAAGTTACCCGCGCATTGGATCGGAAAGTCTTTTCCGTACACACCATGTTGGTTAGGAGAGTTATCTGAAAAATAATAATTGTGAGGATAATATTCAGGGTGCATTTTTATTTGACTTGTACAAATTATGTTCAGGGATATGAATTCTTACAGAAGACGATTTTAACAACCGGCTCCCATCCTATTTTTTATTTCCTCTGTATGTGTTCTTTTCTTTTGCATGAAAGGTGCATTAGAATGTTAAATGAACTTACCATGCATATGCAAACCATAAGTGATGGATGTGCTATGCTTGTACTTGTTGTGTCCAAAGGAACAATGACTTATGAAAGGACCGACTAATGTGTTGTACTTCAAGGTTTGTTTTGCAAAAAAGTACCAGCAGCTCCCAGTGCACTGCATCTTGTCCCTCTCTTTTTCATCGAAGGGCTGCTGCATAGGATACGTTCTCCCGAGACTAGGGATGAAAATGGAGTGGAAACTTTCCATTTTTCTGGAGGAAAAATGAAAACGGAGAGGAAATATGAAAACAGAAACGGAAATTTACAAAACGGAAGTGGAAATGGATTTTTTTATGCGGAAACGGAAACAAAAATGGAACGGTGTTTTCCGGTGGAACATGCATGGAAACGGAACTTTCCGTTTCCGCGAATATGGAATTTCTGTTTTTACTACACACCTATAGCTGCTTTGTAGCCCAACCACCAAAGAAAACACAATGACACAATTAGTAGTATGGATCTAAGGCCCAACTTCTACTACCACACATGTACTCAGCTTGACCCTATACGTAATTGTCTGGTACTACTACAATACGACGCTAAGTTGCTAACATAATGATATTATTTTGTAGCTATGTTAACAACTCATTAAATTTGTTTATTTTTATGTGTATTTCCCTACGATTCAAGGGATTTTAACTCCCGATCAATGCCTATTTATTTTTCCGCACCCGCTTTGTATTCGCTCGTGTTTGTTTTCGGTAGTATCTGTTTCCGTATTCATTTTCGGGGTTTCTGTATTCGTTTCCTCTTCTGCAAAAAAATATGAAAACAAATATGATAGCACTCAGTTCCGTCCGTTTTCGCTCCGTTTTCATCCCTACCCGAGACGCTAGTTTTTTTTTGACGGGTCCGAGACGCTAGTTTTTTTAGGCAAACCCACAAAGCTTTTTATTCATCCGTCACGAGGTTTACAGGGACGAAAACAAGATCTCCGGCCTGACCTAACCAGGCATGACGGCCATTACCCAGCGTTAAAGCATGCTTTGCAAGTTTGTGAGCCTCTACATTGGAGGTTCTAAATTCATGGCTAATCAAACAAGAAAAAAAAATCTACATGATCCCTTATTTCAAGCACAACTGCGCCATATGAAGCTACGTGCCTGTCTTGATTGCCTCTACCACCTTGCAATCCGAGACGCTAGGTAGGTTGTGTATAGGTAGCGTAGCGCCACACGGCCCAAAGAGTGCTCCTCATCACCCGCTCGCTCTTTATTTTATAAATCTTCTTCATTTTTTAAAATATATGTTCCTGGATTTTAGAAAATATTCACGAAATCAAAAAAATCTTGAATTTTTAAATATCTTTAATTTTGAAATGTTTATAATATTTTAAAAAAATCTTCATGGCCTTGAAAAATTATATAAAAGCAAACAAAAAAGTAGAAGAAGAAATAAAAAAAGAAAACAAGCAGCAAACAAAGGGACAAAAACCAGAAAAGACAACAAAATAGGTAAAAAGGTGAAGGAACATTCTAGGAATATTCCCAGAACCGGAATAAGAACATTATGTTTTTCTTTTACGGATTTTCCAATTCTCATCTACTACCTTTGTAACTAAATATAAAGAATAGCGATGGACACTGGCCAACAAAGTGGTTGGTGCGCGCCTCTGTATCGTTTATTTCTACAATAATAATGAACTGGCGCAGGCTCTGTTTCGTTTATTTTTCTACAATAATGAACCAGGAACACGGTGGAGCTAGCATTTATTTCTAAACAAGCTATGTTTTTTTTCGTAAAAATGTTGTGGCATGTCGCGGCGGCAAAACAATCTATCCTCGAGGGGAATGTAGAGGTATCATAGAATGTAATGTATTTGCATGTATAGGGCTCGTATTGGAGCTTTACTCGAGTTGCGGTACCAAATCGTATGCGCCAGAGAGATTCGGAGAACCAAACGTGTAATTTTACTTCGTTCGCGGACATGCCTTCTGTTGATCGATAGGCGCTATGGGTATGTATGCGGGGTGACAGGCTCGCGGGTGTAATCGGCATGTGACATTCGGTGAGAGGGGAGAGTCGTGCACGCGTTGGAGCGCTCGTGTGCGGGCCGCCGGTGCACATATTTGGCGCGTGACGCGCTGGCTAACGAGCCAGAGCACATTAAGGAAGGACTAGTTGAAGATAACGCTGAATGGGATTACAGCAAGGGTTTTATCCTTGAGACTCGAGATCTTAAAGTTAATTGTGACAACATGCATTTTGGAGATGTCTATTTCCTTGGATTTCATCTGTATAAAGAGATTGTCTTCTTGTGTATGTCACGAGACACAACAGTTGCTTATCATTTTAGTAGCTCCAAAGTACAATACTTGGCAAGTTATCCGCGCATTGGATCGGAGATTCTTTTCCGCACACACCATAATTGGACAGGAGAATTATCTGGAAAAAAATAGTTGTGTGGATAGTATGCAGGGTGTAATTTTATTTGACTTGTAAATTATGTCCACGGATATGAATTCTTATAGAAGACGATTTATAACAACTGGCTCCCATCCTATTTTTATTTCCTCTGTATGTGTTCTTTCCTTTTGTGTGAAAGGTGCATTAGAATGCTAAATGAATTTACCATGCATGTGCAAACCATAAGTGATGGATGGGTTATGCGTGTACCTATTGTGTCGAGTGAATAGCATAAAACTACCACAATTCGCGTTAGGGCTTCAAAAAACTACCATAATTTTGTTTGTGACTGATAACTACCAGAATCGGCGTTGGCTGTCTCAAAAAACCCAAATCATCGAATGCATTGCAATTGATCGTGGTTATGACAGGTCGGGCCCACACCTAAACAACTGTCTGTTTGACCGTTACCTGACGTGTGGGCCCCACACGTCAGTGTCTCTTCCTCCTGTTCTTCTCCTCCTTTCTAACTTCCTTCATCTCCTCCCTCCCCGAACCGCGCGTGCGCCAACACAAGTCATGGCCGTCGGCCACCCTGCTGCCAACGCCGCAGCTCCTTCGCGTGGCCATGGCCGCCGGCCACGCTGCTGCCCATGCCGCCGCCCTGTGGCACGTCTGGCCGCCTCCTTCGCACGACCATGGTCGCCGACTCTCGCTGTTGCCCACACCGCCCCCTTCTACGCGGCCATGGCCGCCGTCTCCGCGCCGAGGCCGGCCACACCGCTACCACCTCGAGTCGGCGCTGCCATGGACCGACGCATCGAGCTGCTCCACCGCCGGCCACTCTGCCCCCCGTGACCTGCAGCCGTCGAGCTGAAGGAAATATGCCCTAGAGCCAATAATAAAGTTCTTATTTATTTCCTTATTTCATGATAAATGTTTATCATTCATGCTAGAATTGTATTAACCGAAAACTTAGTACATGTGTGAATACATAGACAAACAAAGTGTCACTAGTATGCCTCTACTTGACTAGCTCGTTGTACCAAAGACGGTTAAGTTTCCTAGCCATAGACATGAGTTGTCATTTGACTAATTGGATCACATCATTAGGAGAATGATGTGATTGACTTGACCCATTCGTTAGCTTAGCACTTGATCGTTTAGTATGATGATATTGCTTTCTTCATGACTTATACATGTTCCTATGACTATGAGATTATGCAACTCCCATTTACCGGAGGAACACTTTGTGTGCTACCAAACCTCACAACGAATCGGGTGATTATAAAGGAGCTCTGGTGTCTCCGAAGGTACATGTTGGGTTGGCGTATTTCGAGATTAGGATTTGTCACTCTGATTGTCGGAGAGGTTTCTCTGGGCCCTCTCGGTAATGCACATCATTATAAGCCTTGCATGCAATGTGACTAATGAATTAGTTGCGGGATGATGCATTACAGAACGAGTAAAGAGACTTGCCGGTAACGAGATTGAGCTAGGTATTGATATACCGACGATCAAATCTCGGTCAAGTAACATACCGATGACAAAGGGAACAACGTATGTTGTTATGCGGTTTGACCGATAAAGATCTTCGTAGAATATATGGGAGCCAATATGAGCATCCAGGTTCCGCTATTGGTTATTTACCGGAGATGTGTCTTGGTCATGTCTACATAGTTCTCGAACCCGTAGGGTCCGCACGCTTAACATTCGGTGACGATTTATATTATGAGTTATTTGCTTTGATGTACCGAAGGTTGTTCGGAGTCACGGATGAGATCGGGGACATGACGAGGAGTCTCTAAATGGTCGAGACGTAAAGATCGATATATTGGTCGACTATATTCGGACATCGGAAAGGTTCCGAGTGATTCGGTATTTTTTGGAGTACCGAGAGTTACGGAATTCGTATTGGGCCTTAATGGGCCATACGAGAAAGGAGAGAAAGGCCTCAAAGGGTGGCCGCACCTCTCCCCATGGACTGGTCCGAATTGGATTAGGGAGGGGGGGGGGGGCGCCCCCTTCCTTCCTTCTCCTTTTTCCTTCCCTTCTCCTACTCCCACAAGGAAAGGATGAGTCCTACTCCCGATGGGAGTAGGACTCCCCCCTTGGCGCGCCCTCCTCCTTGGCTGGCCGCCTCCCCCCTTGCTCCTTTATATACGGGGGCAGGGGGCACCTCTAGACACAACAATTGATCTCTTGACCTCTTAGCCGTGTGCGGTGCCCCCCTTCACCATATTCCACCTCGGTAATATCATAGCGGTGCTTAGGCAAAGCCCTGCGTCGGTAGCATCATCAACACCGTCATCACGCCGTCGTGCTGACGGAACTCTCCCGCAAAGCTCTGCTGGATCGGAGTTTGTGGGACGTCATCGAGCTGAACGTGTGATGAACTCGAAGGTGCCGTACGTTCGGTACTTGGATCGGTCGGATCGTGAAGACGTACGACTACATCAACGGCGTTGTGCTAACGCTTGTGCTTTCGGTCTATGAGGGTACGTGGACAACACTCTCCCCTCTCGTTGCTATGCATCACCATGATCTTGCGTGTGCGTAGGAATTTTTTTGAAATTATTACGTTCCCCAACAGTGGCATCCGAGCATGGTTTTATGCTTAGATGTTATATGCACGAGTAGAACACAAGTGAGTTGTGGGCGATACAAGTCATACTTCTTACCAGCATGTCATACTTTGGTTTGGCGATTGTTGGATGAAGCGGCCCGAACTGACATTACGTGTACGCTTACGCGAGACTAGTTTTACCGCCGTGCTTTGCACACAGGTGACTAGCGGGTGTCAGTTTCTCCAACTTTAGTTGAACCGAGTGTGGCTACGCCCGATCCTTGAGAAGGTTAAAACAACACTAACTTGACTAACTATCATTGTGGTTTTGATGTGTAGGTAAAAACGGTTCTTGCTCAGCCCGTAACAGTTGTCGTGGTTCTAAGTCTGACAGTAGAATGGGGGGTAGGTAAGGAGAGGCAAGATCCTAGCTATGGAGTAGTTGTATACGCAAGATGTTTACGAGTTCAGGCCCTTCTTGGAAGAAGTAACAACCCTACGTCTCGGAGCCCGGAGGCGGTCGACTGTATTATGTGCGTATGAGTTACAGGGGTGCGAACCCTTTACATTGAGGAGGGGGGTGGCTTATATGGAGTTCGCCAGACCCCTCCAGCCCTCAGTTATGTAGGGATTAAGGTACATTAAGATAGGGAGTTACTGGTAACGTCCCACATAAAGTGCTATGATGACCATAAATCCACTTAATGACCGACCGTTTACGTGCGGTGGTATTTGTAGATCTCCTGGCGGTCGAGTGGTTGGATTCATGGTCGAGTGTCTTCAGGTCCGTCGAGTGGAATCCTTCCAGGTCGAATGAAAGGTGTTTTCTTCAAGAGATGTCCTTGGGGAGGGTATCTTGGACAGGTCCATGACCCTACCCTAGGTACATGGCTTCATCAGTAGCCCCCGAATGGATCGAGGTTTGAGTGGGGAAGGAGTTGAGAACTCTTCCGACCCACTTTTCGTGCGATGAGCACGTCATGTTCTGGATCAATGAGCTTAGGTGACGGCTTCAACTTCGTTTTCAGTCGCATTGATCCATTCTTTGTATCCGTCGAGTGTGGTTTTCATGCTTGGAGACCTCCGAATGACAGGACGGAGGAAATCTTCTTTCTGACGATTTGCTGTATGCGCCATGGATTTGGCGGGATTCAATTTCGGGAAGTGAGCGGGCGAAGGAGGCCGCAGATGTCGGACGGGATAAGGCAGGGGCGCCTCGATCTCCGCGCCACCTTTTTCGCCCACGTATCGCAGCGACGGCTATTGCGAGTTTTGACAGGATCGCCCGGGCCTACCGATCGATCACTCGGAAGCAACCTCATATAAGGCCCTGGACGGGGGTTTTCTGAACAGTGTGTTCCCCTTTCCTCCTCCCTTCCCCAGATTCATCCGCCGCGTGCGATTCCACCTCAACGCTGCTGTTCTGTGCGCGTTTAGCCGGCGACAATGGTGAAGGAGAAGACGACGGCTTTGGACCAGGCGAAGAAGGCGACGGCGAAGGAAGAGCGACGGTCAGGCGGATCTTCGTCGAGGCGGCTCGCGCGAGGTTGGATCCAGGGAGACTGGATCCGCTCGACGATCAGCCAGAAGGATCTCGACGACATGGCCAATGAGGGACGGATCCCCCATGGATCAGCGCGGCTCCCAGGGAAGGAGTGGGAACCACAATCTCTGGAGGGTGAGTGTGTTCTTCTTTGGGGCACAACTTCACCACTTCACTCCCAACTCCATCGTGTATCTCGCTGCTTTCGTGTCTTTGTGCGAGAATTTCTTGGGTTGCCGGCCTCATTGGGGTCTTTTCAAGCACATTTTCACTTGTCGCTCCCAGATGGTGAAAAAGGCCAATCCGAGTGACGAGAGAACTCAAGTGATTCAGATGTGTGGGGGTCTTGGGGTTCAAATGAGAGGAAAAAGTTCTTTTCCGGCCATGATCTTACCCGAGTCAGTCTGTGGATGGCAGTCGACTTGGTTCTACTGCAAAGACCAATAACGCCGCGGTCATTGGACTCCCTCGTTTTTCCATGGACCGAGTGAGCAAGCCATCTTCTTTGAAGGTGATCCCGGAAGAGAAGGCGCGAGTGAAGGTGTTGGTCGAATGAGTTGTCCAGCTCATCCGAGGCAGGGGTGGTAGCATGGATCTGTTCGAGGTCTTCCTTCGACGACGCATCCGGCCGCTTCAAGCCCGAGACCATCCGATGTGGTTGTACTCGCACTGATGACACCACTCGGATCCACCCGGAGGAGATCGAGGATGCCATGCTGGAAAGGTGTCTTGCGGGCATCACTGGAAACAAGGACAACCCTCGAGGAGCCAGGAGGATCCCTCCACTTGACCAGTCATACGAAGTAGACAAGATCCATTCCTGCATCTTTGACTGTGATCCCGCTTTCTCCATCTTGTTTGCTTAAAATCGCTCGATTGACTCTTGTCTTGTTTGTCGTCTTCCAGGCCACCATCGAGATATACTCGATGCCCAACGGGGAGCAAGAACCAGTCGAGGAGGAGGAAGGGAGCGAAGGTGAAAGCCAGGAGGAATGGCAATCTGATGGTGCGGAGGACGAAGACGACGACAGCTCCGACAAAGAGGAGGAGGAGGAAGAGGAGGAAGAAGTCGACCCTCCTTGCATGGAAAGGCGATCCAAGCTCACCCATGACCCCGCGGTCGAGCGTGGCAAGGCTATCGCGCTTGTCGGGCAGTCGACGAAACGCCCTCGGACGACGTCTCCCGGCCGATCAAAAAGCGCCCGAAGCAACCACTGGCGGCGCCATCAAAGCCGACGAAGGCTTTGCCCAAGATGAGGATGGCCATTCCCACAATTTCCGGGTACAGCAGAACTTGTGTTTTCTTGTTTGGCACGGACATACTTTTGGTCGACTTGTTGGTTGATCAACTGATTTACGAAACTGCGGTATTTGCTACTTCGAGACCTCGGCCAGAATGAAGACCAGAGATGGAAGATGCTACCACCTCTAACCTTGGTATGATCTCTGTAGTTTCGCTTTTGGTCGATTGGATTTCCGTTTTAACTTTGAATCTTTCTTGTAGCCCTCCTCATGTCATTGATCTCCCCGATGATGACGATGAGGCGCCGTTAGGCGTGGGATGAATAAAAAGGCGCTTCTTGGCAAAGGCTGCTCGAGTTGTATCGATTGCACGAGGCCTGGTTCATGAGGGTGGCAACATCACTCGGACTTCGTGTCTTTCGCTGTGCGGCTGATGAGTATCCGCCTTCATCGTCGATCGCTGATCCGCCCTCCTTTTCGCCACACACCACGTCCCGAGAGGACCAAGTGGGTGCGCTAAGGAAGCTATACGCCAGCGGGATCATGATGGAGCAAGTGAAGGTGGTCCGGGAGGCCAGCCAGGCGGCCTATGATGCCAGCTCAGCTCTTCAGAGCAATGTCCAGGTTAGTTGATCACCACTTGTTCCATTAGGATATGCTACCTGAAAACTCTTCTTTCTGAAGATCTTCGTATCTATACACCCACTGGGTGTGTCGATTGAATTTTTGGATTGGTGGGGGCACGCTGAGTGCACCCATTGGATGTAGTCCCCGAGACTATGGTGGACTGCTGGCAGTCGACCGTAGTCTTTATACTTTGAATTCCTTTGCTAACTTCTTCATTCGGTCTGGTCGGACCATGTCGAATGGAATCTTGAAACCGGTGAGGGCACGCTGAGTGCACCCACTGGGTGTAGTCCCCGAGACTATTGTGGACTGGCGGCGATCGGCGTAGTCTGAAGAACTCTTTTTATGATACCGAGGCTGGCTGACGATTAGCTATGGTTTGGGATCATAACCTTTTTGTCTCTTTCGGTCGATCGATCGAACCGAAGTCGATAGGACCGGTGGGGGCACGCTAAGTGCACCCACCGGTGTAATCCCGAGACTACTGTCGAATATTTTGATTCGGCTGTAGTCTTAGAAATGCAACGATTTTTCTTAGTCACTCGGAAGTAACCTATCTTTGATGTCTGTCGATTGACTCTTCGCAGAAATCCTGCGAGCTTGTGGCTCGCTATACTGAATTGGAAAACAAACAGATCCAGCTCAACCTTGACTTGAAGCTTGGTCAGGAGAACTTGTAGAAGGCGAGAGATGAAGCAAAAGGTATGGCTGGTGAGAACTTGACGACTGTCTTTGTCTTTCTGCCCCTTCCTAATTCTGATCTCACTGTCATTTTGCAGACAAAATGGAGGAGGCTCTGAAGAAGAAGGATCATGACCTTGCTGAGGCGCAGAAAGCGGCTTTGGACAAAACAAAGCTCGCAGAAGAAAACCTGGCTTCAGTCGGTAAACTTGAAGAAGAGAACGCCAATCTGAAAGCTGCTCTCGGCGCGGCCAACAAGGAGGTTAGCCGGTGAAGAATGACAAGATAGCTCGAGTGACAAGGTGGCGAACTAGCGGGAAGAGGAACGATCCGAGGCTTATCTGGGAGGGCTCGCCAAGAAGTTATTCCTCATGCTTGAAGGTAATTCCTCTTATCCGACTGACTTGTTATCACCGACTCATCATAGAACTATTAGCTTGAACTCGAGTTGCGTTTACAGAATTCTGTCAGAACTTCGAGGAGGAGACTAGTCGAGTGGAGACAAGCCTAGACCCCATTAACTCCCTTGTGAAGGATGAAGCCGCTATGAACGTGCTCTGACTGGAGTCCCGTGTTGCTGGTGTGGTGGACTACCTCGCTCGACTGAAGGTTGCGGTGTCGCTGATCGACTCGACACTCTGGCCAGGCGAGATGCTTCAAAAAGACCTCGAGTCTTTAATGACTCAACTGAATGATGTTCCAAGCCGGGTGCAGGAATGGAAAAAGTCTTCTGCCAAATGTGGTGCCGATGTTGCTCTGTCCCTGGTCCGCGTTCACTGCAAGGAGGCGCGAGAGGAAAAGCTGGCTTCCATCAAAGTTGCCAATACCAAGAACTACGACTTCCGATCTTTCATGGAGACTTTCGTTGCTGCTGCCACCCGGATCGCTGACGGGATCGACCTGGACCAGCTTGTCGCGCCTTCCAGTCCTCCACCTGAGGAGTAAAAAACTTCTATGATTCGTCTTAAATTTGCCAACCGATAAACTTTAACAGGCTTGATGCCTGAGTACTTCTGAATCCGTAGGATGTTATCTGAACTTGGCTTATCGTCGAATATGCTTTCATTTGCCTTCGAGCGAACTTTGTTCTTCACTCGGAATATACTTAGTGCTTGAGATGCAGCTCTGAGGTGAAAAATCCAGTCGATCTACACTTCATTGTTCTTGCAGGTAGGGATGGAGCACGGATTGTACTTATGGCGCAGCTCCGAAGGAGAAGGTAACAGTCGACCTGCACCTCGTCGTCCTTGCGGATCGGGATGGAGCGCACTTGTACTTGTGGCGCAGCTCCGAAGGAGAAGGTAACAGTCGACCTGCACCTCGTCGTCCTCGCGGATCGGGATGGAGCGCACGTTGTATTTGTGGCGCAGCTCCGAAGGAGAAGGCAACAGCCGACCTGCACCTCGTCGTCCTTGCGGATCGGGATGGAGCGCATGTTGTACTTGTGGCGCAACTCTGAAGGAGAAGGTAACGGTCGACCTGCACCTCGTCGTCCTTGCGGATTGGAATGGATTTCGTACTTAGGCGAGTACTGGACTGCAGCTAAGCCTCCGAGTGGGAGGGTTGCTCTCCACTCGGTAGGATTTTCAGATACTTAGGCGAGTACTGGACTGCAGCTAAGCCCCCGAGTGGGAGGTTTGCTCTCCACTCGGGGGGATTTTCAGTTACTTAGTCGAGTAATGGACAGCAGATAAGCCCCCGAGTGAGAGGTTCGCTCTTCAATCGGTAGGATTTTTCAAACTTAGGCGAGAACTGGACTTCTGCTAAGCCCCCGAGTGGGAGGTTTGCTCTCCACTCGGTAGGATTTTTCAAACTTAGGCAAGTATTGGACTGCTGCTAAGCCCCCGAGTGGGAGGTTTGCTCTCCACTCGGTAGGATTTTTCAAACTTAGGCAGGTACTGGACTGCGGCTAAGCCTCCGAGTGGGAGGATTTTTTGTGTCGTAGCTCTGAATGGGAAGGCAACAGTCGACCTACACTTCGTCGTCCTTGCAAAGCGCACATTGTATTAAATACTTAGGCGAGTACTTGGACTGCAGCTAAGCCCCCGAGTGGGAGGCTGGCTCACCACTCGGTATGATTTTTAAACACTTAGGCGTGTACTTGGACTGCAGCTAAGCCCCCGAGTGGGAGGCTGGCTCACCACTCGGTAGGATTTTAAACACTTAGGCGAGTACTTGGATTGCAGCTAAGCCCCCGAGTGGGAGGCTGGATCACCGCTCGGTAGGATTTTAAACACTTAGGCGAAACGGATTCGCGGCTAAGCCAACGAGTGGGAGGCTGGATCACCACTCGGTAGGATATTAAACACTTAGGCGAAACGGATTCGCAGCTAAGCCCCCGAGTGCGAGGCTGGCTCACCACTCGGCAGGGTTTTAAACACTTAGGCGAAACAGATTCGCAGCTAAGCCCCCCGAGTGGGAGGCTAGCTCACCAATCGGGAGGGATTTTTTTTTACAAACTTAGGCGAAACGGAGCAGCTAAGCCCCCGAGTGGGAGGCTGGCTCACCACTCGGCAGGGTTTTAAACACTTAGGCAAAACGGATTCGCAGCTAAGCCCCCCGAGTGGGAGGCTGGCTCACCACTCGGCAGGGATTTTTTTTAACAAACTTATGCGAAATGGGTTCCCAGCTAAGCCACCCACCGGGGGGAAATTTCTCATGTAAACAAAAAGTTAATAACAATCACTGGGAAAATTATAACATTCTTGTCTTCGATAAACAAACTACAGAGGTACTTTTATTACATCTCACCCGAGTGAGTTCTTAAGTATAAAAGGGGCGGAGCAGTTCCGCATTCCAAGCTCGAGGCTCATCAATCTGGCGATCGACGTTGTAAAGATGGTATGCTCCATTGTGGAGAACTCTGGTGACGATGAAGGGACCTTCCCAAGTGGGAGCGAGCTTGTGTCGTTTCTGTTGATCCACTCGGAGGACCAAGTCTCCTTCTTGGAAGGTTCGGCTCTTCACATTTCTAGCATGAAATCGACGCAAATCCTGCTGATAGATGGTCAAGAGGACCAGGGCCATCTCTCTCTTCTCTTCCAGGAGGTCGACTGCATCTTGCCGAGCTTGCTCCGCTTCATCTTCAGAGTAGAGTTCGACTCGAGGTGCATTGTGAAGCAGGTCACTCGGCGTAAGCGCTTCGACTCCATAGACGGAAAGAATGGAGTTCTCCCAGTCGACCGATTAGGAGTGGTCCTCAATCCTGAAAGAACTGATGGAAGTTCGTCGACCCACGCTCCTGCTGCATATTTGAGACCGCGCATCAGCCGGGGTTTCAGTCCTTTGAGAATTAGACCGTTTGCTCGTTCTGCTTGTCCATTTGACTGGGGGTGAGCAACTGAAGCATAGTCGACTCGCGTGCCTTGAGAGGCGCAAAAGGCTTTGAATTTGTCGGAATCGAAGTTTGACCCATTGTCAGTGATGATGCTATGCGGAACTCCATATCTGAATATCAACTCTCTGATGAAACTGATAGCAATGCACGCATCGAGGTTCTTAATAGGCTTAGCTTCGATCCACTTAGTAAACTTGTCGACTTCCACTAGCAAGTGAGTGAAGCCACTTCTGCCAGTTCTCAGTGGTCCAATCATATCCAATCCCCAAACAGCGAAGGGCCAGACGAGTGGAATGGTCTTCAAGGCTGAGGCGGGTTTGTGCGACATATTGGAATAGAACTGACATCCTTCACACCTGTCGACTATTTCCTTTGCCATTTCATTTGCTTTTGGCCAGTAAAATCCCGCTCGGTATGCTTTAGCCACAATGGTCCATGAGGGCGCATGGTGACCACAGGTCCCCGAGTGGATATCATCGTAATTATCGACCTTCTTCTAGTGTTATGCATTTACGGCCGACTCGATCGCGCTTTCTCTGTACAACCGTCCCTTGATCACGCAGTAAAGGCCTTGGATCGGAGGACAATCATCGAGCCTCTTCTTCGTTCTCCGGAGCTCTTTCCTTAGGATATACACGATGTACGACCTTTGTCGATCGGGAGTGATGACCACGACTTCCATGATCAGGTCGACCCACATTTGGGACCTCAACTTCACCGGATCGGTGGCACTTTTTGGCTGTGGGGCTTCTTCGGTGAAAGGATCCTCTTGAATTGACGGTGTGGATGTGCTCCAAAAACACATCATTGGGAATGGCTTCCCTCTTGGACCCTATTTTCGCCAAATCATCAATGACTTGATTTTTTACGTCGGGGCACATAATGAAGATCTAACCCCTCGAACTTCTTCTCTAGCTTCCTCACTGCATTGCAATAACCAGTCATGGCTGGACTTCTGACATCCCACTCCTTCATCACCTGATTAACCACTAGATCTGAGTCGCCATAGACCATGAGGCGACGGACGCCGAAATGAAATGGCCATGCGCAACCCATACAACAGTGCTTCAGATTACGCTTCATTGTTGGAAGAATCAAAGTGAATCTGGAGCACATATCTGAGCTTATCTCCTCGGGAAACCAACACTACCCCAAAGACCGAACCATTCAGCATCTTGGAACCATCAAAGAACATGGTCCGGTTCGAGTGAACTTGAGTGGGTAGTTGTTGTTCAATCCACTCGGCGATGAAATCTGCTACTGCTTGGGACTTGATGGCTTTCTTTGCCTCAAACTTGATATCAAGGGAAGGAGTTCAATCGCCCATTTCGCCACTTGACCAGATTGCATCTCTGTTATGCGAGAATCTCGACAATGTGGCGTCGGCTGACGACCGTAATGGAATGGTCGAGAAGTAATGAGCAACCTTCTTCGTGGTCATATAAATCCCATAAACAAGCTTACGATAATGAGGGTATCTTTGCTTTGATGGGGTCAATACTTGAAAGATAATATCTTTGGTATTTGAACTTTGAAGACTTTTCCTTCTTCTTCCCTTTCGACCGTAAATCTTGTCTTGACGACTTGTCCTGTGGCTGCAATGTAAAGCAGCAAAGGCTCCTTGCTGATTGGGGCAGCAAGCACCGGCTGGAGTGGAGAGCGAGCTTTTAGCTCTGCGACCGCATCAGCTTCGGAGTCCACTCGAACTCTTCATCGGTTGGTAAAGAGGCAATGCTTTTTAGCGAGGCGAGATGAATCGACTTAAAGCGGCCAAGCATCCAAGAAGCTTCGGAAATCGTGCTGCACGCGCAGGCGTTTCATTCGGAGTATAGTGCCAACTTTTTCTGGGTTGGCGTCGATTCCTTGTTCGGAAACGAGAAAACCGAGTAACTTTCCGCCAGGAACTCTGAATGTGCACTTTGATGGATTAAGCTTGTTATCATACCTCCTGAGATTGGCAAATGTTTCAGAAAGGTCAGTCAACAGGTCGGAACCTTTCCATGACTTGACCACAATATCATACACGTATGCTTCCACATTCCGACTGATTTGAGTGAGCAAACACTTCTGAATCATCCTCATGAACGTGGCTCCGGCATTCTTGAGGTCGAATGGCATGGTGACATAACAGAAGCACCCGAATGGAGTGATGAAAGCTGTTTTGATCTTGTCGGGTCCATACAGACGGATCTGATGGTAACCGGAATAGGCGTCTAAGAAAGACAATCGCTCACATCCCGCAGTCCAATCGACTATTTGGTCGATGCGGGGG
Organism: Aegilops bicornis; assembly: GCA_021605145.1. Taxonomy (NCBI): domain Eukaryota; kingdom Viridiplantae; phylum Streptophyta; class Magnoliopsida; order Poales; family Poaceae; genus Aegilops; species Aegilops bicornis. The sequence continues at coordinate 113,367 of JAHIAL010000159.1, forward strand.
AGAGGAAAATGATCTTTCGGGCAGGCCCGATTGATATGTTTGAAGTCGATGCACATGCAAAGTGATTTGTCCTTCTTAGGGACCATGACAACATTGGCGAGCCACTCGGAGTGATAAATCTCTCGGATAAACTCTGCTGCTAAGAGCCGAGCCACCTCCTCGCCAATGGCTTTTCTCTTCCTTACGGGCGGACCGTCGAAGATGTTCTTTGACAGGTTTAACTTTTGAGTCGATTCATAGGCGGCCTTTCGGCCCGATCCCACAGGAATACCGGCATGTCGTGAGGCTTCCATGCAAAGATGTCCCAGTTCTCACGGAGGAGCAGGATGAGCGCTGCTTCCTATTTGGAGTCGAGTGTTGTTGAGATGTGAGTCGGAACAGCATTGGGATCGATCGGGTGAATATGAATCGGTTTCGTCTCACCGGACGGTGAAATCTTGACTCCGTGGCGGGCTTCTTGGCTCGCAACAAATCACTCGGTCTGCAGTTTTACGGTACTCTTGCAGCTCTACCACCGCCATCGAGCATCGGCGATCTTAGAGCCTCTCTGAAAACACTCTTACGCTTTCTTCCGATTGCGATGGCGGTGATCACACCTTTGGGGCTGGCATCTTCGGTTGAGGTATACATAACATGGTCGAGCCATGAAAGCGTGCATCGCCCGGCCTTCCCGAATAAGCGTGATAAGCGCTCGAAATCCACGACCTCAAAGGTCAACTTTTCCTTCTGAAAATTCTTGTAATCACCAAAAACCACATCGAGAGCAATTTGGCCGAGTGACTCAGCCTTCTTTCCGTGAATGACTCCATGGAAGCTCATGTTCTTTGGTGCTTTGAGTCTAGACATCGGAATGCCGATCCCTTTCAATGTCTCTCGCATACGGTATGTTCAGGCCACGCCACCATCCATCAAAACTTTAGTTAGTCGAGTGCCTTGACGACTGGGTCGACCACCAAAGCTTGCCTCCCAGGGGTGGCTATGTGTGTCGGGTGATCAGACTAGTCGAACATGATGGCGGTCTGCGACCATTTCAGATAAATGGGTGTCGCCGGAGCGACCATATTCACTTTCTCGGTTGATAACTTTCAATCGACTTTTGTTTTCAACGTTAGCAAAAATCATCAGGGTGAAATTGACCTGGGGGTATCCACCGTCACTATCTTCCTTGTCCTCAACTTTGTCCGACTCCTTCTCCTTATCCTTGGGCTGCTTCCCTATCGCTTTGGATCAAGAGAGTCGACCTTAATCGTCGAAAGTGGTATGCTTTGGGTAAATGAGTTTACCCTCTTCATCTTTCTTCGTGTGAATGTGACATGGCAATTCCAACACATCATTTCCATCTTGGTCTTTCACCTTCTTGGGGTTCCAAGGTCCCTTGGATTTCCCCTTGAACTTTCCTGGAGTCACGGCCAAGGCTTCTCCAGGAGCAGCTGGCTCGGCTTTCCGCTTCTGCTTCCGACTGGAGTTCCCTCCCCCGGTTTCATTAGCGGCTGACTTGTACTTGCCACTCCGGAGCCGATCCTCTACTTCACCATTGGCGTGCTTGGTGGCAATCTCCATCATTCGACTCAGGGTCATGTCTCCGGTCCGACCGAATTTCAAACTTAACTCTCTCTGTTCTTAACGCCTTCCTTGAAGGCACAGATCGCCGATGATCGGATACATTCTCTACCGTGTGATGCATTGTGATCCATCTCCGGATGTAATCCTCGAGTTTCATTCGACTTACGCACACGACTGCAACTCTGTCAACCCTGCTGGCCGCTTGCGGGTTCCTTCAAATGTCCTGACAAACACTCATGCAAGATCTTCCAAGTGTAAATGCTGCCGGGTGCTAACTGATTCAACCATGCTCTGGCCGATCCCGCCAACATAAGAGGTAGGTGTTTCATGGCCACTTCATCGTTGCCGCCGCCAATCTGAACAGCCACTCGGTAGTCCTCAAGCCAAGTATCCGACTTGGACTCACCAGTGAACTTACTGACTCCAGTCGCCAACCTGAAGTTGGGAGGAATCACCACGCCACGATGGCTCTGCTAAAACATTACGGTCTGAGGCGTGTACTCTGTCGGGTAGGCGCATTTACATCATGGCCTTCTCGGTGAGATCTGTTCTGTCGACCAAACCTTGAGCGATAATGGATCTCGCATCAAAGCCTGGTTCCACAGGGTCGATTGGAATCCTTCGCCCAACACCGTGATGGCGTCTGTCATCTTCTTTGTCGAGGCGATATGACCCACCCCTTTGGGGAGGAGTGGGCACTCGGCGTCGATCATCACGATCGAATCGGTCCTCATCTTGATCATGCGGCCTCCATGTCCCTCACGCCTCGGGGGCGATCTTGGGCTATGAGCCGACTGGACTGTATTCGCAGCGACGAATCTGCTGTGAATCCTATTCCGCGACTGCCATACAGCTGAATTTTGATCTCCTGCTGCCCGGAGTAAATCTCTGATCTGTAGCAAGCCTCTGCCAGCCTCTGACCGGGAAGGCTGAATGGACTCTACTATACGGCTGCAGCTGCTAGATTGTGAATTGGAATTCAGTATACCTGAGTCGGTTGTGGAAAGAGTTGACATCGACTGGACGACGGGACCCGTTGTTGCGCTCGTTCGTCGAGCACTCGCTGGAGATTTTCCAGTCGAGTGCGCTCAGCCAAGTTGGCCAAACGTGCGTCTTCTAAGGCACGGGCCTCGGGGGTTTCTCCAACTATAGGAGTGTGAAGCGCATCCATGTTCCGGCGGCGAAGCTCCTCCCTCTTCAGCGAAGTGAGGGGCTCGGGTTGATACTCTTCGTGAACCTGCGTCGGCTCGCCTCCGCCAACGCCTCCGTCGGCGTGGGGGAAACCAGGAGGACTACGTGGTCCATCGACCATCAGAACCTCCGCCGCCGGATCACTGCTTTCGCACTCGGATGCAGCCTTTGCGGAGCCAGTCGACAGATCGAACAGGCCGTAGAGAGATTCGTCGGGCTCGATTGCCGCGACTTGGGGAGTGGCCGGGCGAAACCACCGTGCCTCACCCTGCTGAAGCCTCGACCGACCGAAGCGCTTGCGCCGGCGAGAGACTGGGAGGGAGGACGGAACATGAGCCGACCGATACTGGGTCGACGGCTGCCGCAGGGGGACGCCGCAGATGCACGCACGAAAGTGCGTTGCCCCGCGGACGGGGAGCGCGTCGACATTGAGTGGAGCCTCCTGAAGCCAAGCGGAGTCGTCGGCGATGAACGTGAGCGCGCCGAGACGGATCTCGCGGCCCTCAACCAAAATTCCACCCGAAACCATGATGAAGGAGATCGGAAAAAACTGCAACTTCTCCAACAAGTCGCTAAGACATCTGCCCCACGGTGGGCGCCAACTGTCATGGTTCTAAGTCTGACAGTAGAATGGGGGGTAGGTATGGATAGGCAAGATCCTAGCTATGGAGTAGTTGTATACGCAAGATGTTTACGAGTTCAGGCCCTTCTCGGAGGAAGTAACAGCCCTACGTCTCGGAGCTCGGAGGCGGTCGACTGTATTATGTGCGTATGAGTTACAGGGGTGCGAACCCTTTACACTGAGGAGGGGGGTGGCTTATATAGAGTTCGCTGCACCCTCCGGACCTCGGTTATGTAGGGATTAAGGTACATTAAGATAGGGAGTTCTTGGTAACGTCCCACATAAAGTGCTATGATGACCATAAAGCCACTTAATGACCGACCGCTTATGCGTCTTGGTATTTGTAGATCTCCTGGCGGCCGAGTGGTTGGTTCATGGTCGAGTGTCTTCAGGTCCGTCTAGTGGAATCCTTCCAGGTCGACTGAAAGGTGTTTTCTTCAAGAGATGTCCTTGGGGAGAGTATCTTGGACAGGTCCATGACGCTACCCTAGGTACATGGCTTCATCAGCAGCCACGTAAACCTTGCAACAACAAAGTAGAGGACGTCTAACTTGTTTTTGTAGGGCATGTTGTGATGTGATATGGTCAAGACGTGATGAGATATAAGTTGTGGTATGAGATGATCATGTTTTGATGAAGTTATCGGCAACTGGTAGAAGCCTTATGGTTGTCTCTTTATTGCATAAGATGCAAGCGCCAAATAATTTATTTACTTTATCACTATGCGATAGCAATAGTTGCAAGAGTAATACTTGGCGAGACGACCATGTGACGACACATTGATATAGATCAAGATGATGGAGATCATGGTGTCATGCCGGTGACGATGGAGATCATGACAGTACTCTGGAGATGGAGATTAAAAGGCACAAGATGATGATGGCCATATCATGTCACATATTTTGATAGCATGTGATGTTTATCTTTTATACATCTTATTTTGCTTAGATCGGCGGTAGCTTTATAAGATGATCTCTCACTAAATTTCAAGGTATAAGTGTTCTCCCTGAGTATGCACCGTTTCGAAAATTCTTCATGCTGAGACACCACGTGATGATCGGGTGTGATAGGCTCTACGTTCAAATACAACGGGTGCAAAACAGTTGCACACGCGGAATACTCAGGTTAAACTTGACGAGCCTAGCATATACAGATATGACCTCGGAACACTGAGACCGAAAGCTCGAGCGTGAATCATATAGTAGATATGATCAGCATAGTGATATTCACCATTGAAAACTACTCCATCTCACGTGATGGTCGGACATGGTTTAGTTGATTTGGATCACGTGATCACTTAGATGATTAGAGGGATGTCTATCTAAGTGGGAGTTCTTAAGTAATATGATTAATTGAACTTTAACTTATCATGAACTTAGTCATGATAGTATTTTGCAAATAATGGTGTAGATCAATAGCTCGCGTTGTTGTTTCCCTACTGTTTTTTTGATATGTTCCTAGAGAAAAACTATGTTGAAAGATGTTAGTAGCAATGATGCGGATTGGATCCGTGATCTGAGGTTTATCCTCATTGCTGCACAGAAGAATTATGTCCTTGATGCACCGCTAGGTGGAAGACCTATTGCAAGAGCAGATGCAGACGTTATGAACGTTTGGCAAGCTCAATATGATGACTACTTGATAGTTTAGTGCACCATGCTTAACGGTTTAGAATCGGGACTTCAAAGACGTTTTAAACGTCATGGACCATATGAGATGTTCCAGAAGTTGAAGTTAATATTTCAAGCAAATACCCGAGTTGAGAGATATGAGGTCTCCATCAAGTTCTATAGCTAAAAGATGGAGGAGAATAGCTCAAGCAGTGAGCATGTGCTCAGATTGTCTGGGTACTACAATCACTTGAATCAAGTGGGAGTTAATCTTCCAGATAAGATAGTGATTGACAGAGTTCTCTAGTGACCATCACCAAGTTACTAGAACTTCATGATGAACTATAGTATGCAAGGGATGACGAAAACGATTCCCTAGCTCTTCGTGATGTTAAAATCGACGAAGGTAGAAATCAAGAAAGAGCATCAAGTGTTGATGATTAACAAGACCACTAGTTTCAAGAAAAGGGCAAAGGGAAAGGAAGGGAACTTCAAGTAGAATGACAAGCAAGTTGTCACTCCCGCGAGGAAGCCCAAAGCTGGACCACAACATGAAACTAAGTGCTTCTACTGCAAAGGAAATGGTCACTGGAAGCGGAAATACCTTGAATATTTGGTGGATAAGAAGGATGGCAAAGTGAACAAGGGTATATTTGATATACAGGTTATTGATGTGTGCCTTACTAGTGTTTATAGTAGCCCCTCGGTATTTGATACTTGTTCAGTTGCTAAGATTAGTAACTCGGAACAGGAGTTACAGAATAAACAGAGACTAGTTGAGGGTGAAGTGAAGATGGGTGTTGGAAGTAGTTCCAAGATTGATATGATCATCATCGCACACTCCCTATGCTTTCGGGATTAGTGTTAAACCTAAATAAATATTATTTGGCGTTTGCGTTGAGCATGAATATGATTTAATCATGTTTATTGCAATAAGGTTATTCATTTAAAGTCAGAGAATAATTGTTGTTCTGTTTACATGAATAAAACCTTCGATGGTCATACACCCAATGAAACTAGTTTGTTGGATCTCGATCGCAGTGATACACATATACATAATATTGATGCCAAAAGATGCAAAGTTGATAATGATAGTGCAACTTATTTGTGGCACTGCCGTTTGGGTCATATCGGTGTAAAGCGCATGAAGAAACTCCATAAAGATGGATTTTTGGAATCACTTGGTTATGAATCATTTGATGCTTGCGAACCGTGCCTTTTGGGCAAGATGACTAAAACTCCGTTCTCCGGAATAATGGAATGAGCTACTGACTTACTGGAAATAATACATACCGATGTATGCGGTCCAATGAGTGTTGATGCTCGTGGCGGGTATCGTTATTTTCTGACCTTCATAGATGATTTGAGCAGATATGAGTATATCTACTTAATGAATCACAAGTCTGAAACATTTGAAAAAGTTCAAAGAATTTTAGAAGTGAAGTGGAGAATCATCGTAACAAGAAAAATAAAGTTTCTACAATCTGATCTTACAGGAGAATATTTTAGTTATGAGTTTGGCCTTCATTTAAAACAACGTGAAAAAGTTTCACGCCTCACGCCATATGAAACACCACAGCGTAATGGTGTGTCTGAATGCCATAACCGCACTTTATTGGACATGGTGCAATCTATGATGTATCTTACCGATTTATCACTATCGTTTTGGGGTTATGCATTAGAGACAGCTGCATTCACTTTAAATAGGGCACCATCAAAATCCGTTGAGATAACGCCTTATGAACTGTGGTTTCGCAAGAAACCAGAGTTGTCGTTTCTTAAAGTTTGGGGCTGCGATGCTCATGTGAAAAAGTTTCAGCTTGATAAGCTCGAACCCAAATCAGATAAGTGTGTCTTCATTGAATACCCAAAGGAAACTATTGGGTACACCTTCTATCACATATCCGAAAGAAAGATATTCGTTGCTAAAATGGATCCTTTCTAGAGAAGAAGTTTCTCTCGAAAGAAGTGAGTGGGAGGAAAGTAGAGGTTGATAAGGTAATTGCACCTTCTCCGGAATTGGAAAGTAGTTCATCACAGAAATCAGTTCCAGTGATTCCTACACCAATTAGTGAGGAAGCTAATGATGATGATCATGAAACTTCAAATTAAGTTACTACAGAACCTCGTAGGTCTTCCAAAGTACAGTCCGCACCAGAGTGGTACGGTAATCCTGTTCTGGAAGTCATGTTACTAGACCATGATGAACCTACGAACTATGAGGAAGCGATGATGAGCCCAGATTCCACGAAATGGCTTGAGGCCATGAAATCTGAGATAGGATCCATGTATGAGAACAAAGTGTGGACTTTGGTGGAGTTGCCCGATGATCGGCAAGCCATATTGTATAAATGGATCTTTAAGAGGAAGACAGACGCTGATAAGTAGTGTTACTATCTACAAAGCTCGACTTGTCGCAAAAAGTTTTTTCAACAAGTTCAAGGTGTTGAATACAATGAGATTTTCTCGCTCGTATCGATGCTTAAGTCTGTCCGAATCATGTTAACAATTGCCACATTTTATGAAATCTGGCAAATGGAGGTAAAAACTGCATTCCTTAATGGATTTATTTAAAAAAGAGTTGTATATGATGTAACCAGAAGGTTTTGTCAATCCTAAAGGTGCTAACAAAATGTGCAAGATCCAGCGATCCATCTATGGACTGGTGCAAGCATCTCGGAGTTGGAATATACGCTTTGATGAGTTGATCAAAGCATATGGTTTTATACAGACTTTTGGAGAAGCCTGTATTTACAAGAAAGTGAGTGGGAGCACTACAACATTTCTGATAAGTATATGTGAATAACATATTGTTGATCGGAAATAATGTTGAATTTTTCTAGAAAGCATAAAAGGATACTTGAATAAGAGTTTTTCAAAGAAAGACCTCAGTGAAGCTGCTTACACATTGAGCATCAAGATCTATAGAGATAGATCTATACGCTTGATAAGATTTTTTTCAATGAGTACATACCTTGATAAGATTTTGAAGTAGTTTTAAATGGAACAGTCAAAGAAGGAGTTCTTGCCTGTGTTCCAAGGTGTGAAGTTGAGTAAGACTCAAAACCCGACCATGGCAGAAAATAGAAAGAGAATGAAAAGTCATTCCCTATGCCTCGATCCATAGGTTCTATAAAGTATGCTATGTTGTGTACCAGACCTATTGTATACCTTGCAATCGAGTTTGGCAAGGAGTACAATTTTGATCTAAGAGTAGATCACTGGACAGCGGTCAAGAATATCCTTAGTGAGGACTAAGGAAATATTTCTCGATAATGGAAGTGATAAAAGAGCTCGTCGTAAAAAGTTACAACGATGCAAGCTTTTACACCAATCCAGATGACTCTAAATCTCAATCTGGATACATATTGAAAGTGGGAGCAATTAGCTAGAGTAGCTCCGTGCAGAGCATTGTAGACATATAATATTTGCAAAATACATACGGCTCTGAATGTGACAGACCCGTTGACTAAATTTCTCTCACGAGCAAAACATGATCACACCTTAGTACTCTTTGGGTGTTAATCACATATCGATGTAAACTAGATTATTGACTCTAGTAAACCCTTTGGGTGTTGGTCACATGACGATGTGAACTATGGGTGTTAATCACATGCAGATGTAAATATTAGTGTTGAATCACATGGTGATGTGAACTAGATTATTGACTCTAGTGCAATTGTGAGACTGAAGAAAATATGCCCTAGAGGCAATAATAAAGTTATTATTTATTTCCTTATTTCATGATAAATGTTTATTATTCATGTTAGAATTGTATTAACCGGAAACTTAGTACATGTGTGAATACATAGACAATCAAAGTGTCACTAGTATGCCACTACTTGACTAGCTTCGTTGAATCAAAGATGGTTAAGTTTCCTAACCATAGACATGAGTTGTCATTTGATTAATGGGATCACATCATTAGGAGAATGATGTGATTGACTTGACCCATTCCGTTAGCTTAGCATTTGATTGTTTAGTATGTTGTAATTGCTTTCTTCATGACTTATACATGTTCCTATGACTATGAGATTATGCAACTCCCGTTTACCGGAGGAACACTTTGTGTGCTACCAAACGTCACAACGTAACTGGGTGATTATAAAGGAGCTCTGAGGCGTCTCGAAGGTACATGTTGAGTTGGCGTATTTTGAGATTAGGATTTGTCACTCTGATTGTCGGAGAGGTATCTCTGAGCCCTCTCGGTAATGCACATCACTATAAGCCTTGAAAGCAATGTGACTAATGAGTTAGTTGCGGAATGATGCATTACGGAACGAGTAAAGAGACTTGCTGGTAATGAGATTGAACTAGGTATTGAGATACCGACGATCGAATCTCGGGCAAGTAACATACGGATGACAAAGAGAACAACGTATGTTGTTACGCGGTTTGACCGATAAAGATCTTCGTAGAATATGTGGGAGCCAATATGAGCATCCAGGTTCCGCTATTGGTTATTTACCGGAGATGTGTCTTGGTCATGTCTACATAGTTCTCGAACCCGTAGGGTCCATACGCTAACGTTCGGTGACGATTTATATTATGAGTTATGTGTTTTGATGTACGAAGGTAGTTCGGATCCACGGATGAGATCGGGGACATGACGAGGAGTCTCGAAATGGTCGAGACGTAAAGATCGATATATTGGACGACTATATTCGGACATCGGAAAGGTTCCGAGTGATTCGGGTATTTTTCGAAGTACCGGAGAGTTACGGGAATTCGTATTGAGCCTTAATGGGCCATACGGGAAAGGAGAGAAAGGCCTCAAAGGGTGGCCGCACCCCTCCCCATGGACTGGTCCGAATTGGACTAGGGAGGGAGGGGGGGGGGGGGGGGCTTCCTTCCTTCTCCTTTTTCCTTCCCTTCTCCTACTTCCACAAGGAAAGGAGGAGTCCTACTCCCGGTGGGAGTAGGACTCCCCCATTGGCGCGCCCTCCTCCTTGGCCGGTCGCCTACCCCCTTGCTCCTTTATATACGGGGGCAGGGGGCACCTCTAGACACAATAATTGATCTCTTGATCTCTTAGCCATGTGCGGTGCCCCCCTCCACCATATTCCAACTCGGTAATATCATAGCGGTGCTTAGGCGAAGCCCTGCGTCGGTAGCATCATCAACACCGTCATCACGCCGTCGTGCTGACGGAACTCTCCCGCAAGGCTCTGCTGGATCGGAGTTCGTGGGACGTCATCGAGCTGAACGTGTGATAAACTCGGAGGTGCCGTAGGTTCGGTACTTGGATCGATCGGATCGTGAAGACGTACGACTACGTCAACCGCATTGTGCTAACGCTTCCACTTTCGGTCTAGGAGGGTACGTGGACAACACTCTCCCCTCTTGTTGCTATGCATCACCATGATCTTGCCTGTGCGTAGGAATTTTTTTGAAATTACTACGTTCCCCAACACGAGCTGCTCCACCGCCGGCCACGCTGTTGTCGCGACCTGGACGCTGCAGAGCTGCCGACGCCATACGTCATGGCGGATGGGGCTTCTCCTAGGGACCCGATTGTTTTTTTTCAAAAACTTAGGGACCCGATTGCTTTTAAAAAAATTGAAGGGGTTATTCTGTAAAAAAATGAGGCCATATATTTTATGATTTTTTTATTAGTGTGTAAGAGACACTGACATGTGGGGCCCACACGTCAGGTAACGGTCAAAGTAAACGGTCAAACAGACGGTTTGTTTAGGTGGGGGCCCGACCTGTCATAATCGCGATCAATTGCAAAGCATTCGGTGATTTGGGTATTTTGAGATAGCCGACATCGATTCCGGTAGTTATCAGTCACAAACAAATTTGTGGTAGTTTTTTGAAACCCTAACACGAATTGTGGTAGTTTTATGCTATTCACTCTGTTGTGTCCAATGGAACAATGAGTTATGAAAGGGCCGACTGATGTGTTGTTTGTATCCAGGGAGTATTTGCTTCCATGGTGTGGTGTGGTTGTGTTGTCCTTCTGCTACGATTGTGTGGTTTGCCCTTGATGAATATGAGCGGAGTCACTGCTCAGTCTTGTATATATGCAGCAATTAGGCCCCCTCACTGGGTTGCGGAGGTGCAGAGGTATGAGGCTCTAAGGAAAAGCTTTGCATTCAATGGGGGTCATTATCGGCGATTAGAGCACTCGTGTGCATCTTCTCCCTCCTTGGAGGCATTACTGAAGAGTACGTCCTTCATTACTAGACCGTGTTCGCTCTAAGTGGGAGCAACATCGGTGGCTGTTGGCGGGGCCAGTTTTTCCTGAGGTTTGGAAGGTGTGCGCCGATGTACATCATATACGTATACGACGGGCAAAGAGTTTATAAAATATGACCATCATGCTCTTTCTTATGAAAAGATATATACTAATTTAAGCCGTCCTTATGTTTAAGGGTGGTGTACTGGAGCAGAAGTGGGGTGCGAACAATGTTAACCCAGCCATATTCAAATTTTCAGTTTCAAAGATGCATTGATATCACACAAAACAAGATACATCTCGCTTTCCATTATTCACACCATTAAAAAAACACAAACAGAGCATTGCTCATGGAGTACGAGTCATACAGTGGGCAGTCGATTAGCCAGCCAATAATGAAGAAATCTCTCATCTTAACCAATACAAAGGTTGTCTCTCATCACCGCCAGAACGGCCTACTAGATCTCGTTGACCCGGGTGCAGCCATTGAAAGTTTCGACAAGTTTCCTTGCTTCGTCCACAATCGTAGCGAGCGTTTGACCTTCATCGCGTCCAGAGAAAAGCACGAAGCCGTCGAGATCGAACATTTTTTCCTTGGCACTTTCCAGGGTTACTATCAAGCTCGCCAGTTCTGATACGAGATATTGGAGCTTGTGTTGACTCATCATTTTAATGGCCATCTGGCCGATAAGCTTCAGCATTCTCAGGCAGTCAACCTCCTTGGGGTCACTATTTTTCAGTGCCAACACCTCCAGGGCCCTCGGAGAGAGAAATGACGGCTTCCGGAAAGCCCATTCTCGATCTCTCCTGTAGATCAGATTCTCGTATGCCCTCACAAAAAGCGATAGCAAGGCTACCTGCAGTAACTTCTCCTCCTGCTGCACAACATTCTGGACATTATTACCGGGTGAAACACCGCTGCTTTGGCCTTCTACGTCAGAGCTTTGTGCGGAATAAGAACCTTGTTGTACTACTTGCGTAGGCAGTCCAAGCACCTGCAACGTCACGGGGATAATCAGTTTAATTACATACACCGCTTGTTGATGACTTTGTGAGGCTGTTTGATTCATCACTAGAAGTAATTTTTTTTTATACTTCTAGTGATGAATCAAACAGCCTCATCACTAGAAGTATTGTTTAGGCTTGTATTTTTTTTCAGAAAAGGAGGATTAACCCCAACCTAGCTTATGCACACAGCAATATATTTAGCAAGTATTTAACGATGAGCAAAGCCAAGTATCAAACATATCAGCATTAAGAAAACCTGATGCCATCTAAATTGAACATGCCTTGCGACAGTATCTGATTGTGCAATTTGAATAATACTCTTAAATACTATTTGATGAAGGTTGGTGCACAAGCAAGAGTTATTCTGGTTCTCAAAAGAAGAAAAATGCAAGTATTGATTTAAGGGCCTCTTCAATTAACAGGAATCACGAAATGCGTAAATATAAAAGCCTACAATTGTAATGTCATGCCATTGTAAATACCGCGTTATAAAAGCAATGTTAGGAAATTGCTTTTGAATCCCGAGCTCGTCTACTCCCGCAATAACATTAAAATGAGAAAAATAGCAAACAAAATTTAAAAAGAACAGAGGTTTTTTTTTTTTGCCTCATTGATGTTGTGTAGTGTTCTATGTGTGTTGCAAATTTACATGGAGAAATGACAGAGGAGCTCTAAACAAAAAAAAAACTCTCCAAAAAGCTGACAAAACTAGCGGATACTAGTATATTTAATAGGGTATATTTACATAAACATGTCAATATGTCTTAACAGCTGCACCTAAAAACCACTATAGAAAAGGAAATTAGCACTGGTTGCACTTCATTTCATCATTTCACCATTGAACAAAAAAGAGCAGAAAATGAGTTGTTTTTTCACACGAATTACCTTTGGCATCACAATGGTGATGACATTCCCGAGATCCTTGAAGAATTTGTCGTCCTTGGAATGAGTACAGAGACCCTCCAAAATTCCCGCGGCACTTATTCTGCATTTGTTAGCATCACCGTTGTTGCTTTCGTGCTCCAGGCTTAGCGTCTCGAGAAAACCCTTAACATACTCTTCTTTTTCTTTTTGTTGCAAGGAGTCAAAGTATTGACTATGAAAAGAGAGCTGCACAAGCTTTTCACCCGCCAATGCTCTGATGTTGTTGCGCTTATTACGATCGACGAAGATTTGTGCTAGCCTCGTGATGATATTTCCTTTGTTTTCGATGGGTAGCTCGGTGAGGATCTTGGTGACTAGTATGTGCCGCTTGTCACCACATTTTATACAATCAAGAATCACATCCTTCATGCTGGTGATGGTTGGCACGTTTCTTGAGATTTCATCACGCAGCTCGATGACAGTGTCTTGTGGGGCAGTCGCGAGCAAGCAGCGCATCACTTCCAGAGATTCATCCACTATGCTCGACCATGTATCGTGGTCGACGCGGTGCAGTAAGTTGGAGCTTACAGGCATCATGATCTTGGAGATGAGACCATTTGTCGCGCACATGACTCTGCAGTTCTCCTGGTCGGTGGCAAGCTTGCTGAGGATACGCAAGCCATGCAGGACCAGCTCCTTGTAGTATCCACCGACCTTATCCTGCCCAGAGCTGTCGAACAGGGAAAATATGTTCTCGATCGCTCGGGGGAACTGGCTCAAACGGATGTTTCCGGCAAGTTGTGCCACGATCCTCGCGGAGCTCTGCCTGATCTTGATGTCCTCATCACGCTGGCTTCTCGAACCCAGCGCCTTAAGTAGCTTGTGTAGTATGTTGCTGGAGGACGGCGACCCAATCAGCCGTTCTATCAGGACGAGAATTTCGTCGCCCTTGAGCTTGCGCTCCTGGCTGACGAGTCCGTTCTCCGGTATCCTGTTCTCGGGAAGGCCCGCGGGAACAACATCATCCACTTGGGGCTGGGCGGGCACGGCATACGTGATGAGTGTGTCCAGGATCAATGTCGCAGAACGGTCGTCCGCAGCTGACTCGGACTCCATCAGCTTCACGGCATAAGTGACAAGGTTCCTTCCAGCGGACAAGCATGGGTCCTTGGCAAATTCTCTGCGGGTACTTGTCAAGTAGTTTGAGAAAACCGACGTATCGTGGCCTTTGAAGTCGTATTCCGCGGCCACCTTCTTCACCTTGGAGGCCGCCCCGCCAGCATGCCGCCAGATCATTCCGTAAGAAAAAACAACACCTTGGACAAAAGCTAGGCCGTACAGGACATCAAGTGCCGGATTCATATTCGCTTGGCTGGGATCTTCATCGCCTTTGCCGAAATCATGCTGTATTAACCGCCACAGCGAGAGGCCGCCACTGATAGGCAGCCCACACGTGTACAGAGCTGCGAGCGGGCACAGTATAATGCCCAAAAACACTGCTTGTACAGATGCTAGCACATATTTTCCCACTTGGAGTGCAATACCTGAAGTACCTCCTTGTTGACCTGGAATGTGGGAATAATGTTTAAAGCATGGTATGCATAAATGTAGCTACTAATTAAATGTGTGGTTAATTTGATTCCAAATGAAACTTCATACAACTTGGATATGCATAGACGTAACTACTAACTTAGATCTTGATAATGTGATTTAACAAACCAAGCAAGCAACAACCCAAGGAAAAACATCATAATCATAGGGAACAAGCAAGCAATAAAAAGAAGTTTAGTCTCTTCTTTAGGAGTTTGCACCGCGTCGGGCTTGGCTTCTATCTATCTCGGGGTAGGGGCAGCCCTATTCATGGCAAGGAGTGAACCCGCCAGCCAGAAATCCACAATAGAGTCCAACCACAACGACCGAATTAATTATCCTCATGCAGAGAAGTAAGAATATTTGCTATTGGATAACGAAGCTATGCCCATGTTTAAGATCGATTTTCAATATACGAGATCGGGTAGTAGAATAGAGAGAAGGGTTTGCAAATAAACCCATTTGGTGCAAACCCCATCTTAAGTATCATTTTTTTCAGGAAACATAATTAATCTTTGGCTTATTCTCATTGACCAAATATGTTGGTTTTTTCATCATAAAATCAATCCAATCGCCGAATCAGGATTGCACTAGGAGATTGGGGAAATCGGAAGAGGGTAAGGAGGAGACTTGCACAACAAGTAGGTGAGAGGAAGAAGCAGAGAGATGAGAGACAAAGCAACACTCAATTCATGCCCTCGATCGATAAATGGTTCAGGATTTAATACCACTCTCCACTCACACACATGACTGGGCCACGGACAGCACTAGCCACATGGGCCACAGCCCAAACAACTGTCAAGTCCACCGCACAGTTCAGGGTGTAGGTGTGACATTCTCGTCTCCTTCAGATGGAGCCTCTTTCCAAATGGTATCTGATGGATAACAATGACATATGACGCTAATCTTCTTAGGTGGCGTATGTCAACAATCCCATACAATTGTACTTCGACCTGAACGACCGCAAAGTCACCTCTATTGACCATGCGGTGATCCAGGATCGCAACTAGGGTGATGTTCATGGCGCAGAGGTCGGCGATACGTGGCAAGCTAGCGAATACCAACAAGTAGTTGGGGGTGAATGGGCTGAGGCACGTGGAAGACCGTGTGCATGCGGCAGTCTGGTGGGAGCCTGATCTTGTAGGCGAGCACAACGATTTTCTCCTAAATGGTGAAGGGGCGAACGACTTGTATGCTAGCTTGGCGCACGGGCGGTGAGCGACAAAATGTTGCACGTACGGTTGGAGCTTAAGCAGGATATTGTCACCAACTTGGAAGGAGAATTCCGTGCAGTTGTGATCCGCCTGTTTCTTGAAGCAATGTTGCACGCACTCGAGCTGTGCGGGGAGGCGCGCTATGTGGGTAACCGAGTCCCACTGCACCCCATCCGACAAACTTGGAAGACGGCTTCCCAAAGTAGCATGCTTAACAAGTTAGCTTATGTCACGTAATGAGTTTTCAAGGGTGAGCAATTGAGAGAAGCAAGGAACAATTAGAGGGAAGCCGGCGGTGCCATATGCGCAGGGTGTCGCGGATGGCGCATCGAAGGTACATCTCCATATGCATACGTTGGACATGCTCGCTTTGGTTGTCAATCTAGGAGTGGCAAGCTGTCAAGTAAAGGAGCTTCATGTCGGAGCTAATGAACAGCTCGCGCGAGAGCACGCTGGTGAACACGTTGTGCGATCCGACATGATGAAGTAAGAGATTCCCTTGAGCATGACAACGTTATCCCAAAAAAGGGGGCTTTGCAATGATGTGGTAGTGCGACACGAACTTAAGGTAGTAGACATTGAGGCCAAGGAACCCACGCACTTGGCTGTGTTCTTCGGCGTCGGCCAACTCAAAATGTCCTCTCTTTTATCGTTGTCCATGGCAATGCTTTCGTGCGAAATCACGTGGCCCATGTAGTCGATGTGGTTACGTGCAAACGAACACGTGGAGGCATTGGTGAAGAGGTAATGCGCTCGTAGAAGAGCCAACATTGTGCGAAGATTGCCTTGACGTTCCCAGAGAGAGGAACTATAGATTAGAATGTCATCAAGAAACATAACCGTGAACTTACAAATTTGCTCTGAGAAGATTGATTTCATCAAGCACTGGAAATGCACATGGTGCATCTTGAACGTGGTTTTCACCTTATCGATTTCCTTCATCCTAATTGTGTGACAACCCGCTTGGAGTTCCAACTTGGAGAAGAATGTTGCATAGGGGAGCTCATCGAGAAACTCATTGACAATCAGAAGAGGGAACTTATTTTGTATGGTAATGTCATTGAGGCGATGGTAGGCCATAGAAAATCTCCACATACCATACTTCTTGATGAGAAGCGCCAGCACGGCTTATGGGCACATGCTATGAGTTATTATGCTGGTGGCGAGCATCATGCAAACTTGGTGCTCTTTCTCATCCTTTTGCATTGGCAAATATCAATAGGGCCTAGTGTTGGCAAGGCGTGCGGCGTTGGCCAAGGTGATGATGGCATGGTCGTATTGGTAGTGTGGTGATAGATCCTTGGGCTCGACAAAGATGTCTTAAAATTTGCCGAGCACCACACGAATGGGAGCAGCCACCGTGTCTTGCGCCACTGAGGAGTGCGACATGCCATCCATCAGTGCCATAGACTAGATGTCGATGCCTGTGTTCCATTTGAGAAACTTATCACGATCCAAGGCGATGATGGTAGTAGATTTTAGAGGAAGAATACCTTCAAGTGCAATGTTCTTGCCCTCGTACTAGAATGAGATGGTCTTTTTCAGACAATGAAAGTTCACTGATTGAATTGCGAGAGCCAGACCATTCCGACAATACCGTCATAGATTCCCAATTTAAGCTCACACATCAGAGTGAAAACAAGTAGCCTTGAAGACACAAATTCACTCTAGGAACCATTTAGGTACATGATAGGTGATCCCCGTTGACCACTCGGACCTACAATGGTAACAAGGGCTCAATCTTCAGCCCAATGTGCTCAAGGATGGTGGTGTTGATCAAAATGTGTGTGGAGTCGGATTTAATGAGGAACATCATGATTTGGTTGCACGTGAGTGGTGCTAGTCAATTCAGTCATGTCCAGAGCATGTGTGGACATCACACAACATCGGTGTTGTCACTATGTTTTGTTGTTGTCTCCTGAAGCAACTCCAGCGCACGCATGGCCTCCTCGGATAGTACCTCATGACCCCCCTCGATGTTTTCACATTAAGGCCAAGAAACTCACGCACTTGGTTGTGTTCGTCGGCATCGGCCAACTCAAAATGTCCTCTCTTTTGTCGTTGTCCATGGCAATGCTTTCATGCGGAATCACGTGGCCCATGTAGTCGATGTGGTCACGTGCAAACGAACACACGGATGCATTGGTGAAGAGGTAATGCGCTCGTAGAAGAGCCAACATTGTGTGAAGATTGCTTTGATGTTCCCAGAGAGAGGAACTATAGATTAGAATGTGATCAAGAAACACAACAGTGAACTTACAAATTTTCTCTGAGAAGATTGACTTCATCAAGCACTGGAAGGTCAATAGCGCATTTACAATCCGAATGAGGTATCTCAAAATTGGAAATGCACATGGTGCATCTTGAACGTGGTTTTCACCTTATCGGTTTCCTTCATCCTAATTGTGTGACAACCTGCTCGGAGTTCCAACTTGGAGAAGAATGCTGCATAGGGGAGCTCATCAAGAAACTCGTTGACCATCAGAAGAGGGAACTTATTTTGTATGGTAATGTCATTGAGGCGATGGTAGGCCACAGAAAATCTCCACATACCATACTTCTTCTTGATGAGAAGCGCCAGCACGGCTTATGGGCACATGCCATGAGTTATGATGCTGGTGGCGAGCATCATGCAAACTTGGTGCTCTTTCTCATCCTTTTGCATTGGTGAATATCAATAGGGCCTAGTGTTAGCAAGGCGTACGGTGTTGGCCAAGATGATGGCATGGTCGTATTGATGGCGTGGTGATAGATCCTTGGGCTCGACAAAGATGTCTTGAAATTTGCCGAGCACCACACGAATAGGAGCGGCCACCATGTCTTGTGCCACCGAGGAGTGCGACATGCCATCCATCGATTGCCATAGACTAGATGTCGATGCCTCTGTTACATTTGAGAAACTTATCATGATCCAAGGCGATGATGGTAGTAGATTTTAGAGGAAGAATACCTTCAAGTGCACTGTTCTTGCCCTCGTACTAGAATGTGATGGTCTTTTTCAGACAATGAAAGTTCACTGATTGAATTGCGAGAGCCAGCCCATTCCCACAATACCGTCATAGATTCCCAATTTAAGCTCACACATCAGAGTGAAAACAAGTAGCCTTGAAGACACGAATTCACTCTGGGAACCATTTAGGTACATGATAGGTGATCCCCGTTGACCACTCGAACCTACAATGGTAACAAGGGCTCAGTCTTCACTCCAATGTGCTCAAGGATGGTGGTGTTGATCAAAATGTGTGTGGAGTTGGATTCAATGAGGAACATCATGATTTGGTTGCATGTGAGTGGTGCTAGTCAATTCAGTCACGTCCAGAGCATGTGTGGACATCACACAACATCGGTGTTGTCTCTATGTTTTGTTGTTGTCTCCTGAAGCAACTCCAGCGCATGCACGGCCTCCTCGGATAGTACCTCACGACTCCCCCCCCCCCCCAACTTGGATGCTGTGTAGTTGCGCCTGGAATAGGAAACCCCACACCTAAAGTAGAGCATGTTGTCTAGGTGGATCTATAGAGCTGATAATTGCGACCAAATTCATCCGACAATAGCTATGATACCGCGACCGGTCGAGCAATTGATGTTGCTTTTGACTTGGCTGGGCACCCTACTATGAAGGGTTACTAGCACTGTCGATTGAGCTTAAGCTCCTCCTCCTGAATGTGTGCTAGCACCGATCCTTTGGTGATTCTAGACGGTGCTTGCAGGCGCACAATAGCTCGTCTTTCATCCTTGAGCCCGAGAAAAGGTTATGTGATGAAGAACTTGGGACTAAGGGTGGCATCTAGTGAGAGCAAATGGTATAGATGCATCTTGAATGCCAACAGGTAATCCACCACAGAACCTTTTTCAGAGTTGGAGTAATTTTTGCATCTCCATCTCAAATTCCTATGGTCCAAACTCCTCAGTAGGGGGACGAGTAAACGCATCTCAAGATAGGTCGCGATGTGTGTGCCACAAGGCCTGAAACAAGTGCACTACACGACCCTCAAAGTAGTGTGAGGTCGTGGTCACCCAATTGTGTGACGGCATGATGTATAGCTAGAAGTAGGCGAAGTAGTGATCTGACCGGAGGTATGCTGAGGTGTCATCAAACCTTGAGAAAACATGTTTGGGCGGCTTATTGAAGTTGTCACCATACATAACTGTTGGTGGGATTGGCTGCGCTGGGGAAAACAATGTCACGTCTAGGCGGGTGTAGATGAGAGGCGGTTGTTCATCCACCAAGCACGCGTGAACCAAAGACATGTGCATATGTTGTTTCTATTGCTCTGACTAGTTCCACAGTTGTGATGACAGACTTGAGATGGTGTACCATGAGGACGGTGGGGGAGACGCCAGTCTCCAACGATTTGTGCGTCTCACAACCGTCTGCCTCAGTGAGGTTGAGCTGCTTGGTGATGGAAGCTTGACTGACACTTTCTTGTTGAAGGCTAGTTGCACCTCGGAGCGGTTGTCGCTGATGAGCTTATTCTCGTCGAGTCGGGTAATGAGTGCCTTGTTCGGGCTCTTGAGCGGACTAGAACTTTCGCCATCACTGATAGGAGGTGTTAGGTTTGTGTTGAGGGTTTGGACAGACCCACCTCACCCACTCAGAGTAGATCTAACCTTGCCGAGGATTTTGGGTGGTCTCATTGGAGCGAGTCCACACTCGAGGCGGCGGATGTTATAGATCTTGTCGAGAGAATCATAGAGTGGCAGTGAGAAATATTTGGGGAAGGATCAAAGTGGCTCTAATAACCAATTAAAATGAACACAATCAATATATCGAGATCACACATGGGGATTGTGAAACCGGAAGGAGTGAGGAGGAGACTTGTAGAGAAAGTAAGTGAGAGGAAGAAGTGGAGAGGTGAGAGACATGGCAACATTCGATTCATTCCCTTGATTGGTACATGGTTCATGGTTTAATACCAATCTCCACTCACACACATGCCTAGGCCACATACGACACCACCCACACGGGCCACAACCCACACAACTGCAAAGTCCACCGCACACATCAGGTGCAGGTGTGACAATAATCCATCCATTCATTCATGATCATAGATTGTTTTGCACCAGTGGTCATTATTTAAAAGAATTGTTTTTTTGTTCTGCTTAATGGGTGAACGTTTCAGAAAAACTTTGGGCAAGAGATGGGAGGATAAATTACATAAATTAAAGTTAAACATTAGTTTATGTATACGTAAACTTTCATCAAGGTAGATTTTTTTCGAAAAGGGGGGGTATGCCACAGCCTCTGCATCTGAATGATGCATACGACCAATATTATTAATAAGCAAAATATCCAACATAAGTCTTCATTAAGGTATATAGCTTTCAGAAAATGCACGTACCAAATAATTCATGTCTTGATATTAGTGTATGTAACAATCGTAAAGTAGAATGAAGAATGTAGTACCTTTTTCTTTGTCCATCATAGCCATGGTATACCAGAAGCCCATGCGAGATTTCCAGAAATATCTTAACTTTTCGTTCATATGGGCATCAAAGACCCTGTTGTACATTCCAATATTGTTGGTAAGATATCAGCAGAAAGACTGATATAGCAGTGAAAGATACTACCTAACTCCTTATAAAGTATATAGCTTCCAGTTTAAAAGAAATGATGTTTAAAAAATGGTAGAGTCTTTAGTATGTATCCTCGAAAGCTATTTTTTATCTATATGTTTGGGGTTCAATGGACATGATAAAGAGTATGGGAGAAAGGGGGTCTCCCTGGCATAGGTCGCGCGTGTCGTCTAAGGGACGCTAGGGTCGTTGTTCAACAATACACGACATGACAATGTTAATAGGGACTAAGAAAACCAGTCATGTCAGCGGGGCACGCCTATGCGTGTAGCCTGCCTAGTTATGTGTGTGTTCTCGATGGCTCGGGGTGCTGGTTACCAGCTGGGAGGTTGAAGAGGGTTGCTCGGATATTGGATGTTGGTCGATTGTCGTCTGACGCCCCGTTGCCCTCGACCCATGTAGGATGTTCCGTTCGCTTGTCCGGGGGCATGTGGGATGCGTTTGGTAGGCTGCATAAACCTCAGTCAGGCCCACGTTGGAAGAAAAAGGCCCGTTTGGTTACCCGCAGTCACTGTTGGGCCTGCATAGCACGAAGGTTAAAGCACCTCTGGTCCTGCATCCAAAGAAACGCTCAAATCGGCCGTTTTTGTGGAGCCAGGCCCATGCGGTGCAACCCTAGGCACGTGGGCGTGGTCGTTTGCACGCGTGGGTGCGGTCCTGAGATGTCTCGTTGTTTCCAGACACTTCGTCATAAATTACCCTCACCTCCCTTTCTCACCGCTCTCTCCCCTCTTCCCCACTCACACCGGCGGCGGCGACGGCGACGACAACCTGAGCTCTAGTGCAAAGCGATCCAGGACGGCGGCAGCAACCACTAGAGCCACTACAGATCTTCATTGGAGCGCATCGGCCACGACGGTAAGACCTCGTCCTGTCTGTACATTCATTCCTTTCCACTCGTGCTAGATTAGATTACAACACTCAATTGAAGAGTTAGGGAGGGGATTAAACACATCCGGGGTGGGGGATTGCCATAAATCGATTCTGCATCGACGGCTACTAAGGTTCATACGTTATTTTTCGACTACATCGGTGGTGGGGATTGGGGTACAAACTTTCTTGTCTAGCCGCAGCAACCCTGGAGTCGCTTCGAGCAGTGGGGGCCGTAGCCATCTTGTTTTCTTCCTCACCGTCTTCGTCCTCATCGTCTTCGTCAAGAAGGATTGGTCTTGCACGGTCTCCTACCGTCGGCGCCCTAAAGCATCTGCACCTCATTGTGTCGGTCTTGGCAACCCGAGCGTGCTACTCCAGTACCCACCGCCGCACGCTGGTCTTGAGGCGCCTTATACTGACTGTACTTGGCCCATATTGCCGCTATCTTGCGTCGCTGGAGTATGCCTGATTCATGGCCCAACACAGGATGTCCACTGATATCGCGCCCTTGGCTGGGTCCGGAACCAGTCTCTTCAACTCCTCTGGCGTAGCCTTCTACATCATAGCACCGGCCTCCTTGTGCATGTCATTGATGCTACTGAAGTTTGAGCACACTTCCATGGTGCGCTCGAACTTCTGGCGGTCATCGAGCGAGCGCCCAAGGAAGAAGGCCCTCCATCCAATGCCCCAGGGGAAAGGGTTGGTGTTGGAGTTGGAGTTCATGCCAAGGGGGAGGTGGTGAAATAGAGAGGTGGATGAGGAGAGGTGATGAAACAGAGGGGGTTTGAGTGCGGTTCTAGGTTAGTGGGGTGGGTTAATATAGGAGCGTTAGGCCGATATGAATGAATGCTGAACCATTGAACTGCGTGATGTTCATAATGCAGATGGACAAGGGCAAGGAGATGGTGGCACCATTGGAGAAGGTCAAGGAGGTTGTGCCTCCATTGGTCGAAGTGCCGATGTAGGATCACCCAAGCCCCAAGCGGAGGAACTATATATGGCCACTACTATCAGGAGTCAGGACAAGGCCACTCCTGCAAGGTTATCCTTGTTCCAAAGCTGGAGAGTCTGCCATTGCCTCTGTTCTTCACGAAGCACTTCCCCGCCATCCCTACAGAGTTCAAGCTCAAGACGAACACCGGTTGTGCATGGAGGGTGACGGTGTTGGAAATATGCCCTAGAGGCAATAATAAAAGCATTATTATTATATTTCCTTGTTCATGATAATTGCCTTTTATTCATGCTATAATTGTATTATCCGGAAATCGTAATACATGTGTGAATACATAGACCACAATACGTCCCTAGTGAGCCTCTATTTGACTAGCTCGTTGGTCAACAGATAGTCATGGTTTCCTGACTATGGACATTAGATGTCATTGACAACGGGATCACGTCATTAGGAGAATGATCTGATGGACAAGACCCAATCCTAAGCATAGCACAAGATCGTGTAGTTCGTTTTGCTAGAGCTTTTTCAATGTCAAGTATATCTTCCTTAGACCATGAGATCGTGTAACTCCCGGATACCGTAGGAGTGCTTTGAGTGTCTGAAAGCGTCACAACGTAATCGGGTGACTATAAAGGTGCACTACAGGTATCTCCGAAAGTGTCATTGGGTTGACACGGATCGAGACTGGATTTGTCACTCCGTGTTACGGAGAGGTATCACTGGGCCCACTTTCGGTAGTGCGTCATCATAATGAGCTCAAAGTGACCAAGTTTACGGTCACGGGATCATGCATTACTGATGCAGTAAAGTGACTTGCCGGTAACGAGACTGAACGAGGTATTGGGATACCGACGATCGAGTCTCGGGCAAGTAACATATCGTCTGACAAAGGGAATAGTATACGGGGTTGCTTGAATCCTCGACATCGTGGTTCATCCGATGACATCATCGAGGAGCATGTAGGAGCCAACATGGGTATCCAGATCCCGCTGTTGGTTATTGACCTGAGAGCGTCTCGGTCATGTCTGCATGTCTCCCGAACCCGTAGGGTCTACACACTTAAGGTTCGGTGACGCTAGGGTTATTAGGAAGACTTGTATGGGATTACCAAATGTTGTTAGGAGTCCTGGATGAGATCCCGGACATCACGAGGAGTTCCGGAAGGGTCCGGAGGTAAAGATTTATATATGGGAAGTTGTCAAACGGACACCGGAAAGTTTCGGGGCATACCGGTATTGTCTGGGGCCACCGGAAGGGTTCCGGAGGTCCACCGGAGGAGCCACCCCTCCCGGGGGCCACTGGGCTGCGTGGGGAAGGAGCCAGCCACTGGTGGGCTGGGCGCACCCCTTGGGCCCTTGCGCCTGGGGTTTGGGGAACCCTAGAAGGCGCCCCCTTGCTTGGGGGCAAGCCACCCCTCCACAGCCGCCCCTCTAGATTCCCATCTAGAGGGGCCGCCCTTGCCCCTTCCCCTATAAATAGAGGGGTGAGGGAGGCTGCATACACAAGCCAAGGCGCAGCCCTCCCTCCCAACACCTCTCCTCCTCCGTGCGTGCTTGGCGAAGCCTGGCCAGATCTTGCTGCACCAACATCACCACGCCCGTCGTGCTGCCGTTGGAGCTGTCTTCCTCAACCTCTCCTTCCTCCTTGCCGGATCAAGACGGAGGAGACGTCGTTAAATGCGTCACGTGTGTTGAACGCGGAGGTGCTGTCCGTTCAGCACTTGGTCATCGGTGATCCGAATCACGGCGAGTACGACTCCATCATCACCATCCCCTTGAACGCTTCCGCACTTGATCTACAAGTGGTATGTAGATGCAAACTCACTCCCTTGACTCGTTTATTAGATGAACTCATAGATGGATCTTGGTGAAACCGTAGGAAAATTTTTAATTTTCTGCAACGTTCCCCAACAGTGGCATCATGAGCTAGGTCTATGCGTAGTTCTCTATTGCACGAGTAGAACAAAATTTGGTTGTGGGCGTAGATCTTGTCAACTTGCTTGCCGCTACTAGTCTTATCTTGCTTCCGCGGTATTGTGGGATGAAGCGGCCTGGACCAACCTTACACGTACGCTTACGTGAGACCGGTTCCACCGACTAACATGCACTAGTTGCATAAGGTGGCTGGCGGGTGTCTATCTCTCCCACTTTAGTTGGAGCGGATTCAATGAAAAGGGTCCTTATGAAGGGTAAATAGAAGTTGACAAGATCACGTTGTGGTTATTCGTAGGTAAGAAAACGTTCTTGCTAGAACCCAATTGCAGCCACGTAAAAGATGCAAGAACAATTAGAGGACGTCTAACTTGTTTTTGCAGCAATTGTCATGTGATGTGATATGGCCAAGTTGTGATGAATGATGAATGACATATTGTGATGTATGAGATCATGTTCTTGTAATAGGAATCACGACTTGCATGTCGATGAGTATGACAATCGGCAGGAGCCATAGGAGTTGTCTTTATTTTTGTATGACCTGCGAGTCATTGAAGAACGCCATGTAAATTACTTTACTTTATTGCTAAACGCGTTAGCCATAGAAGTAGAAGTAGTCGTTGGCGTGACAACTTCATGAAGACACGATGATGGAGATCATGATGATGGAGATCATGGTGTCATGCCGGTGACAAGATGATCATGGAGCCCCGAAGATGGAGATCAATGGAGTTTTATGATATTGGCCATATCATGTCACTGTTATATAATTGCATGTGATGTTTATTATGTTTATGCATCTTGTTTACTTAGAACGATGGTAGTAAATAAGATGATCCCTTACAACAATTTCAAGAAGTGTTCTCCCTAAGCGTGCACCGTTGCTAAAGTTAAATGCGTTTCGAAGCACCACGTGATGATCGGGTGTGATAGATCCTTACGTTCACATACAACGGGTGTAAGACAGTTTTACACATGCAAAAACACTTAGGGTTAACTTGACGAGCCTAGCATGTACAGACATGGCCTCGGAACACGGAGACCGAAAGGTCGAACACGAATAGTATGGATGATACGATCAACATGAGAATGTTCACCGACGATGACTAGTCCGTCTCACGTGATGATCGGACACGGCCTAGTCGACTCGGATCGTGTAACACTTAGATGACTAGAGGGATGTCTAATCTGAGTGGGAGTTCATTTAAATAAATTGATTAGATGAACTTAATTATCATGAACTTAGTCTAAAACTTTTGCATAATATGTCTTGTAGATCAAATGGCCAACGCTCATGTCAACTTGAACTTCAACGCGTTCCTAGAGAAAACCAAGCTGAAAGATGACGGCAGCAACTATACGGACTGGGTCCGGAACATGAGGATCATCCTCATAGCTGCCAGGAAACAAAATGTCCTAGAAGGACCGCTAGGTGACGCTCCGTCCCGGAAGAACCAAGACATTATGAATGCTTGGCAGTCTCGTCTTGATGATTACTCCCTCGTTCGGTCTGCGGCATGCTTCTGACTTAGAACCGGGGCTCCAAAAGCGTTTTGAGCAACACGGAGCATATGAGATGTTCGAGGAGCTGAAACTAGTTTTTCAAGCTCATGCCGGTCGAGAGATATGAAGTCACCGACAAGTTCTATAGTTGTAAGATGGAGGAAAACAGTTACATCGGTGAGCACATACTCAAAATGTCCAGGTTGCACCACCGCTTTGTCCCGGTGGACATAAACCTCCCGGACGAGGCAGTCATTGACAGAATCCTTCAGTCGCTCCCACCAAGCTACAAGAGCTTTGTGATGAACTACAATATGCAGGGGATGGTGAAGACCATTCCCGAGGTATTTTCAATGCTGAAGTCAGCAGAGGTTGAAATCAAGAAAGCACATCAAGTGTTGATGGTCAATAAGACCACTAAATTCAAGAAGGGCAAGGGTAAGAAGAACTTCAAGAAGGACGGCAAAGATGTTGCCGCGCCCGGTAAGCAAGTTGCCGGGAAGAAGTCAAAGAATGGACCCAAGCCTGAGATTGAGTGCTTTTATTGCAAGGGGAAGGGTCACTGGAAGCGGAACTGCCCCAAATACTTATCGGATAAGAAGGCCGGCAACACCAAAGGTATATTTGATATACATGTAATTGATGTGTACCTTACCATTACTCGTAGTAACTCACAGGTATTTGATACGGTGCCGTTGCTCATATTTGTAACTCACAGCAGGAGCTGCGGAATAAGCGGAGGCGGCAAAGGACGAGGTGACGATGCGCGTCGGGAATGGTTCCAGAGTCGATGTGATCGCCGTCGGCACGCTACCTCTACATTTACCTACAGGATTAGTTTTGAACCTTAATAATCGTTATTTGGTGCCAAGTTTGAGCATGAACATTATATCTGGATCTTGTTTGATACGAGATGGCTACTCATTTAAATCCGAGAATAATGGTTGTTCTATTTATATGAGAGATATGTTTTATGGTCATGCTCCGATGGTCAATGGTTTATTCTTAATGAATCTCGAGCGTAATATTACACATATTCATAGCTTGAATACCAAAAGATGTAAAGTTGATAACGATAGTCCCACATACTTGTGGCACTGCCGCCTTGGTCACATTGGTGTCAAGCGCATGAAGAAGCTCCATGCTGATGGACTTTTGGAGTCTCTAGATTATGAATCATTTGACACATGCGAACCATGCCTCATGGGCAAGATGACCAAGACTCCGTTCTCCGGAACAATGGAGCGAGCAACCAACTTGTTGGAAATCATACATACCGATGTGTGCGGTCCAATGAGCGTTGAGGCTCGCGGAGGATATCGTTATGTTCTCACTCTCACGGATGACTTGAGTAGATATGGGTATGTCTACTTGATGAAACACAAGTCTGAGACCTTTGAAAAGTTCAAGGAATTTCAGAATGAAGTAGAGAATCAACGTGACCGAAAGATAAAATTCTTACGATCGGATCGTGGAGGAGAATATTTAAGTCACGAATTTGGTACACACTTAAGAAAATGTGGAATCGTTTCACAACTCACGCCGCTGGAACACCTCGGTAATGCGGTGTGTCCGAACGTCGTGTCGCACTCTATTGGATATGGTGTGATCCATGATGTCTCTTACCGATTTACCGCTATCATTTTGGGGATACGCTCTAGAGACAGCTACATTCACTTTAAATAGGGCACCATCTAAATCCGTTGAGGCGACACCGTATGAATTATGGTTTGGGAAGAAACCTAAGGTATCGTTTCTAAAAGTTTGGGGATGCGATGCTAATGTCAAGAAACTTCAACCTGAAAAGCTCGAACCCAAGTCGGAAAAATGCGTCTTCATAGGATACCCTAAAGAAACCATTGGGTATACTTTCTACTTAAGATCCGAGGGAAAGATCTTTGTTGCCAAGAACGGATCCTTTCTGGAAAAAGAGTTTCTCTCGAAAGAAGTAAGTGGGAGGAAAGTAGAACTCGATGAAGTACTACCTCTTGACCAGGATAGTAGTGCAGCTCAGGAAAATGTTCTGTGATGCCTACACCAACTGAAGAGGAAAATAATGATGATGATCAAGGAACTTGGATCAAGTTGCTCTTGAACTTCGTGGGTCCACTAGGACACGCCCGCACCAGAGTGGTACGGCAACCCTGTCCTGGAAATCATGTTGTTAGACAACGGTGAACCTTTGAACTATGAAGAAGCGATGGCGGGCCCAGATTCCAACAAATGGCTAGAAGCCATGAAATCCGAGATAGAATCCATGTATGAAAACAAAGTGTGGACTTTGGTGACTTGCCCGATGATCGGCGACGATAGAAAACAAATGGATCTTTAAGAAGAAGGCGGACACGGATGGTAATGTCACCATCTATAAAGCTCGACTTGTCGCTAAGGGTTATCGGCAAGTTCAAGGGATTGACTACGATGAGACTTTCTCTCCCGTAGCGAAGCTTAAGTCCGTCCGAATCATGTTAGCAATTGCCGCATACTATGATTATGAGATATGGCAGATGGACGTCAAAACAACATTCCTTAATGGGCATCTTAAGGAAGAACTGTATATGATGCAGTCGGAAGGTTTTGTCGATCCTAAGAACGCTAACAAAGTATGCAAGCTCCAGCGATCCATTTATGGGCTGGTGCAAGCATCTCGGAGTTGGAACATTCGCTTTGATGAGATGATCAAAGCGTTTGGGTTTATCTTGAGACTTATGGAGAAGCCTGCGTTTACAAGAAAGTGAGTGGGAGCTCTGTAGCATTTCTCATATTATATGTAGATGACATACTTTTGATGGGAAATGATATAGAACTTTTGGACAGCATTAAGGCCTACTTGAATAAGTGTTTTTCAATGAAGGACCTTGGAGAAGCTGCTTATATATTAGGCATCAAGATCTATAGAGATAGATCGAGGCGCCTCATAGGTCTTTCACAAAGCACATACCTTGATAAGATTTTGAAGAAGTTCAAAATGGATCAGTCCAAGAAAGGGTTCTTGCACATCTTGCAAGGTGTGAAATTGAGCTCAGCTCAATGCCCGACCACGGACAAAAGATAAAGAAGAGATGAGCGTCATCCCCTATGCCTCGGCCATAGGATCTATTATGTATGCCATCTTTGTGTACCGGACACTGATGTAAACCTTGCCGTAAGTTTGGTAGGAAGGTACCACAGTAATCCCGGCAAGGATCACTGGACAGCGGTCAATAATATCCTTAAGTACCTGATAAGGACAAATGACATGTTTCTCGTTTATGGAGGTGACGAAGAGCTCGTTGTAAAGGGTTACGTCGGCGCTAGCCCGACACAGATCTGGATGACTCCAAGTCACAAACCGGATACATGTATATGTTGAATGGTGGAAGCGATGGTGGTGCAGCTGCAAGCGAAGCGTCGTGGCGGGATCTACATGTGAAGCGGAGTACATGGCTGCCTCGGAGGCGGTGCATGAAGCAATTTGGGTGAAGGAGTTCATCACCGACCTAGGAGTCATACCCAATGCGTCGGGGCGATCAAACTCTTCTGTGACAACACCGGAGCTATTGCACTTGCAAAGGAGCCAGGTTTCACAAGAAGACCGAGCACATCAAGCGTCGCTTCAACTCCATCCGTGAAAATGTTCAAGATGGAGAAATATAAATTTAGTAAAGTGCATACGGATCTGAATGTCGCAGATCCGTTGACTAAACCTCTTCATGGGTAAAACATGATCAACACCGAACTCTATGGGTGTTCGATTCATCACAATGTAACTAGATTATTGACTCTAGTGCAAGTGGGAGACTGTTGGAAATATGCCCTAAAGGCAATAATAAAAGCATTATTATTATATTTCCTTGTTCATGATAATTGTCTTTTATTCATGCTATAATTGTATTATCCGAAATCGTAATACATGTGTGAATACATAGACCACAATACGTCCCTAGTGAGCCTCTAGTTGACTAGCTCGTTGGTCAACAGATAGTCATGGTTTCACGACTATGGACATCGAGATGTCATTGACAATGGGATCACGTCATTAGGAGAATGACGTGATGGACAAGACCCAATCCTAAGCATAGCACAAGATCGTGTAGTTCGTTTTGCTAGAGCTTTTTCAATGTCAAGTATATC
The DNA here is from genome assembly GCA_021605145.1 of Aegilops bicornis. Taxonomy (NCBI): domain Eukaryota; kingdom Viridiplantae; phylum Streptophyta; class Magnoliopsida; order Poales; family Poaceae; genus Aegilops; species Aegilops bicornis. The sequence continues at coordinate 144,159 of JAHIAL010000159.1, forward strand.
TTCCTTAGACCATGAGATCGTGTAACTCCCGGATACCGTAGGAGTGCTTTGGGTGTACCAAAGCGTCACAACGTAATCGGGTGACTATAAAGGTGCACTACGGTATCTCCGAAAGTGTCATTGGGTTGACACGGATCGAGGCGGGATTTGTCACTCCGTGTTACGGAGAGGTATCACTGGGCCCACTCCGTAGTGCATCATCATAATGAGCTCAAAGTGACCAAGTGTCCGTCACGGGATCATGCATTCTGATGCAGTAAAGTGACTTGCGATGCTTGAGGCTGGGCGGTATTGGGATACCGACGATCGAGTCTCGGGCAAGTAACATATCGTCGACAAAGGGAATAGTATACGGGGTTGCTTGAATCCTCGACATCGTGGTTCATCCGATGACATCATCGAGGAGCATGTAGGAGCCAACATGGGTATCCAGATCCCGCTGTTGGTTATTGACCCGAGAGCGTCTCGGTCATGTTCGCATGTCTCCCGAACCCGTAGGGTCTACACATAAGGTTCGGTGGCGCTAGAGTTATTAGGAAGACTTGTATGTGATTACCGAATGTTGTTGAGTCCCGGATGAGATCCGGACGTCACGAGGAGTTCCGAAGGGTCCAGAGGTAAAGATTTATATATGGGAAGTTGTCAAGCGGACACGGAAAGTTTCGAGGGCATACGGTATTGTACTGGGGCCACGGAAGGGTTCAGGAGGTCCACCGGAGGGCCACCCCTCGGGGGCCACTTGGGCTGCGTGGGGAAGGAGCCAGCCCCTGGTGGGCTGGGCGCACCCCCTTGGGCCCTTGCGCCTAGGGTTTGGGGGAACCCTAGAAGGCGCCCGCCTTGGGGGCAAGCCACCCCTCCTGACGCCGCCCCCTCTAGATTCCCATCTAGAGGGGCGGCCCCTGCCCCTTCCCCTATAAATAGAGGGGTGAGGGAGGGCTGCATACACAAGCCAAGGCGCAGCCCTCCCTCCCAACACCTCTCCTCCTCCCGTCGTGCTTGGCGAAGCCACAGCCGAGATCTTCTTTGCACCAACATCACCACGCCGTCGTGCTGCCGTTGGAGCTGTCTTCCTCAACCTCTCCTTCCTCCTTGCTGGATCAAGGCGGAGGAGGCGTCGTCCGTCTGTCGTGTGTTGAGCAGCGGAGGTGCTGTCCGTTCAACACTTGGTCATCGGTGATCCGAATCACGGCGAGTACGACTCCATCATCACCATCCCCTTGAACGCTTCCTTTTCGATCTACAAGTGGTATGTAGATGAAAACTCACTCCCTTGACTCGTTGCTTAGATGAACTCATAGATGGATCTTGGTGAAACCGTAGGAAATTTTTTAATTTTCTGCAACGTTCCCCAACAGCCGGTGAGGGTGATCAACTGCAGGGTCACCCTTGATCAGGGTTGGGCCACCTTCGCCGCCGTTCACCAGATCATGATCGGTACATGCTAACTTTAAAGCGGCTAGCCCCCGACACCATGAAGGTGATCATCTTCAACGACGAGGGTGTGGAGGTGGTCACCAAGTGCAAGGAGCACGGCAATGCCTTCGCCACGACCGCCTGAGCTCATGTTGCCCGTTCCTTGTTGGGTCTTGCTTTAAGACTTGGTTTCGTTTACAACTTATCGTACTATGTTGCTTTAAAATTTGTTCTGTGTGGTTAAGACTTATGTTTGTGTCTAAGTTTGTTCTTTTTCTACTAGTTTAGTTGTTAGTACTTAGTAGTTCATGTGTGCCTTTGGTAACCTCACCACATTGAGGAGGTTACCACACAACTGTCCTGGATGTAACCAAACAACAGGATTTGTGTTTCTCCTCAAACAAGTCCGCAACCAAACAGCAGGCCTTTCGTTTTAGCACATGCAGGCTAGAGGGGATGTAGGCAACCAATCAACAAGCATATGTTGGTTTTTGCTTGCATATGCTCAGGCAGGTCCAATAGGGACAAGTATGCAAAGTGGCAGAAAAACGATACAGGTAACCAAACGTGCCCATGATGTTTGGGCCTCATGCTAGAGGTGGTCGTCGCCCCTGGGGTTTGCCCTACTGTGCGCTCTAGTGCATGTTTCTTGGACCCCCGATGGTTCTTTGGGTTCAGTGCATTTGGACATGCTGTGGAGCCGACGTCTTTTTGGTAGGATAAGGGTTTGTTCCTTTGGACGTGTTTGGCTATTTTTCTTTGGTTCTTGCCTATCCATCCGCCTGGTTCTGCCTGGCCAGTGTCCGGGTGGAGTTGTGTTTGTTTCGTGTGGCTGGTTATGCCCGTCCACTGTCCGCTTGGAGTTGTGTTTGTTCCGTACAGCTGGTTGTATCCGAGTGGCGTCCGCGTGTATTTGGATTCATTATGTGCTTCTTTGGTCAGTGGATAGTTTGTATGCTTTGTGCACCGAGCCATTATCCGGCGGTGGGCTCTCCCTAATGGCCCTTGTGCTAATGGCCTGGGTTAGCGGTGAGGGCAGGTGTTCCATTGGTTCGTATGACCATGCAATGGTCTCTTTGATGGGTAAAGCATGTGCTCGCCTTCGCTCTTCTTCTCCTTCTTTCTCTTTCCCTTCACCGCTACCGCCTTACTTTTCGCTCTGCATGTCCCTCTGGAGGTCCTCTTCAAGCTCGTCCCCGTCATTCGACTGCATCTCCCTACTTTGCTTGCTTGTCGGTGTGGCCTCTGTCCTTCTTGCTAGTTGAGGTTCTTCTTCTTGCCTTTCTCCATCCTTTTTCTTCTTTAACCATGTTCTCTCTGTTTTTCCGTTCGTTCTATTTGTTCTTTCATGTCTTTCAAGCCTCTTCTTATCAATGTTGCGCGGCTATATTGTTGCTTGAGGTGAGATCATACCTTTAGTCCAAAAAGATAGGGATGGTGTTCTTTTATTCTCTGTATTGGGTCATGCTTTTCGCACCGGCTAATTTGTTTTCTTATCCCTGCAGTAGATCCAATAGAGGCCAGTTTCCTGAAACGAACAGTTTCAGAATGTGCGGCTAACACTTCGTGTTTTGTTTCAGTGCTAAGGCTTCTTCTTTGATGGATGAAGAGTCGTTTGTTTGTCTATTCCCCGTGGTGAATTTTTATTGCTTACGTGTTTTTATGCAATTTGGCGTTCTTGGTTTTGTATGCCATTCATGCATGCTGACACTTGGCAATGAATCACTTTCTCTCTGTATATGAAGTTACATGTAAGCCCGAATCATCGTAGGTTGGTGCCTTACACAGTCATATTTTGTAGGCTTGTCTTTCATGTTTGATCTAGGATTAGGTTTTGCATGTAAGTGCTTTATGAAGGAAGCATCTATGATTGATCTCTGGGGTCTCAGTCATCGATTACTAGGCTACCTGAGGTTAGTTTTGTAATTGCACCATTGTTTTTTAATGCACGTAGGTTTTTCATAGTTATCAAATACATGGGACGGGGTTGAGCCGCAGTTTCACCACAGTGCCCATGACTACTCTGCGTTCTGGGTCTTTTGAGCCAGCTTCGGCACCTCCCAGGCTATGGAGTGACCGGGTAGAGTCTGGGGATGATCTTGAGCACACGCTCCCTCCGTTGGAGTTCGAGGGGGCTGCTGGATTGATTGCTGGACGGCCGGTAAGGCCTTTGGTTGGTGCTACGGAGAGGAGGCCGGAGGGTGCTTCTCTTCTCCTGGCGCCTCACGTGGACGCGACTCCGGTGACAGCGACTGCGGGTGTGATGGGTGGTGGAGGAGGTGGTTCGGGGCAGGTGGCCTCGTCCTCTCCCATCCCCACTCCGATCCCGGTAGCGTCGGTGACGTCGGCCCCGAGGGGGTCGGCCAGTGCTGGGAGAGGGAGCCCGAGGCAGGCGGCTTCGGCTCTTGCTACTCCGATGGTGGCGGTAACCACCGCGGCAGCAGTTGCGTTCGGGGAGATGCCGGGGCAGGCGGCCCTGTCTCCTCCCTCTTCGCCGATGGTTAGGAGGACCGCTTCTCCCTCGCCGATGGCGCTTCGCTGAAAGCTTGGTGGGGTGGGAGGAGGTGCGGGCGGCCCCGCTCTCCTCTCTTTGCCCCTACCTTTGGCGGGGTCCCACTGGTGTGGGGCACCCGTCTTTGGGGATCCGGAGCCCGCAGACGCCCTCTCTGGTAACTTCGGCACCACCTTTGAGGGTTTCAGTGCCAGGTGTTACTAGGGAGGAGGTTATCGCGTTTGGTGGGATCCCGGACCCTAGCTCCAGGAGGCTGCTTTATCTTCTGGTATGTCCGTCAACTTATCTAATTCCTTATTGCATTTTTCTAATGAGGACATTATAAATAATGCAAACCAATTAGGAGTTTCACTAGGTGCTACAGATAGTGAGATTACCAATTCGGTGAATGATCTTTTAGATTTGGAGGTGGAACGGGCTTTAGAGAATATTCGTAATCTTGCAGCAGTTAAACCGATGAATGATGATGACATTAATGCGTTAGGGGTTAGAGTGCTTGATAATCTGTGTGCGGATCTAGCACCCCCCAATAATGACTCTGAGGAAGATGTTGTACCCCTAGAGAATGATGCTAGTAATTTTTGTGAACCCGGTCATGAGGACCGGGCGACCGAGCTTAGTAAACCTAAGCGTAAGTGGAAGCAGAAGATCTATTCCGATTCCGCTGTCCGTAGGAGTGCTAGGATTCGAACCACTAAAAAATTCCATGATGAATTATGAGAGGAATTTTTTGGAACAATGAAGGTCTGAAGGACTTGGCTAAAAGAAGATTCCTAGCTGAGGCAGCTTTAGAGCAGCAGTTAGATTTTGTTGCTTTATCGGAGACGGGGAGAGATAACTTTGCGCCCCAGTTTCTTTCTGCTCTTGTAGGTGGTATTGATTTCGATTGGCATTGCCTCCCACCGCGAGGAAGATCGGGTGGTATCTTACTAGGTGTGAGATGCGATTCGCTTGAAGTAAGAAGTGTGGTGATGGGCGACTTCGCGGTGAAGTTTTGAGTTAGGTCTAGGATAGATGGTTTTAACTAGGCTTTGGTAGCGGTGTATGGTGCCGCTGGCCGAGCTTAAACCGGAGTTTCAGCGGACCTTGTTCGAATCTGTGGGTCGAACAGCTGCCAATTTTAGTTGGAGGTGATTTCAACATCATCGGGAGGAGAGAGGAGAAGAACAATGATAACTTTGACGGCAGATGGTCGTTCATGTTCAACACCATTATTGAGAGCTTGGATCTGAGAGAGATTGAGCTTTACGGTAGAAAGTTCACACAGGCTAATGCACTGCCAAATCCAACCTATGAAAAACTTGATCGAGTTCTTGCGAGCGTGGAGTGGGAACAAAAGTTCCCTCTGGTTACGGTGCAAGCTCTTTCGAGAGGAATTTCTGATCACACCCCATTGTTCGTGGACTCAGGGGAGCCGAACCACGTGGGTAACAAGAACACCTTCTCCTTCGAGATGTCATGGTATGAGTGTGAGGGGTTCTTGGACTTGATTGCCAGGGAATGGGTTAAAGGTGTTGGGGGCAATACTGCGATTGAGCGTTGGCAGAATAAGATTAGGCATCTGAGAAGCTTCTTACGGGGTTGGGCTAAGCACCTCGATTAGCGTATAAGATTGAAAAGGATAGACTCCTTAATCTTATACAGGCCACGGACATACTGAGCCGAATCCAATATTTTGTTGCCGGTGAGCTTGAGTTAAAAATGAGGCGGAGAAGAGGTTAAAAGAACTACTCATGAAGAAGAATTGAAGTGGGCTTTGCGTGCTAAAGTCCGCAAAGTGGTCGAGGGGACGCAAATACTCAATTCTTCCATTTGATAGCTAATGGCAAGCACGAGAAAGAAGCGTATCTTTCAGCTTGAGCAAGGCGAGGCACTATTGTAGGGCAGGATAACCTAAAGACATATATTACCGAATATTATAAGCAGTTATTTGGACCTTCGGAGGATAATTGTGTGTCCCTCGATGAGTCTAGGGACGGAGGATGTACCTCAGCTATCGGCTGCCGATAATGATATTCTGGTTGCCCGTTTTCGGAGAAGGAGGTGTTTGATGCTATTGCACGGATGAAGAACAATAAGGCTCCCGGACGGATGGATTCAGCAGAGTTCTATAAAAAGTGCTGGCACATTATTAAGGGGGATTTAATACCTATGTTCCATGATCTGTTCTCTGGACAGCTTCAGTTATTTCACTTGAATTTTAGGACTATCACACTGCTTCCTAAGAAGACGGACGCGGTGAGAATTGAGCAATTCAGGCCAATCTGTCTCCTCAATGTCAGTTTCAAAATTTTCACCAAGGTCGGGACGAACAGACTCACACAGATTATGCATCTTTGTGGTGCAACAGTCCTAAACCGCTTTCATGCCGGACAGAAATATCCTTGAAGGGGTGGTAGTCCTGCATGAAACGCTCCATGAAATCCATTCTAAAAAATTAGATGGAGTCATTTTTAAGGTAGATTTCGAGAAAGCGTATGATAAGGTCAAATGGCCATTTCTCCAACAGTCTTTGCGTATGAAAGGTTTTGATGCAGCCTGGCGCCGACAGGTTGAATCATTTACGCAAAAAGGTAGTGTGGGAATTAGAGTTAATGATGACATCGGTCACTATTTCCGCACACATAAAGGCCTAAGACAAGGAGACCCGATGTCCCCTATCTTGTTTAACATTGTGGTGGATATGTTAGCAATTTTGATAGGGCGGCTAAGGAGAATGGTCAAGTAGGTGGATTGGTACCTCATCTTATTGATGGAGGTGTTTCCATCCTTCAATACGCTGATGATACAATCATTTTATGGAGCATGACTTGGCCAAAGGCGAGAAATATGAAGCTTGTGTTATGCCTATTTGAACAATTGACCGGGTTAAAGATTAACTTCCATAAGAGCGAGCTGTTCTGTTTTGGTAGGGCCAAAATTGAACAGGATGCTTATAGGCAATTGTTTGGGTGTGAGTTGGGAGAGTTGCCCTTCTCTTATTTGGGGATTCCAATCCACCATTGTAGGCTGACAAACAGAGAACGGAAGTGCATCGAGGACCGAATTGAGAAGAAAATGAGTTGCTGGAAGGGTAAGCTCATGTCATACGGAGGCCGATTAATCCTAATTAATTCGGTGCTCACGAGTATGCCAATGTTTCTCCTATCGTTCTTTGAGGTCCCGATTGGTGTTAGGAAGAGACCGGACTTCTATCGATCGCGTTTCTTTTGGCGGGGTGATGAGCTTAAAATAAAATATCGGCTTGCTAAATGGGATATCATCTGTAGAACCCGAAAGACCAAGGGGGTCTAGGTATTGAGAACCTAGAAGTTAAGAATAAATGCCTTCTTAGCAAGTGGCTGTGGAAACTCTCATCGGAGACTGATGCTATGTGGGCTCAAATCCTTCGCAGCAAGTACCTCCAGACAAAAACTTTGTCCCAGGTTCGATTAGGCCGACCGACTCGCCATTCTGGAAAGGCCTGATGAAAGTTAAACAGGCTATGTTTAATAGGACGAAGTTTGTTATTGGAAACGGCTCGAGTACACGTTTCTGGGAGGATACTTGGCTCGGCGAGACACCCTTGGCCATCCAATACCCATCCTTGTACCGCATTGTTCAACGACGTGAGGTGTTCGTCGCTTCGGTACTTCAATCTACCCCCTTAACATTCAGTTTCGACGAACGCTAGCGGGCAATCTTTGGGAAGAATGGCTCCGTCTAGTTAGGAGACTGATGGAAGTCCAGCTTTCACAACAACCCGATGAATTACGCTGGAAGTTGACTAGGTCTGGAGCATTCACGGTTAAATCAATGTATATTGATGTTATTAATTCAAACTCCATTCCTACGTCTAAGCATGTTTGGGATGTCAAAGTTCCTTTGAAAATAAAAGTGTTTATGTGGTTTGTTCATAAACAAGTTATTTTGACTAAGGACAACTTGATTAAGCGTAATTGGATAGGACCTACTAGGTGTAGTTTCTGCGATCGGGATGAGACTATCAAACACCTCTTTTTGATTGCCCGTTGGCCAAGGTTCTTTGGCAGACGGTCCACATTGCTTTTAACATCAATCCACGAATTCTGTTAATGCGTTATTTGGGACATGGCTTAATGGGATTGAGCCTGACTTAGCAAAACATATTCGGGTTGGAGTTTGTGCTTTGCTGTGGACTATCTGGAATTGCAGAAATGATCTGGTTTTTAACAGAATATCATGTATACATTTTTTGCAGGTCTTGTTCCGAACTACGGCCCTGATCCGTTCGTGGTCGCTACTCACCCAGACGGAGGCCAGGGAGCATATGGTTACTGGGTCTTTCCGCTGGGAGATGGTAGCTCGGGATATATTCAACCGGTTTGGATGACGGTCATGTAATAGGATAGGCATTTAGTATCCCTATCTAGTTATAGCCAGCCGGGTGTGGCGTCGTTTTTTTGGCTAGTTGATGTTTCTAGCCCTCTTTGTCTCTGTGTGAGCTTTTTGTGCTTTTTATTACTTTTGAAGACCTTTCGAACCATGTTGGCACTACTTTTTTCGATTAATAAGATGGCCGTATGCATCTTTCTGATGCAGAGGCCGGGGAGTCCCCCTTTTTCAAAAAAAAATATCAAATACATGGGGCTTCTCTTCCTGATCCGCATGGTTTAAAGCTTTTGCTTGTGGACTATCATTATGAGTTTCTTTGACTTCCTTTTGTTGCTAAAATTGGCAGGGCATTCCTATGATTTCTGAAGATTCCCTATGTATGTAACCATATTGGATCTAATGTTGGAAGCCCTGGGACTGTCTCTTCCTCATTATGAAGAGAAAGTGTGTCCTAATGAAAAAGTGTGTCATTATTACTTTCAGTGCCTCTATGTTGTTGTTTGAAGGCGTGGAAGGCGGCTGGTTTGCTTAGAGTAGATGTGGACCGGTTTCTAGCGGCCTTGGAGGTGGGTCATGTCGTGAGGAATTAGTTTGTAAGTGCTAGAGTGGGTGGAGTTGGGGTTATGTAACTATGTAATCACCAACGTGGAAGGACTCTTTACCCCCCTTTTCCTCTTGAATATATAGTACGCACACTCGTGCGTATTCGAGAAAAAAGTTGTTTGAAGGTGCCCTCATTCCTTGGTCCATATATGGTTTTATATCGGTTGATGTTGATGAGGCCCACGACAGTGCAGCAATAGAAGCCATCAGATATATAAAGGATTCATGCAACACAAAGGTCAGAGATTACAGCTACAACGAAGTGAAGAGGTTGCGGCAAGAGAATAAACGGCTGCCAAAAATGTTGGCGGTGCTTAATGATTGTCGAGAAAGGTCGGGCAAGGGTTGGATTCTTACAGTTACACAGATGAGGTCCTTTTCATGGTAGGTGCATGGTGTTACGTCTCATTATCATTCGCGGAGCAACTACACATATGATTTCCTGATGAAGGATGACCTTGCTGAAGTTGATACAGTGGCGTATAGGTCAAATTATGTTAGTGCACGCCTTGGGAGACTGCTACAGAAGTTCAATAGACTACCTTAGGAGCATGTTTGCTAGATGTATTTTGCATTAAGGGGTGTTGCTCTGTTGCTCTGTTGTTGTAGTTAGTTAAATGTACGTTTCCTTGCTCTTGCTTTGATTACAATTGTCTTTCCCTGCTTTTTTATCAAACCGTCTTTCCCTGCCTTTGTTTACGTACCTCGTGCAAATAGTTCGCCTAGCAGATGGTTGCTTTTTTGTGTTTTTTGTTTTCATTGAGTACTAGTCCCTCCGTCCCATAATATAAGAGCGTTTTTGACACTACACTAGTGTCAAAAACGCTCTTATATTAAAAACGCTCTTATATTATGGGACGGAGGGAGTAGAATTGTAGCACAGAGAGGCATGAAGATCGTTATCCATACCATCACGCGCCCACTTCCTGCACACAACACAAGCAGGGGTCACGTCCACCCAAAACGTACAATCCTGACAAGTGGGTTATGCCGTATGACCATTGCCTGGCACACATGCTAGGGACGACCAGGTGTTTTTGGGTGGCCAAGTTGCCTGAGCTTGCTCCATTCTCCTAGCTAACCATATAGCTTTCAGGAGGCTCATGGCATTGCACATAGTGTTGTATGTTATCATTCAAGCCAGAGAAGAAACTGTTCTTATAGTAGTCATTAGGCAGCACTGGATTGTCTCTTCTCATTAAATTCATTGATTGCTCAAATTTGAGCATGTAGTCACTAACAGTACCAGTTTGGGAAAGAGTGTGGAAAGCTCTCACATTGTCACAAACTAAGGTTTCAGAAAATGGGTCTCCTACATATCTGCAGAATCTATACCATGGTATAGTGTTTGCAATCATGTGAGTGCCTCTCCACCATTCAATTGCAGGTCCTTTTTAGTAAGTGACTGCAATTTCTGTCTATTATTCCACATGTGTTCTAGCAGCTTCAAAGTAAATTTCTGTTGTCTTAATCCGAGAATGTGTGTCGGCGCCATCAAACCTAGGTACATTGTATTTAGCTAGCTTAACCAAGGCATACTATATCCTATTGTCCAGTAGCTCTCTTTGGGCTTGTCTTCTGTCAGGTAGTCATTCTTGCTCTTTCTAACCAGCTTGGTCCAAGTGGATTACTTGCTGAGGTGGGGCTTGCACCAGTTGGTTTTGTGTTTGTTTCACTTGAGGCAAGTGCCTAGTTTGAGCAAAGTGTGGATGTCTATAAGGTGCTTTAATAGTGCCATCCAAATAAAGGTCTGGGTCAGTTACAACATCTTGTAATGTTGTAGATCCCACGGTTAGAAGGGTGTGCAATGGGTCCATAGGCTGCTTCATTGGTCCATGTAGTGTTACATTCTGACCACTACCCTGTGCCATTTCAGGAGTCATAGGAGGGTCAGTTCTTGGGGATGGGAACGTAGAGATGAACTGGGATAGAGATGTTTGCGGATTTTTCAAATTCTTTTGGATGGACTGGAAGCTTGTGTTGACATGATCTCTGAAATGCAAGAACTCCTGCCTATCAGCTTCTTTGTTGGACTACAAAGTTTGCACCTCCAGTTGAAGGAACTGAAGCTCCAATTGAAACAGATAGAAAGCGCATTCAATCGAGAAAAGGATCAACTGATTCACCTCTTTACTTTTTGGTTTTCATTCGGCTGTTTCAGCATAGGTTGCATTTTAAAACAAAAGAAAAGAGCAAGTTCCCACAGGCGAAGAGCTGCTTCCGAGAAATCTTTTACCCCCTTTACGCCCTTCGGGGCTGCTAACAACGAGCTAATACACAGGATCGTCACGACTCCTGTTTGTGTGGAACTAGCTGGGCCGCCCATTGTGAAAAGCGCTCGCTCGCTGGTCAGCGAAACAAGGAAGGAATTTTACCACAGCGACATCTGCAACCCATCCTTGTTGTTGCGGATCCTTTCATCATACTACCCTACCGCCAGCGCCGGCCACCAAGGTACACCAAATTCGGGAGGGAGGGTGGGATTTTACTGCTGAAACTGGGAGTTTTAGCAACCACTTCATTTTCCCAAACATGTACCTGAATGGATCGCCGCAGCCTGTGGCACCTTGTAGCACACCGCCGCCGGGATATGGGAGGGAGGGGAAGGATTTTATGGCTCCTCCAACTTCACCTCGGCACCCAGATCCAGCCGCCGGCAAGGATTAAACCAAGCTATGATTACCATTTTTCAGACTCGTGGTGTACTGACGAGCTAAATTTAGAGATTCGGACTAAATGTGCAATTTCATAGCACTTTCAGAGGAAGGTTTCGAGAGCTCTAGCTCGTTACAAGAGGAACTAGCCAACCACGGACAGTGGCGGCGGAAGGGGGAAACCCTATGAATATCAGAATGATCTCCAAGTCTCTAGAGAGGGGGCTTTATAGCCTTGCAAATTGAAAAGAAAGTGAAAGGAAAAGCAAATGAGTGCTTGAATCAATGTAGGCTTTGCCAGAAAGTCGAACAACGACTTTGGCGCGCTCGGGGCCGTCCGATGCAAGATCAATAACATCATCTTCATCATAACTCATCGAAGTGGTGCAGATGAAGATGATTACAAATGGATGGCCATGGGGTCTTTGCGTGCTTCTCTCTCAATTCAAACATAACTAAAAGTGTCGATCAGCATTGTAGTTCTTCAGAGAGACGATAATGGGGTCCTGACAGGCTCACAGGTTGCTGACGCGGGTGCCTCATGCCTTGGTCCTCTATGGTTCGTAGCCATCCTGATGACTATGGACTGCGCTTTGATGCACATGCCTTTGCGTGCATCACAGTGGACACTACAGGTGGTTGGTCCACATGTCACATACCCAAAGGCACGTGCCTTTACAACACCGAAGCTGCCTCCTGTGATGCGTGCGCCTGTACTATTTGGGCGGATCACACGCGAGAGAGAGGGGAGGGTGGAATACTGTAAGAAAAACGATCGATCGAGGTCTGTTTCAAAAATCAGCCAATTACGAGCGTAATCTGACATGCTCTCTCCATTTTTATATACAAGGTCACAAACTCAAGAGGATGTAGGTTAAACAAGCTGTTAGTACAAGAAAACATAATTAATTTTTACCTCGGCTACTCTTAATAGCCTTATATAGATGCAAAATATATATTCCATAATGGGCTTGTATAAGTATACGGTGGGAGAATATTTTTCTGCCAAACCAACCAAGCAGGTTGCAAAGACCACCTGATTTGTTTTACAGGACTATACCCTCCGTTCCTAAATATTTGTGTTTTTAGATATTTCAAATGTACTACTGCATACGGGTGTATATAGACATATTTTAGAGTGTATATTCATTCATTTTGCTACGTATGTAGTCACTTATTGAAATCTATAGAAAGACAAATATTTAGAAACGGAGGAAGTATATTTTATGGGGATTTTTGGCTGGAAAACGACGTTCCAATCAGGGCCTAAGGCCAACTCCACTGCGCGACCCCATTCTGTCTGGCCCCGTCCGTTTGGGGTAAAAGGGACAAACCGGGCGGCCCAGCGCACGACGGCCCGAACCCATCTTGTCCGTTTTGTGTCCGGGCCGACCCATTTCGAGCGCAAACTTGCGCCGGATTTGGGTCGCGGCGGACGGCAAACGGACGCGCGCTCGTCCGCGTCGGGGCCGCGTGGCAGGCGGCCACCTACCTCCCACCGCCGGACAGAAATGCGCACGTGCGGGTTGCCCCACCTGTCATCCCGCCATTGAATGGTCGCCGTCCTTCTTAAATGGGAACCCGTGGACCGGTCGTCGTCCACACTTCCCACTCCGGCCCCTCTCTACCCCCTCGAAAGCCGACACCCCCAAACCCTAGCCACTCCCCATCCTCGAACTCGCCGGCCGGCCGTAGCCATGGGGCTATGGAACTACGGCCGCAAGGGGAAGCATGATCGCGAGGCCGGCTCCTCATCGGGTCACCGCCGCGGCTCCGTGAAGAAGGAGGAGCCCGCGTCACCGCCGCGCTCCTCCCGTCGAGCCCCCGCGCCGGCCCCCTTCACCATCTTCCCTAGGCCCGCCGGCGAGCGCGACCGGCAGTACCTCATCGGCGCTACTGGGAGACGAGGACGCCGGTCCCGTGGAGCGACGTCCACCTCACCAACAAGCCCCGGCACCTCAGCGCCCGGCAGGTGCCGATCCGCCCGGTCTTACGAAGCGGCCGTCTGGCGCCGCGATGAGATCGAGCGCCGCCGCCGCCTCCTCCCCGACGACCTCTACTTCAACAATAGGTACGCCCCCGATTCCGGCTTCTGAGACACCTGGCTCCAGGACGAGCACGACACGCGGCGCGTCCTGCGCCGCCCGACTGCGGTGTCCGGGGCAGCGGCCACGTCGGGAGGTGCTTGGCGAGCGTCTGTGAGTCTTGGCGGACCTCACGTCCACGTCGTCGCCTTCACCGTCTCCATCGCCACCTCCACCTCCTCGCATGACAACGGAGGAGGAGTCCCGGCTCATGCAGCGTGTCATGGAGGACTCCATGCGCACGCACCATGAGCGCCAATGGGAGGGCCTCGAGGAGATGATGGCCCTCTCTGCAGCCGGCGACGTTGCCATCCCCGAGCTCGATATGGTGCGGGAGGAGGCGATGCGGGGCAGCGCCGGTGGCGCGTTCCACCCGGATCTCGTGGGCCAGCCTGGAGCTGGTCGTGCCGCAGCTCTGGAGATGGTCGACGCCCGTGGGGCGTGAACTGGTGCCCCACGCCGTCGCCCGGTCACCGGGCGGGAGGCCTGCCACGGGAGGAGGTGGTGCGAGCACCTCCGGCCTTCGAGCCGCCCCGTGTACCACGCGCGCCGTCCCACCTCACGGGCGCCGCCGCCTACGTCAACCTTGTCGGACAGCAGCGACACCGGCGGCCACTGAAGACGGCGAGGGCCATGGCATCGACGGGCGCGGCAGGAGCGCGCGGCGGCGTTTTTTATTTTCTTTTTATGTTAATTATGGCACTGGGTCGTTAAGTGAACTACTAAACTGGACCGTTCTGTGGCCGTGACCCCTAACTATGTTTTATGTTTTTTTTAACTACGTTTATTTACTTTTTTTAGTCATTTTATTTATGTTTTTCTGTTTTTTTTATAATCTTGTCCAACGCGGACGTGATTTGGGATCTTGACGCCACGGTGGGCCTTGCCTTACCCATCGGATAAGAACGGACAGGCGTACCATTGCCGCTCAAAAGGACAAAATCCGGCGAAACCGAGCGTCCGTTTGGGATGGCGTGGTGGAGTTAACTAACGGTTGACAGGCGCGCATAGGCAATAATGGCACCCATGGCAGGTGGAGCCCTCGCCATTAATGCCAAGGAGGACGGGCGCTTAGTCGGGGACCTCCGGTCAGAGACCAGCAGCGAGGCGAGGCCGTGCAACTGCAAACCGGGCTCAGATTTGGACCCGCCGCCAGTGAGATGGACCCGAGGATGAGCCGCTACTCCCCCGACTAGAACGACGACGAGTGGGGAGCCAGTGTCACCGGCCGGAAGGGGGTGGATGCAGCATGGTCGGCGGTGGGGCGCCGCGGGTCGTGGGCGAGGTCGCCATCGATCCTGCTCAATTATGGATTACGGCTGAATTGGACGAAATACAAGGAAAGAAACAGCTACAGCGTGCATCTCGACAGCTAGTATGACGAGTCAGGACTCAAGTTATCAATCGAGCTCAAGGCTGGGCTCATGGATCCTGAGACTGGAGCAGTGAAGCATCTGCTGAAGAAAGGCGAATGATGAAGTGATAGCCTTGGATTCTTTCTTTTCTTGTACTCCCTTCTTAAAGAAATATAAGAGCGTTTAAATCACTAGGGTGTTTAGCAAACGTCCTGTAAACATTGCATTTGGCTTTGCTTTCTTTTCTTTTTCTTTTTTTGAGACTGAGTAGGCAGCCTACTCAAATGGGGCAATACATTCAGATAGCATGATGGAACGAAGGCTAATCGGTACGTCGGCGATCAGCACTTGCTCTCCTGAACTCCTGGTCAATGCAGCTAGGCCATGGGCCAAGAAATTCCTGTTTCTTTGTGCATACTGAATGCTGCAACCAGAGAACGACGCCATAGCCCGTTTTATGTCCATGATAAGGCCATACTGAGGAGAACGTGTGGGATTTTGGCTTTGCTTTCTAGTCAGGCTGCTATGGGTTTCATTGCTTTTGCCAGGTTTAATTTCCTCAACAAAAGTTGAAGCTAATCGTCCACTAGCAGACTTAAATCCAACAATCACACCCAGACAACCATGTCCCCTGATAAGCTGGACACTCTCCTGTCATAAAACTCAGCTCGTATACATGCGATAAAACAGATACTAACAATGCGCATTCATCATCAACGTTTCAAATCAAGAACTAGCGCTGTACTCTCTCTCGCGCGCGCGCGAGAGAGAGAGAGAGAGAGAGAGAGAGAGAGAGAGAGAGAGAGAGAGAGACTTACCCGGTTGTCTGTACGAGTGTAATCAGTGCGAGGCACCAGAAGTCCTTCCTCCCTAGCATGGAGACGAAACCGCCAAGGAGGACGACGGTGGTCCAAGTAAGCACCAGGAAGCCCAGCCCTCTCACGCCCATGGACAGAAACCCCATAAACAGGGCGTAGCCATTGATAAGCCTTACTTCCCCCCATTTAGACTCGGTGGATTTTTCTTTCGGCAAGGAGGTTGAAACCCCAGGCCTCTGCTTGGTGGAATTGGGGTCGGCGTCAGCCATTCTTCCCCTAAACAGCTGAGATCTATCGCAATGCAGCTATCAAGTATATGAGCTACCCGAAAAAGCCATGAGCTTGCAAGTAAACGGTATGCTTATTTATGCTGGGAACGATCCAAAATTAGAGCTTGACCGGCAACCGATCGAGGTCGTTGTTATTTAACTCCAACGAACAGCTCACCACCAATTATGCCAAGTCTTGGCTTTCACACCTGCCATGTGCACCACGGAGTATAGTATACTAGTATATACTCGATAAATCACGAGTAGACATGCAGCCACGCGAGATTGGTATCCTGCCGGTCCATTCCCATGTGATTCTGCAGTTCGAATACATCAAGCGTGTATAATGAATTCTAAGAAGCGTATACAACTTGTATGGCTTGCGTATTACCTCTGACGTCGGCAGCAGACGGCCCACAATGCAGCCTCACGCATGATTTTAATCATCCTGGGTTCTTTGATTGCCTGCCATGCATTTACAACTTGGCAGCTGGCAGCAATACGTGGAAAATTTATGGCAATTGGCGCGCGTGTGCCCCGCACGCCTTATTTATCTGCTTGCTGATGTTTTGTGTGTGCAGTCAGTCTTTGCAGGAGATTAGCATATGGTTAGATATTGCCAGGAACCTTGATTAATTTGTAATGCCAAAGTTGATATTGAACACACTCACTTTATTTATTGCTTGACGAATCATAACACAAAGCTGTTTGCACGGTAGGTGAACCATGTACTAGCACATACTAGCTAGTACATTGAGGAGCTTGATGGAAAGCTGTTTGCAAAGCTGTCTTTTAAGGCGAAATAGGTAGTACATGGTTCACCTACCGTGCAAACAGCTTTGTGTTATGATTCATCAAGCAATAAATAAAGTGGGTGTGTTCAATATCAACCGAAATTACCATCTGGCAAATATGTAACAAGCTTCCGTTACAACTACGTCGAAATAACCTTGACCTGAAATCGCACCCTATGCCCGGCGGCGGGGCGTCGGCATAATACTGACTGGCCCGTCGGGGCGAGCCTATGCCGGCGGCCTGCCGGCATAGGGCCGTCGGCAACATATCCTCGGCGTAGCCGGGATGACCGTCGGCATAGAACGGCCGTCGGCATAGACCCTATCCCGGCGGTGGCCGTACATCTATGCGGGCGGCCCGTCGGCTTAGCGCCATCGCCCTATCGGCGGTTGCCGTCAGCTGAAACAGCGGCGGCTCGCCATGTGGCACCCCTATGCCGGCGGCACGGCGTCGGCTTAATCAACGTCTGGCAAGCGGCGGGCCGTCGGCATAAGGACTCCGCGTGGCGGCGGATTAGGCCGACCAGCGGGGCGCCACGTGGTACACCTATCTTGCGGCGGCCGTCGGCTTAATCAACGTCGCCGGCGGCCGTCGGCCGTGCATGGTGTCCTGAGCTCCCGATTCTGGCAGCGTGGCACCATATGCTTGGCGGCTTAGCCGTCGGCTTAGTTCGCTATGCGAGGCTACCCGTCGGCATAAAGGTGCTGCGTCGACAGCGGGAGCTCACGCCCGATCTATCTTGACGGCATAGCCATCGACATAGTTTGCTTCGATTTTTTTCCTTTTTACATTTGTTTTCAAATCGGTTCAATTCAAATAACGACACATATATAACATCACATATCGGTGACACATATCAAAGAGCGTAAGCATAAGCATCATCACACACACAAGTCTCTAGATGATCATCATCACAACCAACATAAGCATAAGCATATAGAAAAGCACCACACACAAGTCTCTAAATGATCATCACCACACACAAGTCATCTCAAGCATCATCACCACACACTAGGCTTAAGCGCCGGGGCGTCGAGCACCTTGAGTAAATCACCGCCAAGACCGCCGAAGCCAATTAAATCCTTTGCTAGCGGCGGCCTTCTGCCAAGAACCGCCTCCACCTCCGCCTCCGTGGATCGGAGTGGTCGGGCTCCGTGTCTCCGGTCTTGCGAAGACCACCGCCAACGGTAGATCCACTGTTCCTGGATGTTGAAAAGACATATTAATGGGATATATGAGTGTGTTGAAAGGCATGACATGCTTGGGGTGAATATATTGGGGATGAACTAACGGCGAGGCCGGCGTTACATGCCACAAACTCCTCAAAGGTCGGCATCACTTTGGTTGTCTTTGGAGGGCATTATCTTTGGCTGCAAGCGAGGACACTTGCCGGCCGCCATTTCTGAAAAGCACACTCGGTGGCGATCCCTCTGCACTTGGTGTTCATGAAGCCTCGATGCCACGCCATGGTCTCTGGCGTGTGTACTCAGTGAGGCCTACGGTATGACATGATGGAACTCATAAAAGTACTAGATCACGGAAAATAAAGTGAGCAATGAAGATAAGAGGAAAATACTTACAAATTGTTGCTCTGAAAGAGGGGACTGTGAACTGGACCTTTGGTGGCTCATCTGCTGGCTCAGGCTCGGGTCGATCCGACGAAGCTGTGTGTAGGAGATAGTTGGAGTGACCACAGCATCGAGAACCGCCTCCCGACCGTGCTCCTTGGGCCCCATGCTCACCACCGCCCTGTCGTCCAGATCCACCGCAATGGGGTCAGGTGTGTCAGGATGTAACCGAGATCTGACTGCGGAGTAGGCCTCCTTCCTCCATGCGGTCTTCTTGCCGTAGTACTTGGGCTCGCCAGCTTGGGGTCCTTCAGCGTATGGGCGATCTCCACGCTTTGCATGTGTGAGCGGCAGCTTGGGTTTCTCCTCTGCACCACCAAGCAGATGTTAGTCATACATAAGAAAGTGATGGTAAATAGAAGAAGAAGAATGTTTAATGGGGTTAGTCATACATTAAGCGCCTTGTGGAGATAGTGGTTTTGGTTTCCACGAGCATGTACTCCCTCATTCCCTCGGTTAGCCTTATTTTTGATTCTCATAGCCGCCTGTGCTCCAGCCCCATCACACCAAAGATCCACCAATGCCGCCCAGGACTCGTCTTTTCCATAACACCAATTTGGACACAACTACATAATAAAAGCATAATGGCATGTCAACATGAAACGGTGAAATGTACCACATGGTAATGAAAGCATAATATATGAAAGCATAATGAAAAATCTTTTATACTTACCGCCAAGTACTCGTGCCTCTCCAAGGTAATGCCCATCCTCGCTTCTTCCTTGGTCATCTTCACACCAAGAACGTCGTGGTAGTATGTCGAGATGGCCACATAAGCGCACCTCGTCTTTGCATCTGGCGGGCCTTCTTCTTGCATTAGCGCGACCTGATCTGGTCCGCTCTAGCAATGCTCAGGAAGAACTCGATAGAATTTCTACAATCATGCATGAAACAAGAATGGAAGAAGCCATGAGTTAAATCATTCATGAAACTAGAATGGACTTGTGCTTACGAAGAGAACTCACCAGAAAGTAGTGGTCACGGCCTTGGCATGGGTCTCATGGTCGCGTGGAGGGCCGCTTCCCGATGGTCGGCTCGTGGCCAAAACCCGACAGTCCGGTACTGGCTGGATCCGGACAGTACAACCCGGCGATATAACTTCAGCAAAGGCGGTGATGAGGCCGTTGGGAATCTGGACCCCTTTAGAATATATCCGATTCTTTGCAAAGAATGAACTATTAGCATGTGACAAGCAAAATAAATAACAAAGCGGAATATGCATGTGACAAGAAAAATAATGAGCAGCTTACTCTTTTCCGTGGGCTCAATGAGCCACTTACGCTCCTCGATGGCGAGGAACACCTTTAGTAGCTTTGCGTTGCCACGCAGCCATCCATTGTTGTCAACCCCCTTCCCGTCACCACCATCATCCCCGCCACCACCCCCCTCCTCGCCTGCCTCCCCCTCCCCAACCTCCTCCTCCTCCTCCTCCTCCTCCTCCTCGCGTGCCTCCTCCTCCACCTCCTCCTCCTCCTCCTCCTCCTCCTCCTCCTCCAACCTAGAGTGTACCTCAATAGAGGAGTGCCTCGAATACAACACCCCTAAGTCAGGGAGGGTGCGCTCATTCTGGCCGCGACCCCCTGTAGTGGCTCTCCCCCGGCACCTCGTCCTCTAGAGGCTCTCCCCGCCCCTCCTCCTCTAGGGGCACCTCTCCCTCGACCTCCACAGTGAGGAGTCATCGTCAAGTAGCCGAGGGGAGGATTAAGTGCTCGACCACTCCGACTAGGCAGGCCAACGACCTTGCGTAGGAAACCCACGCCTTGGCCTTCCCTTGCCCATGTTCCACGAACCTGCATTGACAAGAGACAAAGCAAGCAGGACATTAATGAAATGACCACAAAGGCATGATAATAACCACATTAATAAAAATGCATCAACAGGCAGATTCCTAAACTTGAAGCGTACATCTGCTAGAACCCATATGAATCATCACTGTTGTAACCTCTTTCTCGGTCCGTCTCATCATCACTATCAATCATATCATCTTACGTTGTCCGGACGGAGGTGGAGGCTCTTCCTCCTCGTCGGCGTCTTCGTTTAACTTTTCTAGCATAAGTATGTCATTTTCATTGACAATGGTCTCACCATCATTCCGTGCATCGTCGACGTTTGGGTCCACATCATCATCACCCAATGGTCTAAGCGTCATCGTTTCTAACCACATCATCATCATCATCATCAGGTTGCTCTTGATAGAACACTCCCTCGTATGTCATGGGGTTAATGTTGTAGTAATGTCGTCTTCATTGGTCTGGTAGCTTACCATGTGGCGACACCTTGAACACAACTTCCCAACCCTTTAGATACACTTTACGGCATGGGTAAGGCAGATAATATACTTGTGTAGCTTGGGTAGCCGCAATGAAGAGATCGGCTCCGGCATAGGCGGTTGATGGTTTAACCGACCAAACCAATGGAAGGCGTATGTTTTACCCCTCCGCGGATCAAACCATCGGCATTTGAACACAGACGGACTTAGGGTCTCACGCCCTGGCGAATTTAACCTCGTATATATTTTGTACCCTTCCGTAGTAGTCTCATGAATTTTGACCGGGGTGTACACTCCGGTATTTATAGTTTTCGGATCGGGCGGCTGTTTTGGTGCTCCTCTGTATGGAAGCGATACCCATTCACATCATACTTTGTACATGTCATGGCGGGGTCAAAACCCATGGAAACCCATCTCAATTCATCATCAATAGATATGTTCGGATCTTTTCCCTACAAGTATAATGGAAATTGATGTGTGCATTAGTTAGGTTAACTAATAAATGTTGAAGTAGGTATTTAATAGGGGAGTGTGGAAATTTACTTTCTCCATGAACCAAGCAACAAAAATTTTACGTCCAGGGTTTCCATGACGGATAAGAGTAAGTGCCTCCGCCTCAGTAGGAGGATTCACTCCCGTCCATTCCTCTTGAAGCAGAAATCACTAAAAAAGATAAGCGGTGTTAGATGGGGACTAAGTGAACATGAAACATGATGATGTGGAAGACATAAAGGAATGGTGTAGTGGTATTACCTCATCCACACTTCCTCAACTTCCTTGATGTTGTGCAAGATATAGAACATGAGGTCCTCCCACTCTTGTCGTGGCATGTTATAAGATTTGAGGCCCCAGCCCTCCCACCTTGGCGTTGAATAGATCGAGCACAGGTTGATACTTGGGCTCTTCTATATTGTATCGAGGCACCTTGTTATGAAGATGGGGAGCGTGGTGCGGATAGTATGATGTCACGAGGTCCGACACCTCCTCTAGGATAAGCGCCTCGGCTATGGAAGCTTCAATCTTAGCTTTGTTTCCACATTTCCGTCGGAGATGCTTGTTACGCCTCTCGGGGCGTCGCCACCGATTTTGCAGGGCCCCCAACAATACCTCGTTCGCGAGGTGCGAGAATGAGATGTGTCATCGGAGTAAAGAAGCTGGCGGAAAGATCTTCTCTAGCTTGACTATCAACTCCGGTGCCTTCTTATGCAATTTTTCAATCACCTCTTTACTTACTTCTTTAGCACAGGCGTGCGGAAGAAATGGCTAAGCTCGGCAAGCACTCGCCCGGACATGCTCGGGGACATAGCCTCGAACCATCACCGGCATTATCCGCTCAATCCATACATGGTAGTCATGACTCTTCAGGCCGGTCACTTTGCCCGTTGAAAGATTGACTCCCTTACTTATATTCGATGCATAACCATCGGTGAACTTCAAAATTTGTTTAGCCAGATAAGTACTTCTTTTTGTTCTGGCGGTTTAAGGACAAAGTCAGCATCTGGCTTGAACCAGTTTTTTCGACCGTCTGTGGGAGGCTTCATGTTCAGGCGTGGTCTATCACAAATTCTATGTTGATCGGCTCTAGCTTTTACGTTATCCTTCGTCTTATCAGGAATGTTGAGGATCGTGTGGAAAAGGGACTCTGCCACATTCTTTTGATTGTGCATCACATCAATATTGTAAGGAAGTTTGAGGTCCTTGAAATAGGGAAGGCTGCGAGAAGGGGGTAATGTGAGTCCGGTTGTGCGTCTCACCATATCCCTCGAAGCCTTTGTCTTTGGCTTTGCCTTTGCCTTTGACTTTAGGCTTGAGCTTTTAGCTGAGCAAGAACATCTGCCCCGAAAATGTTGGAATCTCGGTTACTTCATGAACAACCCGGCCTTTCGTGAAGTTCTTCTTGTCTTCCTATGCTGGATGGTGCGGAGGGAGGAAGCTGTCGATGCAGGTCAAAGGCTACATACTTGCCACCCTTACTCAGCCAAATCATTACATGAGCCTGCATGCACACTGGGCATGGCATCTTACCACTTGTACACCATCCATGAGAATAGAGCATAGCCGGAAAGTCATGCATGCAATAGTGCGACCAAACTTTCATCAAGAAATTTCTCTGCAGATCCGATTCGTATGTCAACCTCGGAAAGTACCAAGAATGGTGCAAAGCATCCACAAGCTGCATAAACACACCCAATTGCTTCCCGGGTAGTCGGGCCCGGAATGATGAGCGACAAGAACATGGTCTTCCGTTGCATTAGGGCACCGGGAGGAAGATTGAGCGGAATTACAAACACAGGCCAGCAGCTGTATGGATTGGACGACATACCATATGGATTCAACCCATCACCTGATATGGCTATTCTGACATTCCCAGCCTCGGCTGCTTCCTCGGGGTATTCTTCATCGAATGACTTCCATGCTTCCCCTCCCGATGGATGTACGATTTTTTGGATTGTACCTTATACCTTCCTTGTGCCACTTCATCATTTTGGCAGACTCCTTCGTGATGAAAAGGCGCTGCAGTCTTTTATAAAATCAAGATGCGAAGAACCTTAGCGGGGATGGTTAGCTGCTTTTTCTCACCATCCTCACCGACCACCTCAATGTCACGAGAGCGAACCGCACTTCCCTACGATTACTTGTCATCCGCATACTGCGTGCCTAAACAAAAGGCAATTCTTCGAGCAAACATCTATTTTCTCATAATCCATAGAGAGTGCCTTCATGATTTTCTTTGTATCGTACATGCTTTTCGGCGATTCATGACCCTCGGGGAGGCTGTTAGCCCATATTCCCAGGAATGCTTGAAGCATTTACAGCTACTGACCATACTCAGCCTTGGCCAATCGATTCTTGAGATGGCATCCAGTGAGATATTTTCGCACCCGCATAAAGAGGTTTCTTCGACGAGGCCAAGACCTCCAAGAAGGCCTTTGCGGTTGCCTCCGGCTCCTCCGGTTCATTCTCTGAAGGTGTCGCATTTGCCGTTTCTCCAACAATGACATCATCTAGCATGTCCCTGACCCCGTCGTCCTCATATCCATCGATGCGTTGTCGCATCACCTCCTCTCTACCACGGTCCTGATCGGCTATGTTTATCGGCGGCATGTCAAAGTTTGGCATATATCCGTGCGTCTTGAAGGTGCTCACTCATGTCCGTCTGATTTCTCTGACGGTGACGTCGCACATCTCGCCATGAGGGCATGGTGGGATAATTCTCATTGGGCGACGGAATATCTCCTTCAAATACACATCGGTTTTCGCTATCCACTCGATGTTACTCGATTCCGACGGATAAAACCACTTTGTACATCCATCGATTATACGCCATCCTCTGCTATTTTGCAAACCACACAACATAATTAAGGATTCACTTAAATTAATCACATCAAATTTTCAGTTTCTACGCGTTGAATCCACCTACATCTCTAATAGGTAAAGATGGGTCCTAATCCCACCGAGGATGTGTAGATTGAGTCGTTCTCCATTCTACCCGTTACGAGACAAAATTTGGCGGCACCTCCCGCTGTTCTCCGGATACACGTCTCGTCAAATAGCCGAGAGAATGTGCTCCGGAGAACAATGGGGCGCCGCCGAAATCCTGTCTCGGGCAGGGTAGAACATGGAGAACATACCCAATCTACACATCCTCGGGCTATCCGTCAAAGCATTTGGACAATCCGAAACAGCTGCGGTGATAAATATGCAATTGAATGCATATTTATCGATGCAACCTTTCTGACGGGAGACGCCTAGGTTACACCAGTTGACTTGAGAATGAAATGTAGTGACATCAAAAAATGGAGGAGATGGACTTGTAGCTCACCCTCGGCTGTAGGGGAAGGAGTCGAACAACAGAGGGATGCTCAGGGAACAACGCGTCGGACGACTGTCACTTTGATTAAATGCAACACCACAAAGCCTGCAAATTCCATCGGGACAAAATTTTTAGAACATCACAACTCATAGAGCATATTTAAAACATTTAAACATGCATTCATTTATTTTTGCATCATGTAGGCAAAAAAACTAAAAACATTAACAATATATTCATCATCGTCATCACATATTCATCATCATCATTATCACCTATTCGTCATAATCATTGATTCATCTCATCGAACCAACTTTTTTTGCAAGATATGCAACATATAGCATCCCATCTAACCAAAGTTGTTTACTACCTATCTCACTATCTATCTAACTATCTAACTATCTACCTACTAACTATCTCACTATCTATCTAACTATCTAACTATCTACCTATCTAACTATCTATATAACTATCTATCTAACTAGGTATCTAACTATCTAAATATGTATCTAAATACCTATCTAACTAGCTACAAAATTACTAAAAACACTAAAATACATAAAATTTTCACCTTGAGAGGGCCGGCGGAGTTGGGGCGGAGGCCTTGGTCGGGTGGGAGGTCGACGGGTTCGAGGCCGAGGCGGGAGGCGGAGTCGAGGCAGGCGGCCGGCCAGAAGTCAGCCGAGGCGGTCTTGAGGTTAGGCGGGAAGGTCGGGCGGGGTGGGGCAGAGGCGGCAGCCAGAGGCGCCCAGCATGGTCAGTGGTGACCCGGCTGGGGTCAGGCGGGGTGGCTCGGGGCCAGGCGAGGCCTTGAGCGTGGCCGGGCTCGGGGTGGGGCGGGGTTGGTCTTGAGGAGGCCTGGCGCCCGGCGTGCTTTCAGGCGGCCTTGGTGGCCAGCGTGCTTTCAGGCGGAGGAGGTGGCGGCGGCGGTAGGGGTCGGGGTTGGGTGCGGTTGAGGGAGAAATGAGTGGAGGAGGTCGGGTGCGGTCAGGTGCGGTGCGGATAAGGTTGGCCCTATGCCGACGGCATGGCCGTCGGCATAGGCCTGGGCCCCACATGTCAGCAGCCCGGGGGAGTGGATAACGTGCACATATGCCGACGGACAGGCCGTCGGCATAGGTGGGAGGCCTATGCCGACGGCTAGGCCGTCGGCATATATGCAAACCACAATTTTTTTTAAATAGTCCCACCTCGCCGAGGGGAAAGGAATTTGACCTGTTTAAATAGTTCACTAATCCACACGTTACCGGCCCCTCATACATGCGGGGTGGTGTGGTGGCATGTCCGAAGAGGCGCAGCGTCTCGAGTTCGGCCCCCCTCACGCAGACGGCGCCCGGCGCCCGGCACACAGAGGGAGAAGCAGACGGCGTCGGGTCTACGGAGGGGATCTTGCTGTGGGTCTGGCCGGATGTTGCTCCAAAATGTTCCTATGGGCTGACCTAACACAACCGGTGGAGAGGCCTTGGTCAAATCCGTCCGTGCAAAGTCAAAGGGCTAGATCCGGTGGTCAAACGCTACAGGGGTTAGGCGGGGCCAGGAGCCACAGGGGTAGCAATGCCACCGGGCGTCGCGCCGGGCCCTCATACATGCGGGGTGGTGTGGTGGCATGTCTGAAGAAGCGGCCTGCGTCTCCGGTGTGGCCCCCCCCTCACGGGCGTCGATGACACGGTAGTAGGCGTTCTGCGGAAGCGATCTGGCGTGAATATTATTAAATACTCGGAGCGCGATAAAATCATGAGTTTTTACATGACATGGGCACATGTGCTATAGGACCGATGGTAATTTTTCATAATTTTTTCGTGATGGAGAAATGTCGAACACTTCCCTCTCTGGCGGATTGCTCTTCGGCGTCTCTGTATGGCGGCGGCCTCCGGGCTAACATACCGTCAAATCTTGCGTGGCGGCCTCTCACAAGTCTGGAAGTGTTGTGGCGGTTGCAAATGCCCGGCGCTGCGTCTTGAGTGTGCCCCCCCCTCACGGATGGCGCCGCCCGCCGGCACACGGAGAAGCAGACGCGTCGGGTCTACGGAGTGGATGTAGCTGTGGGTTTGGCACGGATGTTGCTCCGGGTGTCCCTATGGGCGGCCCGGCACAACGGGTGGAGAGGTCCTTGGGCAAAGCCCGTCCGTGCAAAGTCAAAGGGCTAGATCGCGTGGTCCAAGCCTTCTGAGGTTTAGCGGGGCAGAACCTTTGGGGGTAGCAATGCCACCGAGGCGTCGTCTGGGGCCCCTCATACATGCGGGGTGGTGTGGTGGCATGTCTGAAGGCGACAGCGTGTGCAGGTTGTGCCCCCCCTCACGGACGGTGCACGCCGCCCGGCTTTGGAGAAGCAGACGTCCGGGTCTACGGAGGGATCTTCTTTGTGGAGTCTGCCCGGATGTTGCTCCATGGTGTACCTATGGGCTGACCTCACACAACCGGGTGGAGAGGCCCACTGGTCAAATCCCGTCCGTGCAAAGTCAAAGGGCTAGATCCGGTGGTCAAACGCTCTGAGGTTAGGCGGGGCCGGGGCCACAGGGGTAGCAATGCCACCGGAGCGTCGCATCGGGCCCTCATACATGCGGGGTGGTGTGGTGGCATGTCCGAAGAGGCGGAACGCGTCTCCGAGGTGTGGCCCCCCTCACGGACGGCGATGACACGGTAGTAGACGTTCTGCGGAAACGATGCGGCGTGAATATTATTAAATACTCGGGCCGCGATAAAATCATGAGTTTTTACATGGCGTGGGCACATGTGCTATAGGACCGATGGTAATTTTTCATAATTTTTCGTGATGGAGAAATGTCGCACACTTCCCTCTACGGATTGCTCTTCACGCAGCGTCTGATTGTGGCGGCGGCCTCCGGGCTAGCATACCGTCAAATCTTGCGTGGCGGCCTCT
This sequence comes from Aegilops bicornis, assembly GCA_021605145.1. Classification (NCBI taxonomy): domain Eukaryota; kingdom Viridiplantae; phylum Streptophyta; class Magnoliopsida; order Poales; family Poaceae; genus Aegilops; species Aegilops bicornis. The sequence continues at coordinate 171,604 of JAHIAL010000159.1, forward strand.
CACAAGTCTGGAAGTGTTGTGGCGGTTGCAAATGCCCGCACGTGTCTCCGGTGTGCCTCCCCCCTCCGCAGACGGCGCCCGCCGCCCGGCTTTTGGAGAAGCAGACCTTGTCGGGTCTACGGAGGGATCTTCTTTGTGGGTCCGCCCGGATGTTACTCCAAAGTGTTCCTATGGGCTGACCTAACACAACCGGGTGGAGAGGCCCTGGTCAAATCCCGTCCGTGCAAAGTCAAAGGGCTAGATCCGGTGGTCAAGCGCTCTGAGGTTAGGCGGGCGGGGCCCTGGGGGTAGCAATGCCACCGGAGGCGTCATCGGGCCCTCAAACCTGCGGGGAGGTGTGGTGGCATGACCGACGAGGCGGCACGCGTCTCCGGGGTGTGCCCCCCCCTCACGGACAGCGATGACACGGTAGTAGGCGTTCTGCGGAAAAAGCGATGCGGCGTGAATATTATTAAATACTCGAGCACGATAAAATCATGAGTTTTTACATGGCGTGGGCACATGTGCTATAGGACCGATGGTAATTTTTCATAATTTTCGTGATGGAGAAATGTCGCACACTTCCCTCTTCGCGGATTGCTCTTCGCGCGTCTATGACTGTGGCCGGCGGCCTCCGGGGGCTAGCATACCGTCAAATCTTGCGTAGGCGGCCTCTCACAAGTCTGGAAGTGTTGTGGCTGTTGCAAATGCCCGGCACGCGTCTCCGGGGTGTGCCCCCCCCTCACGGACGACGCCGCCGCCGGCACCTGAAGGGGGGAAACGGACGCGTCGGGTCTACACGAAATGGATGTAGCTGTGGGTTTGGCCCGGATGTTGCTCCCGGGTGTCCCTATGGGCCGAACTGACACAACCGAGGGCTAGATCTCGTGGTCAACCTCTCCAGGGTTAGGCGGGACGGGGGCCCTGGGGGTAGCAATGCCACCGGAGCATCGCACCGGCCCCTCATACATGCAGGGTGGTGTGGTGGCATGTCCGAAGAGGCGGCCGCAGCGTCTCAGGAGTTCGGCCCCCTCACAGACGGCGCCCGCCCGCACACAGGCCCGGAAGCAGACGCGTCGGGTCTACGGAGGGATCTTCTTTGTGGAGTGCAGCCGGATGTTGCTCCAAAGTGTTCCTATGGGCTGACCCTAACACAACCGGGTGGAGAGGCCCACCGTCAAATCCCGTCCGTGCAAAGTCAAAGGCTAGATCCGGTGGTCAAACGCTACTGAGGGTTAGGCGGGGCCAGGGGCCTGAGGGGTAGCAATGCCACCCCGGCGTCGCACGGGGACCACATACATGCGGGGTGGTGTGGTGGCATGTCCGAAGAGGCGGCACCCGTCTCGGTGTGGCCCCCTCACGGACGGCGATGACCACGGTAGTAGGCGTTCTGCGGAAGCGATGCGGCGTGAATATTATTAAATACTCGAACACGATAAAATCATGAGTTTTTTACATGGCGTGGGCACATGTGCTATAGGACCGATGGTAATTTTTCATAATTTTTTCGTGATGGAGAAGTATCTGAACACTTCCCTCTCGCGGATTGCTCTTGGCGTCTCACGATTATGGCGGCGGCCTCGAGAACTAGCATACCGTCAAATCTTGCGTGGCGGCGTCTCACAAATGCAGAAGTGTTGTGGCGGTTGCAAATGCCGACACGCAGCGTCTCCGGTGTGCCCCCCTCACGGACGGCGCCGCCGCCCTTGACACATGGAGAAGCAGACGGCGTCGGGTCTACTCGGAGTGGATGTAGCTATGGGTTTGGCCGGATGTTGCTCCGGGTGTCCCTATGGGCGAATCGGCACAACCGGGTGGAGAGGTCCACGGTCAAAGCCCGTCCGTGGGAAGTCAAAGGGCTAGATCTCGTGGTCAACCTCTCGGGGTTAGGCGGACGGGGCCACAGGGGTAGAAATGCCACCGGAGCGTCGTATCGGGCCCTCATATATGCGGGGTGGTGTGGTGGCATGTCTGAAGAGGCGGTACGCGTGTATGGGGTATGCCCCCCTCACGGGCGCGCCGCCCGGCACCTTTGGAGAAGCAGACGCGTCGGGTCTACGGAGGGATCTTGCTATGGGTGCAGCCGGATGTTGCTCCAAAGTGTTCCTATAGGCTGACCTAACACAACCGGGTGGAGAGGCCCTTTGGTCAAATCCCGTCGTGCAAAGTCAAAGGCTAGATCCGGTGGTCAAATGCTCTGAGGTTAGGCGGGGCCAGGGGGCCCTTGGGGTAGCAATGTCACCGGAGGCGTCGCATCGGGCCCTCATACATGCGGGGTGGTGTGGTGGCATGTCTGAAGAGGCGGAGCAGCGTCTCGGTGTGGCCCCCCTCACGGACGGCGATGACACGGTAGTAGGCGTTCTGCGGAAGCGATGTGGCGTGAATATTATTAAATACTCGGGCGCGATAAAATCATGAGTTTTTACATGGCGTGGGCACATGTGCTATAGGACCGATGGTAATTTTTCATAATTTTTCGTGATGGAGAAGTATCTGCACACTTCCTCTCTGTGGATTGCTCTTGGCGTCTCTGTTGTGGCCGGCTGCCTCAGGGGCTAGCATACCGTCAAATCTTGCGTGGCGGCCTCTCCACAAGTCTGGAAGTGTTGTGGCGGTTGCAAATGCCCGGCCGCAGCGTCTCGAAGTGTGCCCCCCCCCCCTCACCGAATGGCGCCGCCCGCCCGGCACGTGGAGGGGAAGCAGACAGCGTCGGGTCTACAAGAAATGGATGTAGCTGTGGGTTTGGCCGGATGTTGCTCCGGGTGTCCCTATGGGCGGCCCGACACAACCGCTGAGCTAGATCTCGTGGTCAACCTCTCGGGGTTAGGCGGGGACGGGGCCTGAGGGGGTATAATGCCACGGGCGTCGCACCGGCCCCTCATACATGCAGGGTGGTGTGGTGGCATGTCCGAAGAAGGCCGCAGCGTCTCGGGTTCGGCCCCTCACGGACGGCGCCGCCGCACCGGAGGGGGAGAAGCAGACGTCGGGTCTACGGAGGGATCTTCTTTGTGGGTCCAGCCGGATGTTGCTCCAAAGTGTTCCTATTGGCTGACCTAACACAACCGGGTGGAGAGGCCTTTGGTGAATCCCGTCCGTGCAAAGTCAAAGGGCTAGATCCGGTGGTCAAAGCGCTCTGAGGTTAGGCGGGACGGGGCCACAGGGGTAGCAATGCCACCGGAGCGTCGCATCGGGCCCTCATGCATGCGGGGTGGTGTGGTGGCATGTCCTAAGAGGCGGCACACGTCTCCGGGGTGTGGCCCCCCTCACGAATGGCGATGACATGGTAGTAGACGTTCTGCGGAAACGATGCGGCGTGAATATTATTAAATACTCAGAGCGCGATAAAATCATGAGTTTTTTACATGACATGGGCACATGTGCTATAGGACCGATGGTAATTTTTCATAATTTTTCGTGATGGAGAAGTATCTTCCCTCTACGCGGATTGCTCTTGGCGTCTCTGAATGTGGCGGCTGACCTCCGGGCTAACATACCGTCAAATCTTGCGTGGCGGCTTCTCACAAGTCTGGAAGTGTTGTGGCGGTTGCAAATGCCCGGCACGCAGCGTCTCGGTGTGCCCCCCCCTCACGGACGGCGCGCCCGCCCGGCATGGAGAAGCAGACGCGTCGGGTCTACACGGAGTGGATGTAGCTGTGGGTTTGGCCCGGATGTTGCTCCCGGGTGTCCCTATGGGCTGAACTCACACAACCGGGTGGAGAGGTCTAGTGGTCAAAGCCCGTCCGTGGGAAGTCAAAGGGCTAGATCTCGTGGTCAACCTCTCCAGGGTTAGGCGGGACGGGGGCCCTGGGAGGTAGCAATGCCACCGGAGCGTCGCACCGGCCCCTCATACATGCAGGGTGGTGTGGTGGCATGTTCAAAGAGGCGGCACACGTCTCCGGGGTTTGGCCCCCTCACGGACGGCGCTGCCGCACGGCTTTGGAGGGGGAAAGCGGACACGCGTCGGGTCTACAGAGGGATCTTGCTATGGAGTGCAGCCGGATGTTGCTCCAAAGTGTTCCTATGGGCTGACCTAACACAACCGGGTGGAGAGGCCCACTGGTCAAATCCCGTCCGTGCAAAGTCAAAGGGCTATATCCGGTGGTCAAACGCTACTGGGATAGGCGGGGCCAGGGGCCCTGAGGGTAGCAATGCCACCGAAGCGTCGCATCGGGCCCTCATACATGCGGGGTGGAGTGGTGGCATGTCCGAAGAGGCGGAACGCGTCTCCGGGGTGTGGCCCCCCTCACGGACGGCGATGACACGAAGTAGACGTTCTGCGGAAATGATGCGGCGTGAATATTATTAAATACTCGGAGCGCGATAAAATCATGAGTTTTTTACATTACGTGGGCACATGTGCTATAGGACCGATGGTAATTTTTCATAATTTTTCGTGATGGAGAAGTATCTTCCCTCTACGCGGATTGCTCTTGGCGTCTCTGTTGTGGCGGCTGACCTCCGAGCTAACATACCGTCAAATCTTCCGTGGCGGCGTCTCACAAGTCTGGAAGTGTTGTGGCGGTTGCAAATGCCAGCTGCGTCTCCGGGGTGTGCCCCCCTCACGCAGACGGCGCCGCCGCCCGGCACTTTGGAGAAGCAGATGGCGTCGGAGTCTACGGAGTGGATGTAGCTGAGTTTGGCGGATGTTGCTCCCGGGTGTCCCTATGGGCCGAACTGACACAACCGGGTGGAGAGGTCCACTGGTCAAAGCCCGTCCGTGCAAAGTCAAAGGGCTAGATCTCGTGGTTAACCTCTCCAGGCTTAGGCGGGACGGGGGCCCTGGGGGTAGCAATGCCACCGGAGCGTCGCACCGGCCCCTCATACATGCAGGGTGGTGTGGTGGCATGTCCGAAGAGGCGGCACGCGTCTCCGGGGGTCGGCCCCCTCACGGACGGCGCCGCCGCCGGCACCGGGAGGGGGAAACGGACGCGGCGGGTCTACACGGAGGGATCTTCTTTGTGGGTCCAGCCGGATGTTGCTCCAAAGTGTTCCTATGGGCTGACCTAACACAACCGGGAGGAGAGGCCAACTGGACAAATCACGACCGTGCAAAGTCAAAGGGCTAGATCCGGTGGTCAAGCGCTCTGAGGTTAGGCGGGGCCAGGGGCCCTTGGAGGTAGCAATGCCACGGAGGCGTCGCATCGGGCCCTCATACATGCGGGGTGGTGTGGTGGCATGTCCGAAGAAGCGACGCAGCGTCTCGGTGTGGCCCCTCACGGACGGGCGGTGACACGGTAGTAGGCGTTCTGCGGAAGCGATCTGGCGTGAATATTATTAAATACTCGGGCGCCGATAAAATCATGAGTTTTTTACATGGCGTGGGCACATGTGCTATAGGACCGATGGTAATTTTTCATAATTTTTCGTGATGGAGAAGTATCGAACACTTCCCTCACGCGGATTGATCTTGGCGTCTCTGACTGTGGCCGGCTGCCTCCGGGGGCTAGCATACCGTCAAATCTTGCGTAGGCGGCCTCTCACAAGTCTGGAAGTGTTGTGGCGGTTGCAAATGCCCGGCACGCGTCTCCGGGGTGTGCCCCCCCCTCACGGACGGCGCCGCCGCCGGCACGTGGAGGGGGGAAACGGACGCGTCGGGTCTACACGGAGTGGATGTAGCTGTGGGTTTGGCCCGGATGTTGCTCCCGGGTGTCCCTATGGGCGAATCGGCACAACCGGGTGGAGAGGTCCACCGTCAAAGCCCGTCCGTGGGAAGTCAAAGGGCTCGATCTCGTGGTCAACCTCTCTCGGGGTTAGGCGGGACGGGGGCCTAGGGGTAGCAATGCCACGGAGGCGTCGCACCGCCCTCATACATGAAGGGTGGTGTGGTGGCATGTCCGAAGAGGCGGCCAGCGTCTCCGGGGTTGACCCCCTCACGCAGACGGCGCCCGCCCGGCTTTGGAGAAGCAGACGTCGGGTCTACGGAGGGATCTTGCTGTGGGTGCAGCCGGATGTTGCTCCAAAGTGTTCCTATGGGCTGACCCTAACACAACCGGGTGGAGAGGCCCTTTGGTCAAATCCTGTCGTGCAAAGTCAAAGGGCTAGATCTGGTGGTCAAACGCTACGGGGTTAGGCGGGGCCAGGGGCCCTGAGGGGTAGCAATGCCACCGAGGCGTCGCATCGACGCCCTCATACATGCGGGGTGGTGTGGTGGCATGTCCGAAGAGGCGGAGCAGCGTCTCCGGTGTGGCCCCCTCACGGACGGCGATGACACGGTAGTAGACGATTCTGCGGAAAGCGATCTGGCGTGAATATTATTAAATGCTCGGGCGCGATAAAATCATGAGTTTTTACATGGCGTGGGCACATGTGCTATAGGACCGATGGTAATTTTTCATAATTTTTCGTGATGGAGAAGTATCTGAACACTTCCCTCTATGCGGATTGCTCGCTCTTGTGGCGTCTCTGTTGTGGCGTGACCTCGGGGCTAACATACCGTCAAATCCTGCGTGGGCAGCCTCTCACAAGTCTGAAAGTGTTGTGGCGGTTGCAAATGCCCGGCCGCAGCGTCTCCGGGGTGTGCCCCCCCCTCCGCAGACGGCCTTGCCCGCCCGGCACCTGGAGAAGCAGACGTCCCGGGTCTACTAGGAGTGGTTGTAGCTGTGGGTTTGGCCCGGATGTTGCTGCCGGGTGTCCCTATGGGTCAAAGCCCGTCCGTGGAAAGTCAAAGGGCTAGATCTCGTGGGAGGTCAAAGCCCGTCCGTGAGAGGCCCCCGTCCCGCCTAACCCTGGAGCGGTTGACCACGAGATCTAACCCTATGACTTTGCACGGACGGGCTTTGACCAATGGACCTCCCCACCCGGTTGTGTTAGGTCAGCCCATAGGAACACTCTGGAGCAACATCCGGGCCAGACCCACAGCAAGATCCCCTCCGTGTAGACCCGGCAGCGTCCGTTCCCCCCCTCCAGTGCGGCGGGCGCCGTCTCCGTGAGGGGGCACACCAGACACGTGCGCCTCTTCGGACATGCCACCACACCACCCGCATGTATGAGGGCCCGGTCCGAGGCTCCGGTGGCATTGCTACCCCTCCCCAGTGCCCCGTCCGCCCTAACCACTGTAGCGTTTGACCATGCGATCTAGCCCTTTGACTTTGCAGACGGGCTTTGACCGGTGGACCTCTCCCACCCGATTGTGTTAGGTCAGCCCATAGGAACACTCTGGGCGACATCCGTGCAGACCCAGAAGATCCCCTCCGTAGACCCGGCCGCGTCCGTTTCCCCCTCCAGTGCGGCGGCCGCCGTCCGTGAGGGCACACCGGAGCCCCAAGGCGGGCGTCTACGCATGCATGAACACTTTCACATTTGCATCGGGACCCGTGCGATGTTTGATTACATAGCTACACCCGAATCCCCCACCAACCAGAATTCCTTCCGTGTCGACCGTTTCCCCCTCCGTGACACGGCGATAGTAACGTTAAATAGCAGGGCAATCGATATACCATTGGGTATGTTTTTTTAGATAAGGCATAGTTATCTTATACAAAAACAAAAACTAAAATAAAGTAAAAATAACAAAACAGAGTAAAAATAAAAAAATAAAGTAAAATACACGTATGTCGGCTGGGCCGTCATTATCTAATGCACACACGGAGGTTGTCCCACGGATCGTTGGCGTGGCGTGGCACACGGATCGGCCGACGTGGCGAGAGGGGCCTATGCCGACGCCGCAGCATACCTCCGCCACTGATATGCCGACGGCCGCCGTTACCGCCCGTCGGCGTAGGATCAATGCCGTCAAATGGTCAGCACTGACCGGGCAGGTGGGCCCTGGCTATGCCGACGGCCTGCCCTATGCCGACTGGCCCCGTAGGCATACCTCGGGCGGTCCCGACGGCCTGGTCTATGCCGGCATAGGTCCATAGATGCTGACGGGGGCCGTCGGCATAGATTTGGCCGTCGGCAACCCCAGTTTTTCTGGTAGTGACGCCGACCCCAATTCCACCGAGCAGAGGCCTGGGGTTTCAACCTCCTTGCCGAAAGAAAAATCCACCGAGTCCAAATGGGGGGAAGTAAGGCTTATCAATGGCTACGCCCTGTTTATGGGGTTTCTGTCCATGGGCGTGAGAGGGCTGGGCTTCTTGGTGCTTACTTGGACCACCGTCGTCCTCCTTGGCGGCTTCGTCTCCATGCTAGGGAGGAAGGACTTCTGGTGCCTCGCACTGATTACACTCGTACGGACAACCGGGTAAGTCTCTCTCTCTCTCTCTCTCTCTCTCTCTCTCTCTCTCTCTCTCTCTCTCTCTCTCTCTCTCTCTCGCGCGCGCGCGCGAGAGTACAGCGCTAGTTCTTGATTTGAAACGTTGATGATGAATGCGCCTTGTTAGTATCTGTTTTATCGCATGTATACGAGCTGAGTTTTATGACAGGAGAGTGTCCAGCTTATCAGGGGACATGGTTGTCTGGGTGTGATTGTTGGATTTAAGTCTGCTAGTGGACGATTAGCTTCAACTTTTGTTGAGGAAATTAAACCTGGCAAAAGCAATGAAACCCATAGCAGCCTGACTAGAAAGCAAAGCCAAAATCCCACACGTTCTCCTCAGTATGGCCTTATCATGGACATAAAACGGGCTATGGCGTCGTTCTCTGGTTGCAGCATTCAGTATGCACAAAGAAACAGGAATTTCTTGGCCCATGGCCTAGCTGCATTGACCAGGAGTTCAGGAGAGCAAGTGCTGATCGCCGACGTACCGATTAGCCTTCGTTCCATCATGCTATCTGAATGTATTGCCCCATTTGAGTAGGCTGCCTACTCAGTCTCAAAAAAAGAAAAAGAAAAGAAAAAGAAAGCAAAGCCAAATGCAATGTTTACAGGACGTTTGCTAAACACCCTAGTGATTTAAACGCTCTTATATTTCTTTAAGAAGGGAGTACAAGAAAAGAAAGAATCCAAGGCTATCACTTCATCATTCGCCTTTCTTCAGCAGATGCTTCACTGCTCCAGTCTCAGGATCCATGAGCCCAGCCTTGGGCTCGATTGATAACTTGAGTCCTGACTCGTCATACTAGCTGTCGAGATGCACGCTGTAGCTGTTTCTTTCCATGTATTTCGTGCAATTCAGCCCGTAATCCATAATTGAGCAGGATCGATGGCGACCTCGCCAACGACCCGCGGCGCCCCACCGCCGACCATGCTGCATCCACCCCCTTCCGGCCGGTGACGCTGGCTCCCCACTCGTCGTCGTTCTAGTCGGGGGAGCAGCGGCTCATCCTCGGGTCCATCTCACTGGCGGCGGGTCCAAATCTGAGCCCGGTTTGCAGTTGCACGGCCCCGGCCTCTGTCAGTGGTCTCCAGACTGGAGGTCCCTGACTAAGCGCCCGTCCTCCCTTGGCATTAATGGCGAGGGCTCCACCTTGCCATGGGTGCCATTATTGCCCATGCGCGCCTGTCAACCGTTAGGCCAACTCCACCACGCCATCCCAAACGGACGTTCGGTTTCGCCGGATTTTGTCCTTTTGGAGCGGCAATGGGTACGCCCGTGTCCGTTCTTATCCGATGGGTCGTGCGTGCGTCCACCGTGCGGCCGCATCCCAAATCACGTCCGCGTTGGACAAGATTATAAAAAAAACAGAAAAACATAAATAAAATGACTAAAAAAAGTAAATAAACATAGTTAAAAAAACATAAAACATAGTTAGGGGTCACGGCCACAGAACGGGCCAGTTTAGTAGTTCACTTAACGACTCAGTGCCATAATTAACATAAAAAGAAAATAAAAAACGCCGCCGCGCGCTCCTGCCGCGCCCGTCGATGCCATGGCCCTCGCCGTCTTCAGTGGCCGCCGGTGTCGTTGTCGTCGCTGACAAGGTTGACGTAGGCCGGCGGCGTCCAGAGGTGGGACGACGGCGCGTGGTACACGGGGGCGGCCTGGAAGGCCGGAGGTGCCTGCACCACCTCCTCCCGTGGCGAGGCCTCCCGCTCCGGTGACCGCGGCGACGTGGGGCACCAGTTCACGCCCCCCACGGCGTCGACCATCTCCAGAGCCGTGCACGACCAGCTCCAGTGCTGGCCCACGAGATCCGGGTGGAACGCGGCCACCGGCGCGTCCTGCATCGCCTCCTCCCCGGCACCATATCGAGCTCGGGGATGGCAACGTCGCCGGCTGCAGAGAGGGCCATCATCTCCTCGAGGCCCTCCCATTGGCGCTCATGGTGCGTGCGCATGGAGTCCTCCATGACACGCTGCATGAGCCGGGACTCCTCCTCCGTTGTCATGCGAGGAGGTGGAGGTGGCGATGGACACGGTGAAGGCGACGACGTGGACGTGAGGTCACAGACCTACAGACGCGCACCTCCCGACGTGGCGCCGCGCCCCGACACCGTGTCGGCGGCAGGGACGCGCCGCGTGTCGTGCTGCCCCGGAGCCAGTGTCTCGGCCGGAATCGGGGCGTACCTATTGTTGAAGTAGAGGTCGCCGGGAGGAGGCGGGCGGCGGCGCTCGATCTCATCATCGGCGCCAGACGGGCCATCGTCGGCACCGGCGGGATCGGCACCCTGTCGGCGCTGAGGTGCCAGTTGTTGGTGAGGTGGACGTCGCTCCACGGGACCGGCGTCCTCGTCTCCCAGTAGCGCCGATGAGGTACTGCCGGTCGCGCTCGCCGGCGGGCCTAGGGAAGATGGTGAAGGGGGCCGGTGCGGGGCTCGGCGAGGAGCGGCGGTGACGCGGGCTCCTCCTTCTTCACGGAGCCGCGGCGGCGACCCGATGAGGAGCCGGCCTCGCGATCGTGCTTCCCCTTGCGGACGTAGTTCCATAGCCCCATGGCTATGGCCGGCCGGCGAGTTCGAGGATGGGGAGTGGCTAGGGTTTGGGGGTGTCGGCTTTCGAGGGGGTAGAGAGGGGCCGGAGTGGGAAGTGTGGACGACGACCGGTCCACGGGTTCCCATTTAAGAAGGACGGCGACCATTCAATGGCCGGATGACAGGTGGGGCAACCGCGACGTGCGCATTTCTGTCCGGGCGGTGGGAGGTAGGTGGCCGCGCCACGCTGCCCCGGCAAGGACGAAGGCCGTCCGTTTGCCGTCGCCGTGACCCACACCCGGCGCAAGTTTGCGCTCGAACTGGGTCGGCCCGGACACAAAACGGACAAGATGGGTTCGGGCCGTCGCGCGCTGGGCCGCCCGGTTTGTCCCTTTTACCCCAAACGGACGGGGTCGGACAGAATGGGGTCGCGCGGTGGAGTTGGCCTTAGGCCCTGATTGGAACGTCGTTTTCCAGCAAAAAATCCCCATAAAATATACTTCCTCCGTTTCTAAATATTTATCTTTCTATAGATTTCAATAAGTGACTATATACGAAGCAAAATGAATGAATATACACTCTAAAATATGTCTATATACACCCTTATGCAATAGTCCATTTGAAATATCTAAAAACACAAATATTTAGGAACGGAGGGTATAGTCCTGTAAAACAAATCAGGTGGTCTTTGCAACCTGCTTGGTTGGTTTGGCAGAAAAATATTCTCCCACCGTATACTTATACAAGCCCATTATAGAATATATATTTTGCATCTATATAAGGCTATTAAGAGTAGTCAAGGTAAAAATTAATTATGTTTCCTTATACTAGCAACTTATTTAACCTACACCCTCTTGAGTTTGTGACCTTGTATATAAAAATGGAGAGAGCATGTCAGATTACGCTCGTAATTGGCTGATTTTTGAAACAGACCTTGATCGATCGTTTTTCTTACCGGTATTCTACCCTCCCCTCTCTCTCGCGTGTGATCCGCCCAAATAGTACAGGCGCACGCATCACAGGAGGCAGCTTCGGTGTTGTAAAGGCACGTGCCTTTGGGTATGTGACATGTGGACCAACCATCTGTAGGGTCCACTGTCATGCACGCAAAGGCATGTGCATCAAAGCGCAGTCCATAGTCATCAGGATGGCTACGAACCATAGAGGACCAAGGCACGAGGCACCCGTGTCAGCAACCTGTGAGCCTGTCAGGACCCCATGATCGTCTCTCTGAAGAACTACAATGCTAATCGACACTTTTAGTTATGTTTGAATTGAGAGAGAAGCACGCAAAGACCCCATGGCCATCCATTTGCAATCATCCTCATTAGAAAAATGCAATAAGGAATTAGATAAGTTGACGGACATACCAGAACATAAAGTAGCCTCCTGGAGCTTGGCCGCCCTCATAGCGCATCGCTGCTGCATATCATCCACCTCAGGGATGTCGAGTATGCGAGCACTCATCCGCCTCCTCTCGGAGATAGGGTCCGGGATCCCACCAAACGCGATAACCTCCTCCCTAGTAACACCTGGCACTGAAACCCTCAAAGGTGGTGCCGAAGTTACCAGAGAGGGCGTCTGCGGGCTCCGGATCCCCAAAGACGGGTGCCCCACACCAGGGACCCCGACCAAAGGTAGGGGCGAAGAGAGGAGAGCGGGGGCCGCCTGCCCGCACCCTCCTCCCACCCCAGCCGTGTGCTCAGGCGAAAGCGCCATCGGCGAGGGAGAAGCGGTCCTCCTGACCATCGGCGAAGAGGGAGGAGACAGGGCCCTGCCCGCCAGCATCTCCCGAGCATAAGTGCTGCCGCGGTGGTTACCGCCACCATCGGAGTAGCAAGAGCCGCCGCGTCGGGCTCCCTCTCCCGGCAGCCGACCCCTCGGGGCCGACGTCACCGACGCTTCACCGGATCGGAGTGGGGATGGGAGAGGACGAGGCCACCTGCCCGAACCACCTCCTCCACCACCCATCACACCCGCAGTCGCTGTCACCGGAGTCGCGTCCACGTGAGGCGCCAGGAGAAGAGAAGCACCCTCCGGCCTCCTCTCCGTAGCACCAACCAAAGGCCTTACCGGCCGTCCAGCAATCAATCCAGCAGCCCCCTCGAACTCCAACGGAGGGAGCGTGTGCTCAAGATCATCCCCAGACTCTACCCGTTCACTCCATAGCCTGGGAGGTGCCGAAGCTGGCTCAAAAGACCCAGAACGCAGAGTAGTCATGGGCACTGTGGGTGAAACTGCGGGCTCAACCCCGGTCCCATGTATTTGATAACTATGAAAAAACCTACGTGCATTAAAAAACAATGGTGCAATTACAAAACTAACCTCAGGTAGCCTAGTAATCGATGACTGAGACCCCAGAGATCAATCATAGATGCTTCCTTCATAAAGCACTTACATGCAAAACCTAATCCTAGATCAAACATGAAAGACAAGCCTACAAAATATGACTGTGTAAGGCACCAACCTACGATGATTCGGGCTTACATGTAACTTCATATACAGAGAGAAAGTGATTCATTGCCAAGTGTCAGCATGCATGAATGGCATACAAAACCAAGAACGCCAAATTGCATAAAAACACGTAAGCAATAAAAATTCACCACGGGGAATAGACAAACAAACGACTCTTCATCCATCAAAGAAGAAGCCTTAGCACTGAAACAAAACACGAAGTGTTAGCCGCACATTCTGAAACTGTTCGTTTCCAGGAAACTGGCCTCTATTGGATCTACTGCAGGGATAAGAAAACAAATTAGCCGGTGCGAAAAGCATGACCCAATACAGAGAATAAAAGAACACCATCCCTATCTTTTTGGACTAAAGGTATGATCTCACCTCAAGCAACAATATAGCCGCGCAACATTGATAAGAAGAGGCTTGAAAGACATGAAAGAACAAATAGAACGAACGGAAAAACAGAGAGAACATGGTTAAAGAAGAAAAAAGGATGGAGAAAGGCAAGAAGAAGAACCTCAACTAGCAAGAAGGACAGAGGCCACACCGACAAGCAAGCAAAGTAGGGAGATGCAGTCGAATGACGGGGACGAGCTTGAAGAGGACCTCCAGAGGGACATGCAGAGCGAAAAGTAAGGCGGTAGCGGTGAAGGGAAAGAGAAAGAAGGAGAAGAAGAGCGAAGGCGAGCACATGCTTTTACCCATCAAAGAGACCATTGCATGGTCATACGAACCAATGGAACACCTGCCCTCACCGCTAACCCAGGCCATTAGCACAAGGGCCATTAGGGAGAGCCCACCGCCGGATAATGGCTCGGTGCACAAAGCATACAAACTATCCACTGACCAAAGAAGCACATAATGAATCCAAATACACGCGGACGCCACTCGGATACAACCAGCTGTACGGAACAAACACAACTCCAAGTGGACAGCGGACGGGCATAACCAGCCACACGAAACAAACACAACTCCACCCGGACACTGGCCAGGCAGAACCAGGCGGATGGATAGGCAAGAACCAAAGAAAAATAGCCAAACACGTCCAAAGGAACAAACCCTTATCCTACCAAAAAGACGTCGGCTCCACAGCATGTCCAAATGCACTGAACCCGAAGAACCATCGGGGGTCCAAGAAACATGCACTAGAGCGCACAGTAGGGCAAACCCCAGGGGCGACGACCACCTCTAGCATGAGGCCCAAACATCATGGGCACGTTTGGTTACCTGTATCGTTTTTCTGCCACTTTGCATACTTGTCCCTATTGGACCTGCCTGAGCATATGCAGGCAAAAACCAACATCTGCTTGTTGATTGGTTGCCTACATCCCCTCTAGCCTGCATGTGCTAAAACGAAAGGCCTGCTGTTTGGTTACGGACTTGTTTGAGGAGAAACACAAATCCTGTTGTTTGGTTACATCCAGGACAGTTGTGTGGTAACCTCCTCAATGTGGTGAGGTTACCAAAGTCACACATGAACTACTAAGTACTAACAACTAAACTAGTAGAAAAAGAACAAACTTAGGCACAAACATAAGTCTTAACCACACAGAACAAATTTTAAAGCAACATAGTACGATAAGTTCTAAACGAAATCAAGTCTTAAAGAAAGACCCAACAAGGAACGGGCAACATGAGCTCAGGCGGTCGTGGCGAAGGCATTGCCGTGCTCCTTGCACTTGGTGACCACCTCCACACCCTCGTCGTTGAAGATGATCACCTTCATGGTGTCGGGGGCTAGCCGCTTTAAAGTTAGCATGTACCGATCATGATCTGGTGAACGGCGGCGAAGGTGGCCCAACCCTGATCAAGGGTGACCCTGCAGTTGATCACACTCACCGTCACCCTCCATGCACAACCGGTGTTCGTCTTGAGCTTGAACTCTGTAGGGATGGCGGGGAAGTGCTTCATGAAGAACAGAGGCAATGGCAGACTCTCCAGCTTTGGAACAAGGATAACCTTGCAGGAGTGGCCTTGTCCTGACTCCTGATAGTAGTGGCCATATATAGTTCCTCCGCTTGGGGCTTGGGTGATCCTACACTGGCACTTCGACCAATGGAGGCACAACCTCCTTGACCTTCTCCAATGGTGCCACCATCTCCTTGCCCTTGTCCATCTGCATTATGAACATCACGCAGTTCAATGGTTCAGCATTCATTCATATCGGCCTAACGCTCCTATATTAACCCACCCCACTAACCTAGAACCGCACTCAAACCCCCTCTGTTTCATCACCTCTCCTCATCCACCTCTCTATTTCACCACCTCCCCCTTGGCATGAACTCCAACTCCAACACCAGCCTTTTCCCCTGGGGCATTGGATGGAGGGCCTTCTTCCTTGGGCGCTCGCTCGATGACCGCCAGAAGTTCAAGCACACCATGGAAGTGTGCTCAAACTTCAGTAGCATCAATGACATGCACAAGGAGGCCGGTGCTATGATGTAGAAGGCTACGCCAGAGGAGTTGAAGAGACTGGTTCCGGACCCAGCCAAGGGCGCGATATCAGTGGACATCCTGTGTTGGGCCATGCATCAGGCATACTCCAGCGATGCAAGATAGCGGCAATATGGGCCAAGTACAGTCAGTATAAGGCGCCTCAAGACCAGCGTGCGGTGGGGTACTGGAGTAGCACGTTCGGGTTGCCGAAGACCGACACAATGAGGTGCAGATGCTTTCTAGGGCGCCGACGGTAGGAGACCGTGCAAGACCAATCCTTCTTGACGAAGACGATGAGGACGAAGACGGTGAGGAAGAAAACAAGATGGCTACGGCCCCCACTGCTCGAAGCGACTCCAGGGTCGCTGCGGCTAGACAAGAAAGTTTGTACCCCAATCCCCACCACCGATGTAGTCGAAAAATAACGTATGAACCTTAGTAGCCGTCGATGCAGAATCGATTTATGGAAATCCCCCACCCCGGATGTGTTTAATCCCCTCCCTAACTCTTCAATTGAGTGCTATAATCTAATCTAGCCCGAGTGGAAAGGAATGAATGTACAGACAGGACGAGGTCTTACCGCCGTGGCCGATGCGCTCCAGTGAAGATCTGTAGTGGCTCTAGTGGTTGCCGCCGCCGTCCTGGATCGCTTTGCACTAGAGCTCAGGTTGTCGTCGCCGTCGCCGCCGCCGGTGTGAGTGGGGAAGACGGGAGAGAGCAGTGAGAAAGGGAGGTGAGGGCAATTTATGACGAAGCGTCTGGAAACAACGAGACATCTCAGGACCGCACCCACGCGTGCAACCGACCACGCCCACGTGCCTAGGGTTGCACCGCATGGGCCTGGCTCCACAAAAACGGCCGATTTGAGCGTTTCTTTGGATGCAGGACCAGAGGTGCTTTAACCTTCGTGCTATGCAGGCCCAACAGTAAATGCGGGTAACCAAACGGGCCTATTTCTTCCAACATGGGCCTGACTGAGGTATATGCAGCCTACCAAACGCATCCCACATGCCCCCGGACAAGCGAACGGAACATCCTACATGGGTCGAGGGCAACGGGGCGTCAGACGACAATCGACCAACATCCAATATCCGAGCAACCCTCTTCAACCTCCCAGCTGGTAACCAGCACCCCGAGCCATCGAGAACACACACATAACTAGGCAGGCTACACGCATAGGCGTGCACGCTGACACGACTGGTTTTCTTAGTCCCTATTAACATTGTCATGTCGTGTATTGTTGAACAACGACCCTAGCGCCCCTTAGACAACACGCGCGACCTATGCCAGGGAGACCCCCTTTCTCCCATACTCTTTATCATGTCCATTGAACCCCAAACATATAGATAAAAATTAGCTTTCGAGGATACATACTAAAGACTCTACCATTTTTTAAACATCATTTCTTTTAAACTGGAAGCTATATACTTTATAAGGAGTTAGGTAGTATCTTTCACTGCTATATCAGTCTTTCTGCTGATATCTTACCAACAATATTGGAATGTACAACAGGGTCTTTGATGCCCATATGAACGAAAAGTTAAGATATTTCTGGAAATCTCGCATGGGCTTCTGGTATACCATGGCTATGATGGACAAAGAAAAAGGTACTACATTCTTCATTCTACTTTACGATTGTTACATACACTAATATCAAGACATGAATTATTTGGTACGTGCATTTTCTGAAAGCTATATACCTTAATGAAGACTTATGTTGGATATTTTGCTTATTAATAATATTGGCCGTATGCATCATTCAGATGCAGAGGCTGTGGCATACCCCCCCTTTTCGAAAAAAATCTACGTTGATGAAAGTTTACGTATACGTAAACTAATGTTTAACTTTAATTTATGTAATTTATCCTCCCATCTCTTGCCCAAAGTTTTTCTGAAACGTTCACCCATTAAGCAGAACAAAAAAACAATTCTTTTAAATAATGACCACTGGTGCAAAACAATCTATGATTATGAATGAATGGATGGATTATTGTCACACCTGCACCTGATGTGTGCGGTGGACTTTGCAGTTGTGTGGGTTGTGGCCCGTGTGGGTGGTGTCGTATGTGGCCTAGGCATGTGTGTGAGTGGAGATTGGTATTAAACCATGAACCATGTACCAATCAAGGGAATGAATCGAATGTTGCCATGTCTCTCACCTCTCCACTTCTTCCTCTCACTTACTTTCTCTACAAGTCTCCTCCTCACTCCTTCCGGTTTCACAATCCCCATGTGTGATCTCGATATATTGATTGTGTTCATTTTAATTGGTTATTAGAGCCACTTTGATCCTTCCCCAAATATTTCTCACTGCCACTCTATGATTCTCTCGGCAAGATCTATAACATCCGCCGCCTCGAGTGTGGACTCGCTCCAATGAGACCACCCAAAATCCTCGGCAGGGTTAGATCTACTCTGAGTGGGTGAGGTGGGTCTGTCCAAACCCTCAACACAAACCTAACACCTCCTATCAGTGATGGCGAAAGTTCTAGTCCGCTCAAGAGCCCGAAGAAGGCACTCATTACCTGACTCGACGAGAATAAGCTCATCAGCGACAACCGCTCCGAGGTGCAACTAGCCTTCAACAAGAAAGTGTCAGTCAAGCTTCCATCACCAAGCAGCTCAACCTCACTGAGGCAGACGGTTGTGAGGCACAAATCGTTGGAGACCGGCGTCTCCCCACCGTCCTCATGGTACACCATCTCAAGTCTGTCATCACAACTGTGGAACTAGTCGAGCAATAGAAACAACATATGCACATGTCTTTGGTTCACGCGTGCTTGGTGGATGAACAACCGCCTCTCATCTACACCCGCCTAGACGCGACATTGTTTTCCCCAGCGCAGCCAATCCCACCAACAGTTATGTATGGTGACAACTTCAATAAGCCGCCCAAACATGTTTTCTCGAGGTTTGATGACACCTCAGTATACCTCCGGTCAGATCACTACTTCGCCTGCTTCTAGCTATATATCATGCCGTCACACAATTGGGTGACCACGACCTCACACTACTTTGAGGGTCGTGTAGTGCACTTGTTTCAGGCCTTGTGGCACACACATCGCGACCTATCTTGAGATGCGTTTACTCGTCCCCCTCTTTGAGGAGTTTGGACCATAGGAATTTGAGATGGAGATGCAAAATTACTCCAACTCTGAAAAAGGTTACGTGGTGGATTACCTGTTGGCATTCAAGATGCATCTATACCATTTGCTCTCACTAGATGCCACCCTTAGTCCCAAGTTCTTCATCACATAACCTTTTCTCGGGCTCAAGGATGAAAGACGAGCTATTGTGCGCCTGCAAGCACCGTCTAGAATCACCAAAGGATCGGTGCTAGCACACATTCAGGAGGAGGAGCTTAAGCTCAATCGATGATGCTAGTAACCCTTCATAGTAGGGTGCCCAGCCAAGTCAAAAGCAACATCAATTGCTCGACCTGTCGCGGTATCATAGCTATTGTCGGATGAATTTGGTCGCAATTATCAGCTCTATAGATCCACCTAGACAACATGCTCTACTTTAGGTGTGGGGTTTCCTATTCCAGGCGCAGCTACACACCATCCAAGTTGGGGGGGGGGAGTCGTGAGGTACTATCTGAGGAGGGCGTGCATGCGCTGGAGTTGCTTCAGGAGACAACAACAAAACATAGTGACAACACCGATGTTGTGTGATGTCCACACATGCTCTGGACGTGACTGAATTGACTAGCACCACTCACATGCAACCAAATCATGATGTTCCTCATTGAATCCAACTCCACACACATTTTGACCAACACCACCATCCTTGAGCACATTGGAGTGAAGACTGAGCCCTTGTTACCATTGTAGGTTCGAGTGGTCAACGGGGATCACCTATCATGTACCTAAATGGTTCCCAGAGTGAATTGGTGTCTTCAAGGCTACTTGTTTTCACTCTGATGTGTGAGCTTAAATTGGGAATCTATGACGGTATTGTGGGAATGGGATGGCTCTCGCAATTCAATCAGTGAACTTCCATTGTCTGAAAAAGACCATCACATTCTAGTACGAGGGCAAGAACAGTGCACTTGAAGGTATTCTTCCTCTAAAATCTACTACCATCATCGCCTTGGATCATGATAAGTTTCTCAAATGTAACAGAGGCATCGACATCTAGTCTATGGCACTGATGGATGGCATGTCGCACTCCTCGGTGGCACAAGACATGGTGGCCGCTCCCATTCGTGTGGTGCTCGGCAAATTTCAGGACATCTTTGTCGAGCCCAAGGATCTATCACCACACCATCAATACGACCATGCCATCATCTTGGCCAACACCGTACGCGTTGCCAACACTAGGCCCTATTGATATTCACCAATGCAAAAGGATGAGAAAGAGCACCAAGTTTGCATGATGCTCGCCACCAGCATCATAACTCATGGCATGTGCCCATAAGCGTCTTTGGCGCTTCTCATCAAGAAGAAGTATGGTATGTGGAGATTTTCTGTGGCCTACCATCGCCTCAATGACATTACCATACAAAATAAGTTCCCTCTTCTGATTGTCAACGAGTTTCTTGATGAGCTCCCCTATGCAGCATTCTTCTCCAAGTTGGAACTCCGAGCAGGTTGTCACACAATTAGGATGAAGGAAACCGATAAGGTGAAAACCACGTTCAAGATGCACCATGTGCATTTCCAATTTTGAGATACGTCATTTGGATTGTAAATGCGCTATTGACCTTCCAGTGCTTGATGAAGTCAATCTTCTCAGAGAAAATTTGTAAGTTCACTGTTGTGTTTCTTGATGACATTCTAATCTATAGTTCCTCTCTCTGGGAACATCAAGGCAATCTTCACACAATGTTGGCTCTTCTACGAGCGCATTACCTCTTCACCAATGCCTCCGCGTGTTCGTTTGCACGTTACCACATCGACTACATGGGCCACGTGATTCCGCATGTAAGCATTGCCATGGACAACGACAAAAGAGAGGACATTTTGAGTTGGCCGATGCCGACGAACACAACCAAGTGCGTGAGTTTCTTGGCCTTAATGTGAAAACATCGAGGGGGGGGTCATGAGGTACTATCCGAGGAGGCCATGCGTGCGCTGGAGTTGCTTCAGGAGACAACAACAAAACATAGTGACAACACCGATGTTGTGTGATGTCCACACATGCTCTGGACATGACTGAATTGACTAGCACCACTCACGTGCAACCGAATCATGATGTTCCTCATTAAATCCGACTCCACACACATTTTGATCAACACCACCATCCTTGAGCACATTGGGCTGAAGATTGAGCCCTTGTTACCATTGTAGGTTCGAGTGGTCAACGGGGATCACCTATCATGTACCTAAATGGTTCCTAGAGTGAATTTGTGTCTTCAAGGCTACTTGTTTTCACTCTGATGTGTGAGCTTAAATTGGGAATCTATGACGGTATTGTCGGAATGGTCTGGCTCTCGCAATTCAATCAGTGAACTTTCATTGTCCTAAAAAGACCATCTCATTCTAGTACGAGGGCAAGAACATTGCACTTGAAGGTATTCTTCCTCTAAAATCTACTACCATCATCGCCTTGGATCGTGATAAGTTTCTCAAATGGAACACGAGCATCGACATCTAGTCTATGGCACTGATGGATGGCATGTCGCACTCCTCGGTGGCGCAAGACACGGTGGCTGCTCCCATTCGTGTGGTGCTCGGCAAATTTTAAGACATCTTTGTCGAGCCCAAGGATCTATCACCACACTACCAATACGACCATGCCATCATCACCTTGGCCAACGCCGCACGCCTTGCCAACACTAGGCCCTATTGATATTTGCCAATGCAAAAGGATGAGAAAGAGCACCAAGTTTGCATGATGCTCGCCACCAAAGCATAATAACTCATAGCATGTGCCCATAAGCCGTCTTGGCGCTTCTCATCAAGAAGTATGGTATGTGGAGATTTTCGATGGCCTCCCATCGCCTCAATGACATTACCATACAAAATAAGTTCCCTCTTCTGATTGTCAACGAGTTTCTCGATGAGCTCCCCTATGCAACATTCTTCTCCAAGTTGGAACTCCAAGCGGGTGGTCACAGAATTAGGATGAAGGAAATCGATAAGGTGAAAACCACGTTCAAGATGCACCATGTGCATTTCCAAAGGCTTGATGAAATCAATCTTCTCGAGCAAATTTGTAAGTTCACGGTTATGTTTCTTGATGACATTCTAATCTATAGTTCCTCTCTCCGGGAACGCTAAGGCAATCTTCGCACAATGTTGGCTCTTCTACGCGCATTACCTCTTCACCAATGCCTCCACGTGTTCGCTTTGCACGTAACCACATCGACTACATGGGCCACGTGATTTCGCGACGAAAGCATTGCCATGGACAACGATAAAAGAGAGGACATTTTGAGTTGGCCGACGCTGAAGAACACAGCCAAGTGCGTGGGTTCCTTGGCCTCAATGTCTACTACCTTAAGTTCGTGTCGCACTACCACATCATTGCAAAGCCCCCTTTTTTGGGATAACGTTGTCATGCTCAAGGGAATCTCTTACTTCATCATGTCGGATCGCTGGCGTGTTCACCAGCGTGCTCTCGCGAAGCTGTTCATTAGCTCCGACATGAAGCTCCTTTACTTGACAGCTTGCCACTCCTAGATTGACAACCAAAGCGAGCATGTCCAACGTATGCATATGGAGATGTACCTTCGATGCGCCATCCGCGACACCCTGCGCATATGGCACCGCCGGCTTCCCTCTAATTGTTCCTTGCTTCTCTCAATTGCTCACCCTTGAAAACTCTTTACGTGACATAAGCTAACTTGTTAAGCATGCCACTTTGGGAAGCCGTCTTCCAAGTTTGTCGGATGGGGTGCAGTGGGACTCGGTTACCCACATAGCGCGCCTCCCTTTGCTTCGAAAAGTGCGTGCAACATTGCTTCAAGAAACAGGCGGATCACAACTGCACGGAATTCTCCTTCCAAGTTGGTGACAATATCCTGCTTAAGCTCCAACCGTACGTGCAACATTTTGTCGCTCACCGCCCGTGCGCCAAGTGTTGGGGAACGTAGCAGAAATTCAAAATTTTCCTACGTGTCACCAAGATCTATCTATGGAGAAACTAGCAACGAGGGAAGGAGAGTGCATCTACATACCCTTGTAGATCGTTAAGCGGAAGCGTTCAAGAGAACGGGGTTGAAGGAGTCGTACTGCCGTGATTCAAATCACCGGAGATCCTAGTGCCGAACGGACGACACCTCCGCGTTCAACACACGTGACAGCCCGGTGGCGTCTCCCACGCCTTGATCCAGCAAGGAGAGAGGGAGAGGTTGAGGAAGACTCCATCCAGCAGCAGCACAACGGCGTGGTGGTGATGGAGGAGCGTGGCAATCCCGCAGGGCTTCGCCAAGCACCAAGGGAGAGGAGGAGGAGGAGAGGCAGGGCTGCACCAAGAGGGAGAGGTTCTCCTGTGTTATGGGCAGCCCCAGGCCTCTATTTATATAGGGGAGAGGGAGGAGGGTGCGCCCCCTCTAGGGTTCCCACCCCTAAGGGGGGCGGCAGCCCTAGATGGGAAGGGGGAGGCGGCCAAGAGGGGAGGGAGAGTGAGGCGCCTTAGATGGGCCTTAGGGCCCATCTGCCCTAGGGTTTGCCCCTCCCACTCTCCCATGCGCCTTGGGCCCCTTGTGGGGTGCACCAGCCCCTTGGGGCTGGTTCCTCCCACACTTGGCCCACGCAGCCTTCTGGGGTTGGTGGCCCCACTTGGTGGACCCCGGGACCCTCCGGTGGTCCCAGACATTACCGATATCGCCCAAACTTTTCCGGTGACCAAAACAGACTTCCCATATATAAATCTTTACCTCCGGACCATTCCGGAACTCCTCGTGACGTCCTGGATCTTATCCGGGACTCCGAACAACATTCGGTAACCACATACAAGCTTCCTATATAACCCTAGCGTCACCGAACCTTAAGTGTGTAGACCCTACGGGTTCGGGAACCATGTAGACATGACCGAGACGTTCTCCGGCCAATAACCAACAGCGGGATCTGGATACCCATGTTGGCTCCCACATGTTCCACGATGATCTCATCGGATGAACCACGATGTCAAGGACTCAATCAATCCCGTATACAATTCCCTTTGTCTAGCGGTATTGTACTTGCCCGAGATTCGATCGTCGGTATCCCGATACCTTGTTCAATCTCGTTACCGGCAAGTCTCTTTACTCGTTCCGTAACACATCATCCCGTGATCAACCCCTTGGTCACATTGTGCACATTATGATGATGTCCTACCGAGTGGGCCCAGAGATACCTCTCCGTTTACACGGAGTGACAAATCCAGTCTTGATTCGTACAACCCAACAGACACTTTCGGAGATACCGTAATGCACCTTTATAGCCACCCAGTTACGTTGTGGACGTTTGGTACACCCAAAGCATTCCTACGGTATCCGGGAGTTGCACAATCTCATGGTCTAAGGAAAAGATACTTGACATTAGAAAAGCTTTAGCATACGAACTACACGATCTTTGTGCTAGGCTTAGGATTGGGTCTTGTCCATCACATCATTCTCCTAATGATGTGATCTCGTTATCAATGACATCCAATGTCCATGGTCATGATACCGTTAAAATCTATTGATCAAAGAGCTATTCAACTAGAGGCTTACTAGGGACATGGTGTTGTCTATGTATAAACACATGTATTGCTGTTTCCGGTAAATACAATTATAGCATGAATAATAAAGCGATTATCATGAACAAGGAAATATAATAATAACTAATTTATTATTGCCTCTAGGGCATATTTCCAACAGTCTCCCACTTGCACTAGAGTCAATAATCTAGTTCACATCGCCATGTGATTAACATCGATAGGTCACATCGCCATGTGACCAACATCCAAAGAGTTTACTAGTGTCTTAAACTAGTTCACATCACCATGTGATTAAGTCTCAATGAGTTCTGGGGTTTGATCATGTTTTGCTTGTGAGAGAGGTTTTAGTCCACGGGTCTGAACCTTTCAGATCCGTGTGTACTTCGCAATTCTCTATGTCATATTGTAAATGCTGCTTTCGCGCTCCACTTGGAGCTATTCCAAATGGTTGCTCCACTATACGTATCCGGTTTGCTTCTCAGAGTTACTCGGATAGGTGTTAAATCTTGCATCGACGTAACCCTTTACGCCGAACTCATTATCACCTCCATAATCGAGAAACATGTCCTTATTTATTCCAAGGACAATTTTGACCGCTGTCCAATGATCCCCATTCCTGGATCATTCTTGTACCCCTTGACTGACTCATGGCATGGCACACTTCCGGTCTTGATTACACGGCATAGCATACTATAGAGCCTACGTCTAAAGCATAGGGGACGACCTTCGTCCTTTCTCTCTTTTCTGCCGTGGTCGAGCTTTAACTCTTAACCTCATACCTTACATCTTAGGCAAGAACTCCTTCTTTGACTGATCCATCTTGAACACCTTCAAGATCATGTCAAGGTATGTGCTCATTTGAAAGTATTATTAAGCATTTTTGATCTATCCTTATAGATCTCGATGCTCAATGTTCAAATAAGCTTAATCCAGGTTTTCTATTGAAAAACATCTTTCAAATAACCCTATATGCTTTCCAGAATTCTACATCATTTCTGATCATCCATATGTCAACAACATATACTCATCAGAAATTCTATAGTGCTCCCACTCACTTCTTTGGAAATACAAGTTTCTCATAAACTTTGTATAAACCCAAAATCTTTGATCATCTCATCAAAGTGCACATTCCAACTCCGAGATGCTTACTCCGGTCCTTAGAAGGATCGCCGAGCTAGCATACCTTTTAGCATCCTTAGGATCGACAAAACTTTTCTGATTGTACCACATACAACCTTTCCTTACGTAAAGGTAAGGAAACTCGTCTTGACATCCATCTGCCAGATTTCATAAATGCAGCTTGTGCTAACATGATTCCAACGGACTTAAGCATCGCTACGGATGAGAAAATCTCATCGTAGTCAACTCCTTGAACTTGTGAAAAACTCTTTGTCACAAGTCGAGCTTCATAGAAGGTGACATTACCGTCCATGTCCGTCTTCTTCTTAAAGTCCCATTTATTTCAATGGCTTGCCGATCATCGGGCAAGTCCACCAAAGTCCATGCTTTGTTATGATACATGGATCCTACCTCGGATTTCATGGTTTCTAACCATTTGTCGGAATTTGGGCCCACCATCGCTTCTCCATAGCTCGTAGGTTCATTGTTGTCTAGCAACATGACCTTCAAGACATGATTACTGTACCACTCTGAAGTAGTACGCATCCTTGTCACCCTACGAGGTACGTCAGTGACTTGATCCGAAACTTCATGATCACTATCATAAGCTTCTACTTCAATTGGTGTAGGTGCCATGGGAACAACTTCCTGTGCCCTGCTACACACTTGTTGAAGTGACGGTTCAATGACCTCATCAAGTCTCCACCATCCTCCCACTCAACTTTTCGAGACGAACTTTTCCTCGAGAAAGGACCCGATTCAAGAAACAATCCCTATTGCTTCCGGATCTGAATTAGGAGGTATACCCAACCGTTTTGGGTGTCCTATGAAGATGCATTTGATCCGCTTTGGGTTCGAGCTTATCAACCTGAAACTTTTCACATAAGCGTCGCAGCCCCAAACTTTTAAGAAACGACAAATTAGGTTTCTCCAAAGCGGTGTCGCCTCAACGGAATTACGTGGTGCCCTATTAAAGTGAGTGCGGTTGTCTCTAATGCCTAACCCATGAACGATAGTGGTAATTCGATAAGAGACATCATGGTACGCACCATATCCAATAGGGTGCAACTATGATGTTCGGACACACCATCACACTATGGTGTTCCAGGCGGTATTAATTGTGAAACAATTTCCATGGTGTCTTAATTGCGTGCCAAAGCTCGTAACTCCGATACTCATCTCTATGATCATATCATAGACATTTTATCCTCTTGTCACAATGATCTTTAACTTCACTCTGAAATTACTTGAACCATTCAATAATTCAGACTTTGTGTTTCATCAAGTAAATATACTCAACATCTACTCGAATCATCTCGTGAAGTCGTAACATAACGATATTCATCTGCATGCCTCAGCACTCATTGGATTGCACACATCAAAATGTGTTACTTCCAACAGGTTGCTACCTTGTTCCATCTTACTGAAACCGAGGCTTTTCATTCATCTTGCCCATGTGGTATGATTTGCATATCTTAAGTGATTCAAAATCAAGTGAGTCCAAACGATCCATCTGTATGGAGTTTCATCATGCGTATACACCAATAGACATGGTTTGCATGTCTCAAACTTTTCAAAAACGAGTGAGTCCAAAGATCCATCAACATGGAGCTTCATCATGCGTATACACCAATATGACTTACATGGCAGTGCCACAAGTAAGTGGTACTATCATTACTATCTTATACCTTTGGCATGAAAATGTGTATCACTACGATCGAGATTCAATAAACCATTCATTTAGGTGCAAGACCATCGAAGGTATTATTCAAATAAATAGAGTAACCATTATTCTCCTTAAATGAATAACCGTATTGCGATAGACATAATCCAATCATGTCTATGCTCAACGCAAACACCAAATGATAATTATTCTGGTTTAATACTAATCTTGATGGTAGAGGGAGCGCGTCGATGTTTGATCATATCAACCTTGGAAACAATTCCAACACATATCGTCAGCTCACCTTTAGCTAGTCTCCTTTTATTCCGTAGCTTTTATTTCGAGTTACTAACATTTAGCAACCGAACCGGTATCTAATACCCTGGTGCTACTAGGAGTACTAGTAAAGTACACATTAACATAATGTATATCAAATATACTTCTATCGACCTTGCCTGCCTTCTTATCTACCAAGTATCTAGGGTAATTCTACTCCAGTGGCTGTTCCCCTTATCTCAGAAACACTTAGTCTCGGGTTTGGGTTCAACCTCGGGTTTCTTCACTGGAGCAGCAGCTGATTTGCCATTTCGTGAAGTATCCCTTATTGCCCTTGCCCTTCTTTGAAACTAGTGGTTTCACCAACCATCAACAATTGATGCTCCTTCTTGATTTCTACTTTCGCGATGTCAAACAACGCGAACACCTCAAGGATCATCATATCTATCCCTGATTTGTTATAGTTCATCACGAAGCTCTAGCAGCTTGGTGGCAATGACTTTGGAGAAACATCACTATCTCATCTGGAAGATCAACTCCCACTCGATTTAAGTGATTGTTGCACTCAGACAATCTGAGCACAAGCTCAACGATTGAGCTTTTCTCCCTTCGTTTGCAGGCTAAGAAAATCGTCGGAGGTCTCATACCTCTTGACGTGGGCACGAGCCTGAAATCCTAATTTCAGCCCTCGAAACATCTCATATGTTCCGCGACATTTCGAAAAAAAAAACGTCTTTGGTGCCTCAACTCTAAACCGTTTAACTGAACTATCACGTAGTTATCAAAACGTGTATGTCCGATGTTCGCAACATCCACAGACGACGTTTGGGGTTTAGCACACTGAGCGGTGCATTAAGGACATAAGCTTTCTATTGTCCGCATAATCGCTACTTTCAACTTTCAACTATATTTTCTCTAGGAACATATCTAAACAGTGGAACTAAAGCGCGAGCCTTCGACATAATTTGCAAAAGGTCTTTTGACTATGTTCAGGATAATTAAGTTCATCTTATGGACTCCCACTCAGATAGACATCCCTCTGGTCATCTAAGTGATTACATGATCCGAATCAACTAGGCCGTGTCCGATCAACACGTGAGACGGACTAGTCATCATCGGTGAACATCTTCATGTTGATCGTATCTACTATACGACTCATGCTCGACCTTTCGGTCTCCGTGTTCCGAGGCCATGTCTTCACATGCTAGGCTCGTCAAGTTAACCCTAAGTGTTTCTGCGTGTGTAAATCTTGCTTACACCCGTTGTATGTGAACGTAAGAATCCATCACACCCGATTAACACGTGGTGCTTAGAAGCGACGAACTGTAAGCAGTTACGCGATTAGGGGGAACACTTCTTGAAATTGTTGTAAGGGATCATCTTATTTACTACCGTCGTTCTAAGTAAACAAGATGCATAAACATAATAAACATCACATGCAATTATATAGTAGTGACATGATATGGCCAATATCATATAGCTCCATTGATCTCCATCTTCGGGGCTCCATGATCATCATCGTCACCGGCATGACACCAGGATCTCCATCATCGTGTCTTCATGAAGTTGTCTCGCCAACTATTACTTCTACTACTATGGCTACCGGTTAGCAATAAAGTAAAGTAATTACATAGCGTTTGTTCAATGACACGCAGGTCATACAATAAATTAAGACAACTCCTATGGCTCCTGCCGGTTGTCATATTCATCGACATGCAAGTCGTGAATCCTATTACAAGAACATGATCAATCTCATACATCACATATCATTCATCACATTCTTCTTGGCCATATCACATCACATAGCATACCCTTCAAAAACAAGTTAGACGTCCTCTAATTGTTGTTTGCATGTTTTACGTGGCTGCTTGGGTTTCTCGCAAGAACGTTTCTTACCTACGCAAAACCACAACGTGATATGCCAATTGCTATTTACCCTTCATAAGGACCCTCTTCATCGAATCCGTTCCGACTAAAGTGGGAGAGACTGGCACCCGCTAGCCACCTTATGCACCAAGTGCATGTCAGTCGGTGGAACTCGCCTCACGTAAATGCGTGTAAGGTCGGTCCGGCCGCTTCATCCCACAATACCGTCGAAACAAGATTGGACTAGTAACGGCAAGCATATTGAACAAAATCAACGCCCACAACTACTTTGTGTTCTACTCGTGCAAAGAATCTAATCAATAGACCTAGCTCGATACCCTTTGTTGGGGAACGTGGCAAAATTCAAAATTTTCCCACGTGTCACCAAGATCTATCTATGGAGAAACTAGCAACGAGGGAAGGAGAGTGCATCTACATACCCTTGTAGATCGTTAAGCGGAAGCGTTCAAGAGAACGGGGTTGAAGGAGTCGTACTGCGTCGTGATTCAAATCACCGGAGATCCTAGTGCCGAGCAGACGGCACCTCCGCTGTTCAACACACGTACAGCCCGGTGACGTCTCCCACGCCTTGATCCAGCAAGGAGAGAGGGAGAGGTTGAGGAAGACTCCATCCAGCAGCAGCACAACGGCGTGGTGGTGATGGAGGAGCGTGGCAATCCCGCAGGGCTTCGCCAAGCACCAAGGGAGAGGAGGAGGAGGAGAGGCAGGGCTGCACCAAGAGGGAGAGGTTCTCATGTGTGTTGGGCAGCCCAGGCCTCTATTTATATAGGGAGAGGGAGGAGGGTGCGCCTCTAGGGTTCCCACCCCTAAGGGGCGGCAGCCCTAGATGGGAAGGGGAGGCGGCCAAGAGGGGAGGGAGAGGAGGCGCCTTAGATGGGCCTTAGGGCCCATCCGCCTCTAGGGTTTGCCCTCCCACTCTCCCATGCGCCTTGGGCCCCTTGTGGGGCGCACCAGCCCCCCTTGGGGCTGGTTCCTCCCACACTTGGCCCACGCAGCCTTCGGGGTTGGTGGCCCCACTTGGTGGACCCTCGACCCTCCCGTGGTCCCAGACATTATCGATATCGCCTGAACTTTTCCGTGACCAAAACAGACTTCCCATATATAAATCTTTACCTCCGGACCATTCCGGAACTCCTCGTGACGCCCCTGGATCTTATCCGGGACTCCGAACAACATTCGGTAACCACATACAAGCTTCCTATATAACCCTAGCGTCACCGAACCTTATGTGTAGACCCTACGGGTTCGGGAACCATGTAGACATGACCGAGACGTTCTCCGCCAATAACCAACAAATGATCTGGATACCCATGTTGGCTCCCACATGTTCCACGATGATCTCATCGGATGAACCACGATGTCAAGGACTCAATCAATCCCGTATACAATTCCCTTTGTCTAGCGGTATTGTACTTGCGAGATTCGATCGTCGGTATCCCGATACCTTGTTCAATCTCATATCGCAAGTCTCTTTACTCGTTCCGTAACACATCATCCCGTGATCAACCCTTGGTCACATTGTGCACATTATGATGATGTCCTACCGAAAGTGGGCCCAGAGATACCTCTCCGTTTACACGGAGTGACAAATCCAGTCTTGATTCGTGCCAACCCAATGACACTTTCGGAGATACCGTAATGCACCTTTATAGCCACCCAGTTACATTGTGACGTTTGGTACACCCAAAGCATTCCTACGGTATCCAGGAGTTGCACAATCTCATGGTCTAAGGAAAAGATACTTGACATTAGAAAAGCTTTAGCATACGAACTACACGATCTTTGTGCTAGGCTTAGGATTGGGTCTTGTCCATCACATCATTCTCCTAATGATGTGATCCCGTTATCAATGACATCCAATGTCCATGGTCAGGAAACCGTAACCATCTATTGATCAACGAGCTAGTCAACTAGAGGCTTACTAGGGACATGGTGTTGTCTATGTATCCACACATGTATTGTTGTTTCCGGTCAATACAATTATAGCATGAATAATAAACGATTATCATGAACAAGGAAATATAATAATAACTAATTTATTATTGCCTCTAGGGCATATTTCCAACACCAAGCTAGCATACAAGTCGTTCGCCCCTTCACCATTTAGGAGAAAATCGTTGTGCTCGCCTACAAGATCAGGCTCCCACCAGACTGCCACATGCACACGGTCTTCCACGTGCCTCAGCCCATTCACCCCCAACTACTTGTTGGTCTTCGCTAGCTTGCCACGTATCGCCGACCTCTGCGCCATGAACATCACTCTAGTTGCGATCCTGGATTGCCGCATGGTCAATAGAGGTGACTTTGCGGTCGTTCAGGTCGAAGTACAATTGTATGGGATTGTTGACATACGCCACCTAAGAAGATTAGCGTCATATGTCATTGTTATCCATCAGTTACCATTTGGAAAGAGGCTCCATTTGAAGGAGACGAGAATGTCACACCTACACCCTAAACTGTGCGGTGGACTTGACAGTTGTTTGGGATGTGGCCCATGTGGCTAGTGCTGTCCGTGGCCTAGTCATGTGTGTGAGTGGAGAGTGGTATTAAATCCTGAACCATTTATCGATCGAGGGCATGAATTGAGTGTTGCTTTGTCTCTCATCTCTCTGCTTCTTCCTCTCACCTACTTGTTGTGCAAGTCTCCTCCTTACCCTCTTCCGATTTCCCCAATCTCCTAGTGCAATCCTGATTCGGCGATTGGATTGATTTTATGATGAGAAAACCAACATATTTGGTCAATGGGAATAAGCCAAAGATTAATTATGTTTCCTGAAAAAAATGATACTTAAGATGGGGTTTGCACCAAATGGGTTTATTTGCAAACCCTTCTCTCTATTCTACTACCCGATCTCGTATATTGAAAATCGATCTTAAACATGGGCATAGCTTCGTTATCCAATAGCAAATATTCTTACTCCTGCATGAGGATAATTAATTCGGTCATTGTGGTTGGACTCTATTGTGGATTTCTGGCTGGCGGGTTCACTCCTTGCCATGAATAGGGCTGCCCCTACCCCGAGATAGATAGAAGCCAAGCCCGACGCGGTGCAAACTCCTAAAGAAGAGACTAAACTTCTTTTTATTGCTTGCTTGTTCCCTATGATTATGATGTTTTTCCTTGGGTTGTTGCTTGCTTGGTTTGTTAAATCACATTATCAAGATCTAAGTTAGTAGTTACGTCTATGCATATCCAAGTTGTATGAAGTTTCATTTGGAATCAAATTAACCACACATTTAATTAGTAGCTACATTTATGCATACCATGCTTTAAACATTATTCCCACATTCCGTGTCAACAAGGAGGTACTTGTGTATTGCACTCCAAGTGGGAAAATATGTGCTAGCATCTGTACAAGCAGTGTTTTTGGGCATTATATCGTGCCCGCCGCAGCTCTGTACACGTGTGGGCTGCCTATCGATGGCGGCCTCTCGCTGTGGCGTGTTAATACAACATGATTTCGGCAAAGGCGATGAAGATCCCAGCCGCGAATATGAATCCGGCACTTGATGTCCTGTACGGCCTAGCTTTTGTCCAAGGTGTTGTTTTTTCACGGAATGATCTGGCGGCATCTTTGGCGGGCGGCCTCAAGGTGAAGAAGGTGGCGCGGAATACGACTTCAAAGGCCACGATACGTCGGTTTTCTCAAACTACTTGACAAGTACCCGCAGAGAATTTGCCAAGGACCCATGCTTGTCCGCTGGAAGGAACCTTGTCACTTATGCCGTGAAGCTGATGGAGTCCGAGTCAGCTGCGGACGACCGCTCTGCGACATTGATCCTGGACACACTCATCACGTATGCCGTGCCCGCCCAGCCCCAAGTGGATGATGTTGTTCCCGCGGGCCTTCCCGAGAACAGGATACCGGAGAACGGACTCGTCAGCCAGGAGCGCAAGCTCAAGGGCGACGAAATTCTCGTCCTGATAGAACGGCTGATTGGGTCGCCGTCCTCCAGCAACATACTACACAAGCTACTTAAGGCGCTGGGTTCGAGAAGCCAGCGTGATGAGGACATCAAGATCGTGCAGAGCTCCGCGAGGATCGTGGCACAACTTGCCGGAAACATCCGTTTGAGCCAGTTCCCCGAGCGATCGAGAACATATTTTCCCTGTTCGACAGCTACGGGCAGGATAAGGTCGGTGGATACTACAAGGAGCTGGTCCTGCATGGCTTGCGTATCCTCGGCAAGCTTGCCACCGACCAGGAGAACTGCAGAGTCATGTGCGCGACAAATGGTCTCATCTCCAAGATCATGATGCCTGTAAGCTCCAACTTATTGCACCGCGTCGACCACGATACATGGTCGAGCATAGTGGATGAATCTCTGGAAGTGATGCGCTGCTTGCTCGCGACTGCCCCACAAGACACCGTCATCGAGCTGCGTGATGAAATCTCAAGAAAGCGTGCCAACCATCACCAGCATGAAGGATGTGATTCTTGATTGTATAAAATGTGGTGACAAGCGGCACATACTAGTCACCAAGATCCTCACCGAGCTACCCATCGAAAACAAAGGAAATATCATCACGAGGCTAGCACAAATCTTCGTCGATCGTAATAAGCGCAACAACATCAGAGCATTGGCGGGTGAAAAGCTTGTGCAGCTCTCTTTTCATAGTCAATACTTTGACTCCTTGCAACAAAAAGAAAAAGAAGAGTATGTTAAGGGTTTTCTCGAGATGCTAAGCCTGGAGCACGAAAGCAACAACGGTGATGCCAACAAATGCAGAATAAGTGCCGCGGGAATTTTGGAGGGTCTCTGTACTCATTCCAAGGACGACAAATTCTTCAAGGATCTCGGGAATGTCATCACCATTGTGATGCCAAAGGTAATTCGTGTGAAAAAACAACTCATTTTCTGCTCTTTTTTGTTCAATGGTGAAATGATGAAATGAAGTGCAACCAGTGCTAATTTCCTTTTCTATAGTGGTTTTTAGGTGCAGCTGTTAAGACATATTGACATGTTTATGTAAATATACCCTATTAAATATACTAGTATCCGCTAGTTTTGTCAGCTTTTTGGAGAGTTTTTTTTTTTGTTTAGAGCTCCTCTGTCATTTCTCCATGTAAATTTGCAACACACATAGAACACTACACAACATCAATGAGGCAAAAAAAAAACCTCTGTTCTTTTTAAATTTTGTTTGCTATTTCTCTCATTTTAATGTTATTATGGAGTAGATTTAGCTCGATTCAAAAGCAATTTCCTAACATTGCTTTTATCACGCGGTATTTACAATGGCATGACATTACAATTGTAGGCTTTTATATTTACGCATTTCGTGATTCCTGTTAATTGAAGAGGCCCTTAAATCTATACTTGCATTTTTCTTCTTTTGAGAACCAGAATAACTCTTGCTTGTGCACCAACCTTCATTAAATAGTATTTAAGAGTATTATTCAAATTGCACAATCAGATACTGTCGCAAGGCATGTTCAATTTAGATGGCATCAGGTTTTCTTAATGCTGATATGTTTGATACTTGGCTTTGCTCATCGTTAAATACTTGCTAAATATATTGCTGTGTGCATAAGCTAGGTTGGGGTTAATCCTCCTTTTCTGAAAAAAAAATACAAGCCTAAACAATACTTCTAGTGATGAGGCTGTTTGATTCATCACTAGAAGTATAAAAAAAATTACTTCTAGTGATGAATCAAACAGCCTCACAAAGTCATCAACAAGCGGTGTATGTAATTAAACTGATTATCCCGTGGCGTTGCAGGTGCTTGGACTGCCTACGCAAGTAGTACAACAAGGTTCTTATTCCGCACAAAGCTCGACGTAGAAGGCCAAAGCAGCGGTGTTTCACCCGGTAATAATGTCCAGAATGTTGTGCAGCAGGAGGAGAAGTTACTGCAGGTAGCCTTGCTATCGCTTTTTGTGAGGGCATACGAGAATCTGATCTACAGGAGAGATTGAGAATGGGCTTTTCGGAAGCCGTCATTTCTCTGTCCGAGGGCCCTGGAGGTGTTGGCACTGAAAAATAGTGACCCCAAAGAGATTGATGTCACGCCCAATATGCGACCCTATCCAAAAGGAACTCGACGGTCCCACCAAGGATAGACCCGCATATTGGAACGCTTTTGCAAGGTGGATATCATTACATCAACATTACATAATAGATGGGGATACATACATAAGGCACAAATGCCACAAGAATACATCAACATCATATACAAGATCAACATCCGACTACGGATGAATCATAAATGTAAACTCAAACGACATCCACCTTTAGCCCAGTGCTGCCGACCGGAACCTATCCCCTGATCGAAGAAGAAGCGGAAGAACTCCAACACAAGCAAACATCGCTCTCACGTCATGATCATCGCCACCTGCACCTGCAATCGGTGGTGTAGTAATCTGTGAGCCACGAGGACTCGCAATCCCATTACCATGGGTATCAAGACTAGCAAAGCTTAAAGGGAAAGGAAGGGGTAAAGTGGTGAGGCTGCAGCGACTAAGCATATATGGTGGCTAACATACGCAAATGGGAGCGAGAAGAGAAACAAAGGAACGGTCGTCAACTAGTAATGATCAAGAAGTGATCTTGAACTCCTACTTACGTCAGACATAGCCCAGAAACCGTGTTCTCCTCTCGATCAACCCCGAAAAGAGACACTCACGGTTACGCACACGGTTGGTGTATTTTAAAAGAGTTTGCTTCAAGTTTACTACAACCGGATATTAACAAATTCCCATCTGCCACATAACCGCTGGCACGGCTCTCGAAAGTTTATACCTGCGGGGTGTCCCAACTTATCCCATGATAAGCTCTCGCGATCAACGAAGGATATTCCTTCTCCCCGGGAAGACCCGATCAGTCTCGGAATCCTGGCTACAAGACATTTGACAGCAATAAAACAAGACCAGCAAAGCCGCCCGGATGTGCCGACAAATCCCGATAGGAGTCGCACGTACCTCGTTCTCAGGGCACATCCGGATGAGCAGTCCGTACAACTAAAACCAGACCTCAAGTTTCCTTGAGGGCGCTACCTGAGGCTCTAGTTCGGGCCAAGACTTTTCGAAGGAGCACTGGTCCGGGGTTAAAATAAAGATGACCCTCGGGCTCCGAAAACCCAAGGGAAAAAGGGCTAGGTGAGGCAAATGGTAAAACCAATGTTGGGCCTTGCCGGAGGAGTCTTATTCAAAGCGAACTGTCAAGGGGGTCCCATAAATCACCCGACCGCGTTAGGGACGCAAAATCCGGGAACATAACACCGATATGACGGAAACTAGGGCGGCAAGAGTGGAACAAAACACCAGGCATAAGGCCGAGCCTTCCACCCTTTACCAAGTATATAGAATCATTAATTAAATAAGATATATTGTGATATCCC
Organism: Aegilops bicornis; assembly: GCA_021605145.1. Classification (NCBI taxonomy): domain Eukaryota; kingdom Viridiplantae; phylum Streptophyta; class Magnoliopsida; order Poales; family Poaceae; genus Aegilops; species Aegilops bicornis. The sequence continues at coordinate 208,123 of JAHIAL010000159.1, forward strand.
AACAAGTAAACATGTTCCAACAAGGAACAACATCTCCATGTTCCAACAAGGAACAAACTTCATCTTCACCTGCAACTAACAACGCTATAAGAGGGGCTGAGCAAAGCGGTAACATAGCCAAGCAACGGTTTGCTAGGAAGGGTGCAAAAAGGTTAGAGGCAACTAGCATAGCAAAGATAGTAGTGAGATCCAGGGTAGCGGTCATCTTGCCTGAAATCCCGCAAGGAAGAAGAACGAGTCCATGAAGAAGATGAAGCCACGAAGATGAACCAAGCGAAGACGAACGAATCCTCACGATCGCAACGAAACAGAAACTAACAAGAAGAAGCACACAACATAGTAAACACACCACACATAGACAAGACATGATGCACAACCAAGCATGATGCATGACAACGCTAGATGAGGCTACTCATGGCAAAAGATGATGCATACAAGACCAACACATCAAAACAAGTTTAAATGAGGCCGGAAACAACATATAACAATTCCGGTAAGTCCTCATATGCAAATTTTGAAAATGGTCCAGATCTGAATAAACCTTATGTTCAAGTTTTTAAACAGCAAGTTAAGATGCACCACGATGATCTACACGAAATTCTAGTCAAGTTACATATAAAGTTCATTAGATTCGGAGCTACGGCCTAGAAGATATGAGCAAAACAAGTTAAACATGGCATTGATGCAAAATGCACCCAAACATCAAGAAAACACCTCAAAACAATGATGCAACATGATAATATGAAACTACATGCAAAATCAAGCAAGTTTCATATAGAGCACACTCAAAACGGAGCAACGGTTCAACACATACACACTATACAAGACATGACAACAATCTGTCCAAAACAGCAACTAGGCATATTGCAAGCACAAAAACACTATGCTACAGCATCTCAACGTAATAAAAAAAGGCATGGTCATGATGTACAGGTAAAGCATTACAAAACATGAACACTGAGCTAACTCCAGAAAGCACTATAACATGCTCAAAATGACATGGCAAGATTGCAAATAATAACAGTTTCAGACTTGGCAGAAAATAACATCAGGTTGCAATGTTTAGAGCTATCAAACAACAAGTTACAGGAACTTATCATGGCAAACAAAGGCATTGGTTGAATCTACTAATTGCATAGAACAAAAGTCCCTTACTGACCATAAGCCAAAAAGGATCAGAAAATATGATGGCACCCATGTAAGCATGGCAAGTTATAAGACAGATTCATACATGGCAGGAACAACAATAAGTAGGCATGTTGGTGAGCTTGAAACACTCACCACAGAGCAATACATGGCATGGAAAGGCAACTCACAGTAAGAAGACATGGCATAGAAGCTATACATGGCAAGAACAACATCATAGCATACACGGATCAACTACAATAACCTTGGCAAAATTGAATAACATGTAAACAACCTGCCAGGAAACATTTTATAGCAAAAGTAGAGCTCGATTGACTCAAGCTATGTCACTCCATAATTGCAAACAAGGGCATGGATGGATAGAGAATAACCATATGTTCAAAACATCTTTACTGAAGTATCTCAACATAAGCATGGATCTCTCGGTAGCATCAAGTTTACATGGCATAAAAATTTCAGCAAAACAGGGGCTGAAATCAGCAACATCATGAAGCCTAGTTGCATGCTTGTGCTAGTCACCACAGAGATCACAAAAATACATGGCATACACCCCTGTAAAGATGACATGGCATAGTACAAAACACATGTAGGACTCAAGTTCATAGGGTGCACACATCAATCATGGCAAAAATGACAAAAGTGCATGTTCTGATAAGAATCTGAAACTAACATCACATAGCCCTCTTCTAACAGAATTTAGGGCATCAAGATGAGCTCAAATGAAAATGAGGCAATGAGATGAAATGATGTACGCGTCGAGGCGAACAATTTGACGTATTACGCGCACGAAACGGGGCAATATGCAGAGAGTTATGGCATGATGAAAATGCATAAAAATATTAGCAGATTCGGGGACTTAGGAATTTCGGGGAAGGGGAAAAGTCAACCTCGGGTTGCACAGTTTACGAGGATCGCCCGGAGTTGGACGCGGTGGTGGCTGGAGAGGGGGGAAGAGCTCGCCGGAGGAGGGGGAGTCGCCGGATCCGGGCGCGGGGTCAACGGATCTGGCCGGAGAGGGGCCGGGGCGGCACCAGGCGCGGGCGGCCGGGGCCGGAGTTTCCGGCGGCGGCGCGCTATGGAGGCGAGGCTGGCGACGAGGAGGAGGAGGCGGCGGCGCTGGGAGGCGCCAGGAGCCGGGCAGCGCGAGGCGGCACCGCCGGGCGCTGGCGGAGGCGGAAGCGCCGCCGGGCGCGGGCGGCGGCGGCGGCGAGGTCCGCCGGCCGCTGACGGCGGGCGCGCCGGGCTGGCGGCGGATCGGGCCCGCAGGCCCCGGATGGGTTTCCATGGAACGCGGCGGAGGGAGGCGGCGGGCCACGTGGCGCGACGCCAGTGGCTGCGGGGGCGGCGGCGATTTCGTCCGGTGGCGGCGGACGTGTCCGGGACACAAGGGGACGATTTTTAGGGTTAGGGGGGGATTTCATCCGCGAAAATGAAGGGGAGGACCTATTTATAGTTAGAGGGAGCTAGGAGAGTCCAAATGAGGTGTGGTTTTCGGCCACGTGATCGTGATCGAACGACCGAGAGCATGGAGGGGAGTTTGGTGGGTTTTGGGGCACTTTGGAGGGGGTGTTGGGCTGCAAAGAGAAGGAGGCTTATACGGTTACCCGGTTAACCGTTGGAGTACCAAACGACCTCCAAATGGCACGAAACTTGACAGGCGGTCTACCGGTGCTATACCAAGGCCGCTTGACAAACCTCGGTCCATTCCGAGACCGTTTAACACTCGCACACGAAAAGAGGTAAAAGGGGGCGCTGGGAGACATAAGAGTGCCGGATTGCAAAACGGACAACGGGGAAAATGCTCGGATGCATGAGACGAACACGCATGCAAAAGCGATGCACATGACGACATGATATGAAATGCCGATGATGACATGGCAAAGATGGCGAATAACTGACAAACACCTGGCGCATCAAATCCGAGGCGTTACAGTTGACTGCCTGAGAATGCTGAAGCTTATCGGCCAGATGGCCATAAAAATGATGAGTCAACACAAGCTCCAATATCCCGTATCAGAACTGGAGAGGTTGATAGTAACCCTGGAAAGTCCCAAGGAAAATATGTTCGATCTTGACGGCTTCGTGCTTTTCTCTGGACGCGATGAAGGTCAAACGCTCGCTAATATCGTGGAGGAAGCAAGGAAACTTGTCAACACTTTCAATGGCTACACCCAGGTCAACGAGAACGAGTAGGCCGTTGTAGCGGTGACCGGAGACAACCTTTGTATTGGTTAAGATGAGAGATTTCTTCATTATTGGCTGGCTAATCGACTGCCCACTGTATGACTCGTACTCCATGAGCAATGCTCTGTTTGTGTCTTTTTAATGGCGTGGATAATGGAAAGCGAGATGTATCTCCCGTCCAGCATGGTGTGTAGGGGAAAACACTTCCTACACACTGTACACGTAACTGGCCCAAGTCTTGCACTTTCAAACTACTAAATCAAAAGCAACTACCCTCGCTTGTGTCCGTAGGAAGACAATCTTTTTGTATGGATGAAATCCAAGGAAATGAAGCTCTCCCAAATGCATATCGTCAGATTCAACCTTCTCTTCAGCAGCAAGGATGATACCATTGTCAAAGTCCCATTCATAGTTATCTTGCACTGGTGCTTCCTTGACGTTTTCATCACAATCACCTTTCTGTAAGATCCACGGTCCTTGGTTTTCATCATGATAAAACCAAGAAAATTTTGCCACCGCTGCCGCGAAGTTGATGTCATTCTTTAGCACCCACTCCCACTTACCACATGATTCAGTAAGCAACCAAATCTGAAGTCCCCCCCCCCCCCAGGTATCATTATGAATCAAAGTGCAGTACACCCCCTTCTTTGATTTCCCTAGATAAAGATTGGTGGAATCTTCCATTTTACTTCCTGTTGGCGATTTAATCACTTCATACGAACCGTCCGTTAAGGTTATGCTGCAAACATATCAGGTGGATGAAGATAAGATGTCTGTTAAGAGATACTACTACTTCTGCTCCATAATGTAGCACATATTAGATTTTTAGAAAGTCAAGCATGTCTATGTTTAGAACCAAACTTATAGAAGAAAATATCAACATTCAAAATCCAAAATTAAGTATCATCAGAGTCATCACAAAGCGTATATTTATATTTTATTTATTAAATGATTTAGACATATGTAGTTTATTCTACAAACTTGGTCAAACGTAAACATGTTTGAATTTTTTTCAAGACTAAATATGCACTAGCTACGTTGTGAAACAGAGAGACTAGTCCGATGAGATGAGTTTCATCTTCTTCAAAACAAATAACATGATTAAAGTAATGACCAGGGCGCAAATGCATACCGTAAAATGGAGTCATTTTGAGAATGCACATAGATCGCTCCTTTCCAGTAGACGGCGTAACGGTGTACAAAATCCCTATATGGCTCCATGTCGGCGATGGTCCCCGCAGCCTCTCCTCTCCGGACCAACGACCTATCCTCCCATCTCCATGTCCTTGAAGAGAAGACTTGTATTGCATAGGCGGAGGGCGGCCACTCGGATTCCTCCGTGAATATTGTTGTTGCGGAATCAAGAAGACCATAGGGGACGCAAGGAATATGGAGCACGTCGTAGTGCGGCGACACGGTGGGGTCGTAAACAAGGCACACGTCGTCGTTGCCGAAGCCCTCCATCCCGGTGCACCGGGGCGGGGGCGGGGGCAGACGCACCCATTGCCGGGTCGCCGGGTTAACCAGCAGATGGTTCCAAAGCAAGAGAAGCCCGTTGCAGTGATTCATGATAAATGAACCCTCGTCGTTCTCGACATAACAAAGGCTTGCGTCGCCGATCCTGTGCTTTGTGAACGGGTTTGCGAAGAGCTTTGGGGGGTCCGGGCAGAGGTCCTCCATGAAGAAGATGCCGTGGAGCGTGAGCGGGAGTTGGTCCGTCCGCAGCAGGCGGTAGTCGTCGATGACGGCGCGCCAGGCCTTGCAGACGCATCGGGACGCGGCGAGGCTGCGCGGCGCGAGACGGCCGAGCACGCACGCGAGGATGTCGGGGTGCACCGCCACCAGGGCCATGGATATTGATCGGCGCGTATGTATGGCTTCCTCGCGGGACAGAGACGGACGACGATGGCCGGCGCTATGCGATACGGGATGTATGGAGTATATATGCCGATGGTGGGCTAGCTCTTGCAAATATATATTTCCCGGGAGCCGTGGCTAAAGCGCGTCTACGGTTCCGACCGCGACCGGGAAACGGCAAAGCCAGAGCGGGATTCTGACCGATCCTAGGCCTACTCTATTTACTAACGCATTTGGATATTGTTTTTTAGAAAAACGCGTTTGGATATCGTTTTGAACATAGGATAAATGCAAGCCATATATACGCGTATACACTCATTTCTATGAACGCATATACACACACCGAGCACCTTCGAGAGACTGAGCCGGTATATCATCTTGAGATGTTACGAACTCACCGTAGGCGTCTCGTAGTCGACGGGAAAGTCTCCTCCCACTGAACGCATATCGCCGAAAATTCTGACATAAATCCAGGATAAATGCGAGCACCAGGATTTGAACCCTGGTGGACTGAGAATGCCACTGTCCACCTAACCATCCAACCACAGGTTGGTTCGCCGCGTTTGGATATCTGGTTTGTGAGCCCACAAGCGGTGTCCTGGTGGGCTGGCCATTTGCGTACCGAGCAGGAGCAAGATATCCACAGTCTATAAGTTGGAACATTTTTTGGATCCATGATTATTTTTTTGAAAATGGGGACATTTTTTGAAACTTCAAACTTTTTTTGAGAATGCAAAGTTTTTCAAAAAGCATGTTCTTTTTTAAATTGTGAATTTTTTGAAACATAAACGAAAATTTGAAGTTCTGAACATTTTTTGAATTTTTGAACATTTACTTAAATTTCGGGTTTTCCAAATTTTGTTTGAAAAAAGTGAATATTTTTTAGAAAGGGAACATTTTTGAAAAATATGAACAAATTATTGATTTTTTGAACATTTTTAAAAATTTTATACAAATTTGGAAATTCTGAATATTTTTTGAAATCTTCGAATTTATTATAAACAAAACAAGAAAAAGAATTAAAAAAGAAAAAACCTGTAAAAAAATCAACATGAAAATAAAAAATGGTCAGGAACCTTCTTGAAGGTTTCCAAAATCGAAAAAACCCGAACACAAACTTCTTGCAGGTTCCGAAAACCGGGAACACCTAACTACTAAAAGGGGTCTACCCATATACCAGGTCGCTAGCTCGGTCCAATGCGAAAGCACGACTCTTTGCCACAATATGCGGCATATAGGATTTTCTCATGAGCAAACGTGTGGAACCAGGATCCTATTGGACCAGAGCTCTTATATAACGTGTTTTGTGACAAATAGGGATCATATTAGTTGGATTGTGTAATCGCGTCCATATTCCATTCACTTGTCACGCCCAATATGCGATAATATCCTAAAGAGATTCGAAGGACCCACCAAGGATAGCATATTGAAACAATTTTGCAAGGTGGATATCATTACATCAACATTACATAATAGACGGGGATACATACGAGAGGCATACAATGCCACACGAATACAACATCACAAAGCATAAGATCAACATCCGACTACGGATGAAACACAAACAAAAGCTCAAACGACATCCATCCTGCTAGCCCAGGCTGCCGACCTGGAACCTATCCCCTGATCGAAGAAGAAGCAGAAGAAGAACTCCAAAACAAGCAAACATCGCTCTTGCGTCATGATCATCACATAACCTGTACCTGCAGCTGTTGTTGTAGTAATCTGTGAGCCACGAAGACTCAGCAATCCCATTACCATGGGTATCAAGACTAGCAAAGCTTAAAGGGAAGGAAGGGGTAAAGTGGTGAGGTTGCAGCAGCGACTAAGTAATGTGAGGTGGCTAACTTACGCAAATAAGAGCGAGAAGTGAAGCAAAGCAAGCGGTCGTCAACTAGTAATGATCAAGAAGTGATCCTGAACTCCTACTTACGTCAGACATAACCCAGAAACCGTGTTCTCCTCTCGATCAACCCCAGAGACACTCACGGTTACGCACATGGTTGGTGTATTTTAGAAGAGTTTACTTCAAGTTTGCTACAACCGGATATTAACAAATTCCCATCTGCCACATAACCGTGGGCACGGCTCTCGAAAGTTTAAACCCTGCAGGGTTGTCCCAACTTAGCCCATGATAAGCTCTCGCGATCAACGAAGGATATACCTTTTCCCAGGAAGACCCGATCAGACTCGGAATCCCGGTTTACAAGACATTTCGACAATGGTAAAAGAAGACCAGCAAGACCGCCCGATGTGCCGACAATCCCGATAGGAGCTGCACATATCTCGTTCTCAGGGCAACACCGGATGAACACTACGTACGGCAACCGAAGATACACCAAGTTGCCTAGGGGCGGCACCGCAAGTGACTCTAGTTTAGACCAACACTTAGACAAGCATTGGCCCGGGGGGGCTAAAATAAAGATGACCCTCGAGAGAGCGACTCCCAAGGGAAAAATAGGTGGTGGTGAGGCAAATGGTAAAACCAAGGTTGGGCCTTGCTGGAGGAGTTTTATTCAAAGCAAACTATCAAGGGAGTCCCATAAATCACCCAACCGCGTTAGGGACGCAAAATCCGGGAACATAACACCGGTATGACGGAAACTAGGGCGGCAAGAGTGGAACAAAACACCAGGCATAAGGCCGAGCCTTCCACCCTTTACCAAATATATAGATGCATTAATTAACTAAGAGATATTGTGATATCCCAACAAAAATCCTGTCCACCATGGAGTAATCTTCAATTCACCTGCAACTAACAACGCTATAGGAGGGGCTGAGCAAAGCGGTAACATAGCCAAGCAATGGTTTGCTAGGAAGGGTGTCAAAGTTTAGAGGTTCTTGACAATTTGGGAGGCTTGATGAGCAAAAGATAGGTAGCGCAGCAAAGCGATAGAACGAAGCAACTAGCATAGCAATGATAGTAGTGAGATCCAGGGTAGCGGTCATCTTGCCTGAAATCCCGCAAGGAAGAAGAACGAGTCCATGAAGAAGATGAAGCCACGGAGACGAACCAAGCGTGAGATTTAACGAATCCTCACGATCGCATAGCGAAAGCAGAACTATCGAGAAGAAGCACACAACATAGTAAACACACCACACATATACATGACATGATGCACAACCAAGAATGATCCAAGACAAGACTACATGAAGCTACTCATGGCAAGAGATGATGCAAACAAGAGCAACACATCAAGGCAAGTTTAAATGAGGCTGGAAACAACATATAACAATTCCGGTAAGTCCTCATATGCATATTTCGAAATTGGTCCAGATCTGAATAAACCTTATGTTCAATTTGTTAAACAGCAAGTTAAGATGCACCAAGATGATCTACACGAGAATCTAGTCAAATTACATATAAAGTTCATTTAGTTCGGAGCTACGGTCTAGAAGATATGAGCAAAACAAGTTAAACATAGCATTGATGCAAAATGCACCCAACCATCAAGCAAACACCTCAAAACATGGATGTAACATGATAATATGAAACTATATGCAAAATCAAGCAAGTTTCATATAGAGCACACTCAAAACGGAGTAACGGTTCAACACATACACTCTATACAAGACATAACAACAATCTGCCCAAAACAGCAACTAGGCATATTGCAAGCATCAAAACAACATGCTACAACAGCTCAACATGATAACAAAAGGCATGGTCATGATGTACAGGTAAAGCATAACAAAACATGAACACTGAGCTATCTCCAGAAATCACTAGAACATGCTCAAAAGACATGGCAAGATTGCAAATGATATCAGTTTCAGACTGCAGAAATAACATCAGGTTGCAATGTTTAGAGGTATCAAACAACATGTTACAGGAACTTATCATGGCAAACAAAGGCATGACATGAGCCTATTAATTGCATAGAACAAAAGTCCCTTACTGACCATGAGCCAAAATGGCACAGAAAATATGATGGCACCCATGTAAACATGGCAAGTTATATGACAGATTCATACATAGCAGGAACAACGATAAGTAGGCATGTTGGTGAGCTTGTACCACTCATCACAGAGCAATACATGGAATGACAGGGCAACCAACAGCAAGAAGACATGTTTATGAAGCTAAGAATGGCAATAGCAAGTTCATAGGGTGCATGGATCACTAGCAACAATCATGGCAACATTGAACTTAAAGTTAACAGGCTGACAGCAACAATATTTAGCAACTTTAGAGCAAGATTATAATAAGCTACGTTAAGCCATAAATGCAAATAGGGGCATGGATGGATAGAGAATAACCATATGTTCAAAACATCCTTACTGAAGTATCTCAAAATATGCTTGGATCTCTCTGTAGCATCAAGTTTACATGGCATAAAAATAACAGCAGAACAGGGACTGAAATCAGCAACATCACGAAGCCTAGTTTGCGTGCTTGTTCTAGTCACCATATTGATCACAAAAATACACGGCATACACCCCTTTAAAGATGGCATGATGTATCACAAAACACATTTAGACATCAACCTCATAGGATGCACACATCAAACATGGCAAAAATGACAAATGAGCATGTTCTGTTAAGAGACAGCAGACAACATTATATAGCACTCTTGCAACGATGAATCATGCATCAAGATGAACTCAAATGAACATGGTGCAATGGAATGAAATTAAGAGCATCTCACAGCGAACATTTTGATATATTACACGCACAAAATGGAGCAGCACACAGAGAGTTATGGCATGTTAACCATGGCACCAGAATGCTGAAAATTAGGGGCTAAGTAGTTTTTGGAAATAAAAAACATGTGAGCATCAGATAACAGAATGATGCCCGGGCGCGGGATAGCGGGGCTCACCACTGGGCTCGGCCCAGGCGGAGGGGAAGCCGGCCGGGCTGAAGGAGGTGGGCCGGATGCGGGCCTGGCGCGAGGCGGGCCCATAGGAAGGAGCTCGGGTCGAGGCGCAGGCGGATCGGGGCTCCTCCCCGATCGAGCGGGACGGCGGCGAAGGGCGGCGCCGCGGGCCGCGGCAGGAGGTCGCCGCGGAGCGGACGGGCAGATCCGGCTCTCCTTGCCGGATCTGGCCGAGATGAAGGTCGGCGCGGGAGGCGAGCCTCTGGCGGCGGATCCGGTGAAGACGAGGCGGCGGCGGACGGCGAGACGGGCGGCGCCGGGCGCGGCTCGCCGGTGGGAGGCGGCGGGGATGCCGCGGCAAGGCGGCGGAGGCGGCGGCGCGATCTGGCGCTGGGCGGCGGAGCAGGGCTTCGCGGCCGCGGGCGCGGAGCGCGGCTGGCCGCGGCTTGAGCTCAGCGGGCCGCGGTGCGCGGTGGCCGGGTGCCACGTGGCGCGCCCTGGGTGGCTGCGGGCGGCAGCACGGGGAAGCGTCCGGTCCGGGACGGACATGTCCGGCGGACGAGAGGAGCGGGGCTAGGGTTAGGGGTGGTTTCATCCGCGAAAATGGACGGGAAGGACGTTTTTATAGGTAGAGGGAGCTAAGAGAGTCCAAATGAGGAGCGGTTTTTGGCCACGTGATCGTGATCAAACGACGAAGAGCATGGAGGAGACTTAGATGGGTTTTGGGCCACTTTGGAAGGGTGTTGGGCTGCAACACACGCGAGGCCTTTTCGGTCCCTCGGTTAACCGTTGGAGTATCAAACGATCTCCAAATGGCACGAAACTTGACAGGCGGTCTACCGGTGCTATACCAAGGCCGCTTGGCAAGACTCGGTCCATTCCGAGAACGTTTAACACCTGCTCACAACGGGAGACAAAAGGGGGACGCCTAAGGACATAGGAGTGCCGGATTGCAAAACGGAAAACGGGGAAAATGCTCGGATGCATGAGGCGAACATGTATGCCAAATGAGATTCACATGATGACATGATAAAATGCAACACACAAGCAAATGACATGGCAACGACGGCGAATAACTGGAAGACACCTGGCGCGTCGAATCCAGGGCGTTACAGGGGTCTACCCATATATCAGGTCGCTAGCTCGGTCCAATGCGAAAGCACGACTCTTTGCCACAATATGCGACATATAGGATTTTCTCATGAGCAAACGTGTGGAACCGGGATCCTATTGGACCAGAGCTCTTATATAACGTGTTTTGTGACAAATAGGGATCATATTAGTTGGATTGTGTAATCGCGTCCATATTCCATTCACTGTCTAGCAGTGTATATATGCACGTTATAGAGTGCGCATTACAACCGTACAATGATAGGACATGGCCTAAGATCAAGGTTGATGTGCCTCTTAGGTGGGCGAAAGCCATATTTAGCGCGGGTCTACATTTGATGTTCGTTGGCAGGTGTGTCGATGCGTATCGCATGAGGAGGCAACGGTGATGGGTTGTAAGGGCATGGCCAATTGGTCGCCCTAGCCTGATGCTCCGCACGCCAGGTAGGCTTGGACACCACCGTGGCGATTCAAACTGGTGCTCTGCAGGTGTCAGAGACTCCTCTGCAGGAGGCGGCCTCTCCAAAAAAGCGAGGGAGAGAAGAAAAAGGGAAGAGAGAGATATGACAAGAGGAAGAGATAGGAAAATGTAAAGAATGGAAAAGGGGCAACGACTCCCGTCATGTGGCCACACACACGTTGAATATATGCGAAGCTAAACGGTGGTCTTAGTCCCATGCACTGATGTGGATGGGCTAGGGCAGCACCATGGTGCCGCTTCTACTGTACATGCCCTAATGGTGCATGTGGTGAGCGAGGAGGAGATGGGTGCATGAGGCGGCCCCATGGGCGAAAACTGGCCACATGGAGAGCGAGGAGTGGGCAAGGTGGAGCTGTCGACGGGAGGCCGATGTAGGGCTGGCTCGTGGTCAACGAGGCGGGTGGGGTGCCCACATAAGGGAAACATGAAGGGGAGGGTTTGATGGGTGTGGGTGCATGGGCCTGATACGTCTCATTTGTAACATTTTTTTATTGTTTTATGCTATTATATTATCGAACTTGTATGCTTTATATGCCATTTTATATCATTTTTGGAAACTAACCCATTAACCCAGTGCCCAACGTTAGTTGTTGTTTTCTGCATGTTTTTGGTTTTAGAGAAAATCCATACCAAACAAAGTCCAAACACGCCGAAACTTTTTGACGATTTTTTCTAGACTGGGATGGCCCTAGAAGCTTCGGGGGATCCTAGAGGACAAACGAGAAGACGGCAAGGCAGCACGGCGCACCCAGGGGGTACATGCGCCGTGCCCCCTTGTGGGAACCTCGTGGCTTCGTCTGACCTAATTCCAGCGGCATAAATTCTCAAATATTTTCGAAACCCCCAAATCAACACCCGAAACAATTGTTTCTCCGCCTTAAGTCTCTGTTCTTACGCGATCCCGTCTGGAGGCCTTTCTAGGTACTCTGCCAGAGGGGGAATCGATCACGGAGGGCATCTACACCAACCTTTTTGTCACTCCAGAGATGCGTGAGTAGTTCCTCACAGGACCTATGGGTCCACAGAAATAGCTACATCTCTCTCTCTCTCTCTCTCTCTCTCTCTCTGATCTTCAATGCAATGTTCTCTTCGGAGATCGATATGATGTAATCTTTTGCGGTGCGTTTGTTGGGATCCGATAAATTGTCGGTTATGATCAGATTGTTCATTGAAAGTAATTGAGTTATTTCTGAACTTTATTATGTGTGATTTTTATAGCTTTGTATTTCTCTCCGATCTATCCATTTAGTTTGGCCAACTAGATTGATTTATGTTCAATGGGAGAGGTGATTTGTGGTAGGTTCAATCTTGCAGTGTCCTCATCTCGTGACAGAAGGGATAGCAAATCACGTATTTGTATCATTGCTACTAAGGGTAAAACGACGGGGTTTGATCATACGGATTAGTTTTATTCTGTCTACATTATGTCATCATGCCTAAAGCATTACTCTGTTTGTCATGAACTTAATACCTTGAGATGTATGCTGGATAACGGTCGAGGAGTGGAGTAATAGTAGTAGATGCATATGGATGTCGGTCTAATTGTCACATACATAATGCCTATGTACTGATCATGCCATGAATAACATAATAACTATATGCTTTTTTATCAATTGTCCAATAGTAATTTGTATACCCACTTATGTTATTGAGAGAGATGTCTGATACGTCTCCGTCGTATCTACTTCTCCAAACATTTTTTGCTCTTGTTATGGACTCTAATTTGCATGATTTGGATGAAATTAGCCCAGACTGGCGTTGTTTTCAGCAGAATTACCATGATATTAATTTTTTATGCAGAAATAAAGTTCTTGAAATCGAACGAAACCATTTGGAGATTTTTTATTGAATATATGAAAAATACTGGAACAAAGATATACGGAGGGGGACCACCAGTTTCTCACAAGGTAACATGGCGCGCCTTGATGCCTTGTGGCTTCCACTTCCAGCCGCGTGACCTAATTCCAAGCCTATAAAATTATGTTTCTCCTAGAAAAAATAGGAGAAGAACTATCATTGCGTTTTACGATACAGAGCTGCTGCCACCTCATGTTCTTCCTCGGGAGGGTTGTTCTAGAATCCATTTGGGGCACCGGAGAGGGGAATTCATCGCCATCATCATCACCAAGCCTTCTTCATGAACAACTTCATGATGCTCACCACCGGGAGTGAGTAATTCCTTCATAGACTTGTTGGATGGTGATGGAGTTGGATGATATTTGTCATGTAATTGAGCCAAAACAAAGGACACGTCGTGGTCGGCTCAACCGGACAATGACACACTTTGGGCTTGCCTACCTGCATGGCTCTGTAAAAGATCCAGCCATGAGTGGCATGTCCATATGGCTTAAACCATCCAAGCGACAGCTGCACGCCTATTTAAAGGACTCAACCGACGAAAGCATCAAGCGAGTAAACGGCTGAGGTTGCAGACAACTCATATCAACTTTGCTATCAACGAAGATGAGCTGGTCAATAGCATGGAGACACAGACATGCGGCAGGAAGCGGCTAGGGCTAATAAACCCGACGACAAGTCCGCCATGTTTCTTACTCCTTCTTTTTTATTTTTACATTGTATCTTTTACGAAGTTCCTTTTGTCAAAGCGCGGCATGTACAACTTAACCATATGAAATAAAGAAACTGCGCCCCTTAAGGTTATTAAGCATTTTCATATGCACTGCCTTTGAGCCAAAAGAACACTTCTATGATACAATTGTTGTTTACAAAGGGCTTCACTTTTAATATCATGCCCCAAATTACAAGCCCGAAGTATCTATTCGCCGTCTCGGATGTTGCGTTATATGCATCAGTTTCGAACCTAGATTTTGGTCAATAGTTGGGTTGCCTGGCTCCTGTGCTTATCCCTTATGTCTTCGATCAATTCGGCTAAGGTTGTAAAGGGAGAATCACTGCGATTGCGCGACCAACTCGAATGGCAAGGCGCCTCATTGAAAAAAGACAAAAAATGACTGTCTGGGTAAGCGTAAACTGGTCAACCATCCGATGAAAACGTCAAGCAATTTATCTTTCAAGATAACCCATGTTAAACGAAGGGCTATTTATCACATAAGCCGAAGTGGTTAGTGGCCTAAACCCCGGCTACATAGCCAACCACTTCAAATACAGGGGGCTCGTCATCAGCCCTCACAGTCAAGCTCTGCTACTTCTTGAGCTTGCGTTGGTTTTTCCCTTAAAGAGGAAAGGGTGATGCACTAAAGTAGAGATAAGTATTTCCCTCAGTTAGGTAACCAAGGTATCAATCCAGTAGGAGACAACGCACAAGTCACCAATACCTAAACAAACAATCAAACACTTCCACTCAACGCAATAAAGGGGTTGTCAATCCCTTCACGGTCAGTTGCAAAAGCGAGATCTGCTAGAGATAGATAAACAAAAGATAAAATATTTTTAGGTTTTTTGGTTTATAGATATGAAAGTAAAATATTACAAAATAGTAGATCGGAAACTAATATGATAGAAAGTAGACCCAGGGGCCATATGTTTCACTAGAGGCTTCTCTCAAGATGGCAAATAATACGGTGGGTGAACAAATTACTGTCGAGAAATTGATAGAAAAGCGCAAAGTTATGACGATATCCAAGGCAATGATTATGAAATATAGGCATCACGTCCGTGTCAACTAGACCGACTCCTGCCTGCATCTACTACTATTACTCCACACATTGACCGACTCCTGCCTGCATCTACTACTATTACTCCACACATTGACCGACTCCTGCCTGCATCTAGAGTATTATATTCATGAAGAATAGTCCATGAAACGGGCTAGAATCGGCCAAAACTGTGAGTGTTGATGATCGACACGTAAACGCACCTTGGGGTTCAACAACTATGGAAATCGCTTTCGGACCCAAAACAGTGAGTAATAGTTCACGAAACGGGTCAGAATTGGCCAAAACTGTGAGCGTTGACGACGGACATGTAAGCGCACCCCGGGGATCGTCAATTGTGGAAATCGCTCTCGGACCCCAAAACGGTGAGTAATAGTGCATGAAACAGGCCAAAATCGGCCAAAATTGTGAGTGTTGATGACCGACAAGTAAACGCACCCCGGGGTTCGTCAATCATGGAAATCACTCCGGGACCCCAAAACCGAGTAATAGTTCAAGAAACGGGCCAGAATCGGCCCAAACTGTGATTGTTGCTGACCTACACGTAAGCGCACCTTGGGGCTTGACAACCATGGAATTCGCTTCAGGACCCCAAAACGGTGAATAAAACGGGCCAGAATTGAGAAAAACCGCGACTGTTGATGACCGACACGTAAACGCACCCCGGGGTTCGTCTATCATGAAAATCAATCCAGGACCCCAAAACAGTAAGTAATAGTCCAATAAACGGGCCAGAATCGGCCAAAATTGCGAGTGTTGATGACCGACATGCAAGCACACCTTGGGGTTCAACAACAATTGAAATCGCTTCAGGACCCCAAAACGGTGAGTAATAGTCCATGAAACGGCTCAGCATTGGCCAAAACTGTGAGTGTTGACGATGGACACGTAAACCTACCCCAGGGATCGTCAATCATGGAAATCGTTCTGGGACCCCAAAACAGTGAGTAACAGTGCACGAAACGGACCAGAATCGGCCAAAATTGTGAGTGTTGATGACCGACACGTAAACGCACCCCGGGGTTCGTCAATCGTGGAAATCACTTCGGGACCCCAAAATTGAGTAATAGTCGAAGAAACGGGCCAGAATCGGCCCAAACTGCGAGTCTTGATGACCAACACGTAAGCACACTTTGGGGTTCGACAACCATGGAAATCGCTTTGGGACCACACAACAGTGAGTAATACACGAAACGGGTCACAATCGACAAAAACCAAGAGTGTTGATGACCGACACGTAAACGCACGACGGGGTTCGTTAATCGTGGAAATCACTCCGGGACCTCAAAACAATGAGTAATAGTCCATGAAACGGGTCGGTCAAAACTGTGAGTGTTCATGACCGACACGTAAGCGTTCCTTGGGGTTCAACAACTATGGAAATCGCTTCGGGACCTAAAACGGTGAGTAATAGTCCAAGAAACTCGCAGAATCGGCCCAAACTGCGATTGTTGCTGACCGACACGTAAGCACACCTTGGGTTTTGACAACCATGGAAATCACTTCGGGACCCCAAAACAGTGAGTAATAGTCCATGAAACGGGCCAGAATCGACAAAAAACGCGAGTGTTGATGACCGACAAGTAAACGCACCCCGGGGTTCGTCAATCGTGAAAATCACTCCGGGACCCCAAAACAACGATTAATAGTCCAAGAAACGAGCCAGAATCGGCCAAAACTGCGAGTGTTGATGACCGACACGTAATCACACCTTGGGGGTTCAACAACTATAGAAATCGCTTCGGGAACCCAAAACGGTGACTAATAGTGCACGAAACGGACCAGAATTGGCCAAAATTTTGAGTGTTGATGATCGACACGTAAAGACACCCCGGGGTTCGTCAATCGTGGAAATCACTTCGGGACCCCAAAATTGAGTAATAGACGAAGAAACGGCCAGAATCGACCCAAACTGCAAGTCTTGACGACCAACACGTATGCACAATTTGGGGTTCGACAACCATGGAAATCGCTTTGGGACCACAAAACGGTGAGTAATAGTTCACGAAACGGGTTTGAATCAACCAAAACCGTGAGTGTTGATGACCGATAGGTGAGCGCACCTCGGGGTTCGTTAATCGTGGAAATCACTCCGGGCCCCCAAAACAGTGAGTAATAGTCCATGAAACGGGACAGAATCGGTCAAAACTGTGAGTGCTGATTACCGACACGTAAGCGCACCTTGGGATTCAAAAACTATGGAAATCGCTTCGGGACCCCAAAACGGTGGGTAATAGTCCAAGAAACTGGCCAGAATCGGCCCAAACTGCGATTGTTGCTGAGCGACACGCAAGCACACCTTGGGTTTTGACAACCATGGAAATCGCATCGGAACCCCAAAACGGTGAGTAATAGTCCACGGAATGGGTCAGAATCGACAAAAACCGCGAGTGTTAATGACCGACACGTAAACGCACCCGGGGTTCGTCAATCGTGAAAATCACTCCGGGACCCCAAAACAGTGAGTAATAGTCCAAGAAACGAGCTAGAATCGGCCAAAACAGCGAGTGTTGATGACCGACATGTAAGCGCACCTTGGGGTTCAACAATTATGGAAATCGCTTCGGGACCCCAAAACGGTGAGTAATAGTCCCCGAAACGGGTCAGAATTGGCCAAAACTATGAGTGTTGACGACAGACACGTAAACACACCCCGGGGATCGTCAATCGTGGAATTCGCTCTGGGACCCAAAAATGGTGACTAATAATGCACAGAGCGGACCAGAATCGGCCAAAATTCTGAGTGTTGATGGTCGACACGTAAACGCACCCCGGGGTTCATCAATCGTGGAAATCACTTCGGGACCCCAAAATTGAGTAATAGACGAAGAAACAGGCAAGAATGGGCCCAAACTGCAAGTCTTGACGACCAACACGTAAGCACAATTTGGGGTTCGACAACCATGGAAATCGCTTTGGGACCACAAAACGGTGAGTAATAGTCCATGAAATGGCTCAGAATCAACAAAAAACGTGAGTGTTGATGACCGACACATAAACGCACCCCGGGGTTCGTCAATCGTGGAAATCACTCCGGGACCCCAAAATTAAGTAATAGACGAAGAAACGGGCCAGAATCGGCCCAAACTGCAAGTCTTGCGACCAACACGTAAGCACACCTTGGGGTTTGACAACCACGGAAATCGCTTTGGGACCACAAAACGGTGAGTAATAGTCCATGAAACGGGTTAGAATCGACCAAAACCGCGAGTGTTGATGACCGATAGGTGAACGCACCTTGGGGTTCGTCAATCATGGAAATCACTCCGGGACCCAAAACAGTGAGTTATAGTGCACGAAACGGACGAGAATCGACCAAAATTGTGAGTGTTGATGACCGACACGTAAACACACCTCGGGGTTCGTCAATCGTGGGAATCACTCTGGGACCCCAAAACTGAGTAATAGTCCAAGAAACGGGCCAGAATCGGCCCAAACTGCGATTGTTGCTGACCTACACGTAAGCGCGCCTAGGGGTTTGACAACCATGGAAATCGCTTTGGGACCCCAAAACGGTGAGTAATAGTCCATGAAACGGGGCAGAATCGACAAAAACCGCGAGTGTTGATGACCGACACGTAAACGCACCCCGGGGTTCGTCAATCGTGAAAATCACTCCGGGACCCCAAAACAGTGAGTAATAGTCCATGAAACGGGCCAGAATCGGCCAAATCTGCGAGTGTTCATGACCGACACGTAAGCGCACCTTGGGGTTCAACAACTATGGAAATCGCTTCGGGACCCCAAAACGGTGAGTAATAGTCCACGAAACGGGTCAGAATTGGCCAAAACTGTGAGTGTTGACGATGGACACATAAACGCACCCCGGGGATCGTCAATCATGGAAATTGCTCTGGGACGCCAAAACAGTGAGTAATAGTGCACGAAATGGACCACAACCTGCCAAAATTGTGGGTGTTGACGAGGGACACGTAAACGCACCCGGGGTTCGTCAATCGTGGAGATCACTTCGGGACCCCAAAACTGAGTAATAGTCCAAGAAACGGGCCAAAATCGGCCCAAACTATGACTGTCTGTCACACCCTGCATTTTGTAACATTTCATTTTGCATTAATAAAGCATGAAAATTTGGACCAACAAAAACTTTTGCATTATTTGGCTTTTATTTGGAGTTGGTTTATTTTTTTCCCTCTGTGTTTTCAAGTGCTCTTTAAAGTCAACACAACTCCACCTTATATACTTCATCTCCTTGTCCCAAACTTCTGTCCAATGATCATGCCATGTGTATAGTGCAATATAGTATTTTCTTACAAAAATAATTTGGCCAAATAGTGTTTTCAAAAAAAAAATTAGTTTTCCAAAAACCCCTGAATTGAGGTTTGCACTACAAGTACCTGATTTGGGGTATGAAAAATAATTCAAAGAGTATATTTGAAACCTATTAGATATAGGACTTCCATAAACCACAAAAATATAATTTTTAAAGTTATTTTCCTATTTTATTTAAAGGCTTTTTCTTAAGGCCAGAAATGGTCTTTAATAGGTTAAAATTATTTTAAAGCTTTAAAAATATTTGAGGAAAATTAGGGAGACTCAATGGACATATATTTACCATATATATGAGTTTCAACGCATGGTTATGATCAAAATATTGGACAAAACCTCCCAAAACCATTTCTGCTCATTTCAAGGATTTGAAATATTTCTACAGGAAATATTCTCCAAAAATTCCAAGAAAATTCTAGCATGTCACATATGACATATTTTGATGATCTTGGCAAGTATCATGCCATGGAGAATAATATAACCCCATGAAATTCCCCCAAAACCCCCTCTGGCCAGAATAAAATTTGAACTACTTTGTACTACCAACTTTCTCTCCTTGATCCCAACTTTTGTGAGCATGATCACATGAGAAAATGAGGCCACCACACCAAGTGGTGCATCAAGGAGAAGTGATTTACTCAACTAGATCTGCACAAGTCCATTCCTGCCAGTTTCTAGGGTTTACAAAAGTTGCATTGGCAACTTAGCCCAAATAAGCTCCAAATTGGTGGAAGGCCCTAATTATATGTGACACTTCACCCTGTGGAGTCTCATGACAAGTGGAAGCCATCTACTTGCCCAAACCATCATCAAACACCTTCTGGCAGAATTTTAAAATGCAAATTCCAGCCTCGTCCACTAATCTCCTTGAGCCCTGCTTTTTACCACAACCCATCCTAGTTCCCCTCTACCACCTGGATGGTTCCCTGCCCGAGGAAGCAATGATGAAGGGGGGGGGGAACCCCATTTTTCTTCTCTGGACAGCAGATTTCCCTCTCTCTCTCAGCCTCCTTCTCTCCCCTCAGCTTTCCAGAGCATCCAAGGCCCTCTCCAGCTTTTGCCCATACCCCCTGCAGCCTCCAGACGCAAGTGGACGCGCGCGGACGCGGGAAAGCCGCGGATGCCGGCCAAAGTCGCGCTCTGGAGCGCCTGGCAGGGCACCCGACCGTTGACGCCGCGTCTCCCGGCCACCTCGATCCTCCCCCGCGCGCAAGTCGATGCCCCTCGACGTCCGCTCCATGCCAGCAGGCTGCCCACTTGCTCCCGCGCCCTCCTCTCTCTCCAGCAGCTCGCGCCAGAGCGCCGCCCCGCTCGGCCAATGCTCGCGCCACTCCTGTGGCCCGCGTGCAGCTCGCCCCGCTCCTCCTCTCTCTCCCTCGCACCCTACACCACTCCCATGAACACCCCCGAGCCCTCCATTTCCTCTCTAACGGCCACCCGAGCAGATCCCGCGGGAACCCGTAAGCCGCGCCCACGGTAGACCTCGGACAGCCTATAAAAGGCAACCCCGAGCCTCCCTCTCACCTCCTGTCGCTCCCCCACGCTCCTAAGCCACCTCCCGCACCAACCAATTGCCTCCAGAGCCGCCCGAGCTCGAGATCGAGCTCGAGCTCCGCCGCCTCGGGTCGTCGATGTCCACGCGGTACATGCCTCCTCCGCCCTCGTTCTCTCTCGATCTGGAACCACAAGGCGTCACTGACCCTTTCCCCTCTCTTTCCCATTCTTTTTGCAGCCGGGAACGGCCGGAACCATCGACACCCGAAGCACCTCCGCCGCGTGACCTCGTCGCCGGCGAACCAGGCTGCTCCGGCGACCATCTCCACCACCTCCCAAGCGGCGACATCCTCCCGAGTCCAACGGTACCACCCACGCACCCTCCCGTGCCCTGTATCGCCGCCGGCGAGCTCGCCGTTGCCTCCGAACGGAGGTAGACGACGACGGCCGTGGGCCCCGCCCGTCGACCTCACGCATACGACGGGTGGGATCCACCGTCGAGTTTAAACGCCTGCCAAGATCGGTTCGCCGTCGGCTGAAGGCATACTTCGCCTTTACGCCTTCGACGTGGTGGCCTCGCGCGGGCTGATTTCCCTCTGGGCCTATTGCCCCGTGGCCTCTCTGGCCCAGTGGCACAGTGCCGCTTTTCTTTTTCTTTTTCTGCCTGTTTTACAAAAATTCCACAGGACAGAATACTTATCCAAATGAAATAATTCCAATTCCTAAAATCTCAGAATAATCCCACTTCATGCACCTCCATTGCACTTTTCTGCTCTGTTCAAATTTAAATTCAAATTTGAACAATAGAACCTCTGTTTGAAAATCCACAACTCTGTTTCCCTAGCTCCAAATCCAAAACCAAGAATTTTCCCTTTCCTAGTTTTCCTCCTAGTATTTTACAAAAATAAGTTGACATTTTTCTGAGCACTTTGACTTTTCTGTTCTTATTATTGTCTCATTTATCCGTTGTTTTCTTGCGACGACTAGATCCCGTGTTTGACGAAGTAGTTGGAGAAGAAGGAGAGGAAGGGCCTGAAGACTTTGAAGACCAAGCCAACCAAGGAAAGCAGCCCTGTTGACCATGCCCATGAAACCCTTTTTTTGCATGTCCTATAGCACTTATTATTGTTGCATCGGAATCATGATGAGATGGTAAACCACGTTGGTTGGTTGCCTCTGTTACTTCCTCGTTGAGACTTGCATTGCGCATGACCCTACCTTCCTATGAGGGTTATGCCGGTGGGAGTAGAAAGGATGCTAAAGTAGATGCTACATGGCGGGATGGTGTATGCATGGTGATGGAGACAAAATCATTTCAAAAGACTTTTCGAAAACCCCCCACCGGGTGCCACTTATGCCCGGGGGAGATGATGAGTTGGGTAGCCACTTGATGACGAAGTGGTGTACCGAGGCAAGGGTGTGTTGTCTCCAAAACGGATTGGTTTAAGTTGCGACCGTTATTCCAACCTTACATGCGCAACCACTCTACCCTTGGATGGGAAAGGGCATTATTAATTACCTAGGCCGATACTAGCTTGGAGCCCGCATTACTAGTGACGGGGGAGAGTTGGTGCTCTCTCTCGGGGCGAAGTGCGTGCCGAGCGGTGACCAAGAACATTTTTATGGGGCACCGGACACACCGTTGGTACCCGTGCCGGTGGTATGTGATGAATATGGGAGCAAGGCTCCACAATTTTAAGTCGTGAGATGTTGGGCACGGGGTTACTACCAATCGAGTGGACTCCATGTTAGTGTCGTCTAGGGAAAGATAGTGATCGGTGCTTACCCGGGTACTTGAGGTACCGCGGGTCGTGGATGACACGGAAGTTCCCAGGATCTTGTGGGCAAAGTGTGCAACCTCTGCAGAGTGTAAAACTATTCGAATAACCGTGTCCACGGTCAAGGACAGTTGGGTAACCGCTCTTGGGCTACGTCCACATGTTTACAAACCAGCGTGTGTGTTTGGATAAGTGGGAAGTTCTACATGGGTCAAGTCCAAGGACTTGACATGATTGAGTTGGGTTGGTGCCCAATCTATTTATGTTGATATCTGTAACCTGTCCTCAGGGTTACTTGAATTCGCCCGATGCATGTCTTGCAAGTTGTTGAACACGTCATTGCACTCAAAACTAGCTTTCTGCAAAAATTTACCTATATCATGCATTGTTATATCTGGAACCAAAACATGGGTTGCTTGCGAGTACATTCAAAGTACTCATTGGCTTGCCACTGGTTATTTAATTGGCCAGGCACGGAAGAACCAGAGTTCGAAGAAGAGTTCTATGGAGACGAACATGCGAACTAGGACGTTTCCCAGTCAAAATGCCTGTAGGGTTAAGGCAGATGGCATGGGTTCTACTTACCAACGAAGATTTCCGCTGCTTGTGTTTCATTTGATGTTCAGCCCTTAAGGCTTTATCAATGTAAGACTTGACCATAATGGTCATAATTTGTGTCAGACGGTATGTATGGATGTAAGACTCTTGTTATTCAGCTTCTGTGTGTTCAGTGAGCATTGATCTTTGGGGTCACTGTACACGTGCATTCGGGATCACGACTTATGAGTCGGGGCCCCCACACTGTTGCTGACCGACACGTAAACGCACCTTGGGGTTCGTTAATCATGGAAATCACTCTGGGACCCCAAAACAGTGAGTAATAGTCCATGAAACGGGCCAGAATCGGCCAAAACTGTGAGTGTTGATGACCGACACGTAAACGCACGCCGGGGTTCGTTAATCGTGGAAATCACTCCGGGGCCCCAAAACAGTGAGTGATAGTTCACGAAACGGGCCAGAATCTGCCAAAACTGCGAGGGTTGATGACCGACAGGTAAGCGCACCTTGGGGTTCAACAACCATGGATATCGCTTTGGGACCCTAAAATGGTGAGTAATAGTCCATCAAACGAGTCAGAATTGGCCAAACCTGTGAGCATTGACGACAGACACGTAAACGCACCCTGGGGATCGTCAATCGTGGAAATCGCTCTGGGACCCCAGAACGGTGAGTAATAGTGCACGAAACATACCAGAATCGGCCAAAATTGTGAGTGTTCATGACCGACACGTAAACACACCCCGGGGTTCATCAATCGTGGAAATCACTTCGAGACCCCAAAACTGAGTAATAGTCCAAGAAACGGGCCAGAATCGGCCCAAACTGCGACTGTTGCTGACCGACACATAAACA
This sequence comes from Aegilops bicornis, assembly GCA_021605145.1. Lineage (NCBI taxonomy): Eukaryota > Viridiplantae > Streptophyta > Magnoliopsida > Poales > Poaceae > Aegilops > Aegilops bicornis. The sequence goes on from JAHIAL010000159.1 coordinate 232,328, forward strand.
CACCTCGGTGTTTGACAACCATGGAAATTGCTTCAGGAACCCAAAACGGCGAGTAATAGTCCACGAAACGGGCCAAAATCGACAAAAACCGCGAGTGTTGAAGACCGGTACGTAAACGCACCCCGGGGTTCATCAGTCGTGAAAATCACTTCGGGACCCCAAAACAGTGAGTAATAGTGCACGAAACGGACCAGAATCGGCCAAAATTGTGAGTGTTGATGATCGACACGTAAATGCACCCGGGGTTCGTTAATCATGGAAATCACTTTGGGACCCTGATACGTCTCCAACGTATCTATAATTTTTGACTATTCCATGCTGTTTTATTATCAATCTTGGATGTTTTATAATCATTATATAGTCATTTTATATCATTTTTTGATACTAACCTATTGACATATTGCCAAGTACCAGTTGCTTTTTTTTGCATGCTTTTTACATCGCAGGAAATCAATATCATAAGGGGTCCAAATGCCATGCCAATTTACGATAATTTTTTATGGACCTTTGGGAACACAATGGGCCCTGGTTGCACCTGGGCGGAGCCGCGAGGAGGGGACAACCCACCTAGGCGCGCCAGGAGGCCCAGGCGCGCCCAGGTGGGTTGTGCCCACCTCGTGTGCCCCCTTGACCGACTCTTTTCTCTATAAATACCCCCAATATTCTAGAAACACTAGGGAAGTCGACGAAATTTTCATCCAGACGCTGCAGAGTCCAGGACACCGAGATCCAATCTAGACACCATCACGGAGGGGTTCACCACTTCCATTGGTGTCTCTCCGATGATGTGTGAGTAGTTCTTTGTAGACCTTCGGGTCCGTAGTTAGTAGCTAGATGGCTTCCTCTCTCTCTCTCTTGATTATTAATACAATGATCTCTTGGAGATCCATGTGATGTAAGTCCTTTTTGCGGTGTGTTTGGTGGGATCCGATGAACTTCGAGTTTATGATCAGTTATTTCTTTTTCTATCCATGAATGTTATTTGAGTTATTTGATTTCTTATATGGATGATCTCTTATAGCCTCATATTTATTTTTCGATATTTGGGGTTTGTTTGGCCAACTTGATCTATTTATCTTGCAATGGGAAGAGGTGCCTGGTAGTGGGTTCGATCTTACGGTGCTTGATCTGAGTGACAGAAAGGGAACCGACACGTATGTATCGTTGCTACTAAGGATAAAAAGACGAGATCCATATCTGCTGCAATAGATAAACGGATCTTGTCTACATCATGTCATCGTTCTTATTGCATTATTCCGTTTTTCCATGAACCTAATACACTAGATGCATGCTGGATAGTGGTCGATGTGTGGATTAATAGTAGTAGATGCAGGCAGGAGTCGGTCTACTAATCTTGGACGTGATGCCTATTGTCGATGTACAAAAGTATGGGTAAATATCCGGGCCAGGCTTGGCGAAGGGAGCGGCGATGGCCTTCGTGGTGGGATGCTCCGTTGTCTCCTTCCCCCACAAGCACAGGAACTGGTCCTTAAGCGTGAGCACGTCGATCGCCGGAGGAAAAAGGGCGGGCTTCTTCCGCAGCCTCACCAGCTCACTCTCCGGCACCTCCTACCCCGCGACAGCTTTGGCCGCTCCCTTGACCTTGCTATCTCTGGGCGCCATGGCGGCTAAGGAGGAGCAGGGGATCGAGAGGCAAGGGAGGCACGGTGGTGGAAAGCAGGGGCGCAGAGCTCTGGTTCGGATTTGGGGAAGAAGAGGGGAACGATGGTTCCAAGATTGGGAGAGGCACATAAGGTAAATGAGCAGTGCCCCTGCGGTTTCCCCTTTTTTATGGGGAAGGCGCGGGCAATCTCTTTACCATTTACTGCGGGGTGACGCATGCATGCCACGCCCATCCCACGCGCGGCCGCCACGTCACGCGCTCGACGCGGGTTGTGGGGAAGTGCAACTAACAGAACAATCATGGCGATCCATCTCTGCCACGCCCGCGCGAGCACTGCCTTGGGCCTGGCCCAACTACGCCTTACGCTTATGTGTGGCCCAGGCCCGGGGGTTCCTGTCAGTGTACAAAAGTATGGGTACTTCTGTACACCTTACTAGTTCATGGACAGTCGCAATCACGCTTGCGGTAGGGCCTGGCGAGGCAGGGGGAGGCAAATCCCGAAGGCTACCAAGACAGATGCTCGAAGCACGAGGGGCGAGGGGCAAGCTGGACCGCCCCCCGGCAAGGGCATTGCCGGGGCAACCTGCACCAACACCAGCAAGTCCACCACCCTTGGGGTTGAGAGCTCTAACACCATCGACAACGTTAAGACCAAGATCTGGAGAGCACATGCCTGATAGCATGCAGCCCCTCACGAAGATTGGCAGCCCACGAATCCACGGAGAATCAGAAGATGAAGACCCCCGGCAAGACCCTTGCCGGGAACGACTCCAAGGCCCCCGACAAGCCTTGGCGGGGACGATCACTGGGCCGCAGCCAGGCCCATGCCTGGCAAGGTTTCGCCACCTCACCACCACTCCAGTGCGACGATAGGCATGCCAACCAAGTAGGCGCCTACGTGGCCGCATGCAGATCTTCATGGAAGCTTACCATTGCACCAACGCAACAGCTAGTTGGCCAGCATGGCGCTGCATGCCTCGTCGACCCGGACGCGTGGCACGGCGAGGAGGAGCGGCGAAGGACGGGATGGACTCTGTTGCAGTCCCCAATAAAGCGAGAGGACACGTAGGCAATGCATTAAATGCGCTTGTCCTACGTTGATAGAGCGATAAGCTCGTACAACTGTAGCTTGCCACCTCCTGTGGGCCACTATGGCAACCCCTTTTGTGTATAAAAGGAGGCCCAAGGCGCATAGAGAGGGGATTCGGACTTTTGGACAAGGCACGCATCGTAGCAAGTTCAAAAGCTCAAGAAGACAAAGAAGGATTAGGGTATTACGCATCTCTACGGCCCGAACCTGGATAAAAAATCCCCTGTGTGCTAGCAGCTCCACCTGCTCGTCGTGCAACTAACCCCCTGCCGAACGTAGAAGGGATCTTTGCGACCCCATAGGTGATCGGTTTCCCCGACACCTATGTAATGATCATTGCCTGGATATCATCATGATTATTTGAAGTTCTATCAATTGCCCAACAGTAATTTGTTCACCCACCGTTTGCTATTTTTCTCAAGAGAAGCCACTAGTGAAACCTACGGCGCCCGGGTCTTCTTTCTCATATATTTGCCTTACGATCTACTTTTTCCTCGCATTTATTTTCATATCTATTAAACCAAAAAAATACCTTGCTGCAATTTATCTGTTCTACGATCTATTTTTCCCATCTACAAATTTATCTCACGTCCTTTGCCTATCTTGAGGCGTCGTACCCCGAAAGGGATTGACAACCCCTTTAACACGTCAGGTTGCGAGGTGTTGTTCTTTGTGTGCAGGGGCTGTTTATGTTGTGTTGCTTGGTTCTCCTACTGGTTCGATAACCTTGGTTTCATATCTGAGGGAAATACCTACCACCGGTGTGCTGCATCATCCCTTCCTCTTTCGGGAAAAAACCAACGTAGCTTCAAGCGACATCAAAAGGAATTTCTGGCGCTGTTGCCGGGGAGGATCAAGTCAAGATAGTCTCCCGGCCACGTGCCATTTCTGGCGCCGTTACCGGGGAGGATCTTTAACATAACCAGGTTCCTAATCACAAATCTCATCTCCTTGCAATTTACATTATTTGCCTCTTGTTTTCCTCACCCCCACTTCACAAAAATTTGCTGTTTTATTCGCTCTCTTTGCTCGTTCGCCGTTTTCTTGCCGGATCTGTTTTTGTGTGTGTTCTTGTTTGCGTAGTCATGTTGCCTCAAAGAAAATATTATGATGTTCCTTACCCAAATATTTTGCTTGAAATTGAGAAAAGTACTAAGGAATATATGACTACACAATTTGAGCATAATAAATATTTTACTGAAGAACTTAAGGAACACTCTGTTGTGTTAGAAGCTATAACGAAACAACTTGATGATATTAGTAGAGAAGTTTGCAATCTTCAATCTGAGTATGCTTTTGCTGAAAGTTTGTTGAGAAAAATATCCGATGCACAAGCCACTTTGGTGAATGAAATGGCCGCTAAACCAATCTCGTTAGAAGATAAAAGTGATGAAGATCTTCAAATGATTGGTGTTTCTTATATTGATTCCTTGTTTAGTAAAAATAATATTGATGAAAAAGGGACTGGAGAAGAGTCAACTTTAGGTAGAAGGCGTCCCAATATTTCGGAGGGTGAAAATCTTGTTGAGAAAATTGATGAAAGTGGGTTTGAAGAGGTCAAAACTTTAACTAGTGATGTGCCCACTACTTTGGATTACAAAGACTTTAATTATGATAGTTGCTCTTTGATTGATTGTATTTCTTTGTTGCAATCCATCATAAATTTCACCCCATGCTTATGAACAAAATAAAGCTTTTACTAAACATATTGTTGATGCCATGATGAAAGAAGTTTCAATTCCTAGGAAATTCCATGATGAATGGGAACCCACTATCAAAGTCAAGATTAAAAATTATGAGTGTTTTTCTTTGTGTGACTTGGGTGCTAGTGTTTCTACAATTCCAAAATCTTTATGTGATGTGCTTGGTCTTACCGATATTGAAGAATGCTCTTTAAATTTGCACTTGGAGGATTCTACCATTAAAAACCTATGGAAAGAATTAATGATGTTATTATTCTTGCAAATAGAAATTATGTGCCCATAGATTTTATTGTTCTTGATATTGATTGCAATCCGTCTTGTCCAGTTATTTTTGGTAGACTGTTTTTACGCACTATCGGTGCTGTGATTGATATGAAAGAAGGCAATATTAAGTTCCAATTTCCTTTGAGGAAGGGTATGGAACACTGATACGTCTCCAACGTATCTATAATTTTTGATTGCTCCATGCTACTTTATCTATTGTTTTGGACTATAATGGGCTTTATTTTCCACTTTTATATTATTTTTGGGACTAACCTATTAACCGGAATATCAAACGGAGTCCAAACGGAATGAAACCTTCGGGAACGTGATTTTGTCACCGAACGTGATCCAGGAGACTTGGACCCTACTCCAAGGAGTGCCAGAGGCGGTCACGAGGGTGGGGGGCGCGCCCCGCCCCCTGGGCGCGCCCCTACCTCGTGGCCCCCCTAACGCTCCACCGACGTACTCCTTCCTCCTATATATACCTACGTACCCCCAACAGATCGGGGACGGAGCCAAAAACCTAATTCCACCGCCGTACCTTCCTGTATCCACGAGATCCCATCTTGGGGCCTGTTCCGGAGCTCCGCCGGAGGGGGCATCTACCACGGAGGGCTTCTACATCAACACCATAGCCCCTCCGATGAAGTGTGAGTAGTTTACTTCAGACCTTCGGGTCCATAGCTAGTAGCTAGATGGCTTCTTCTCTCTTTTTGGATCTCAATACAATGTTCTCCCCCTCTCTCGTGGAGATCTATTCGATATAATATTCCTTTTGCGGTGTGTTTGTTGAGACCGATGAATTATGGGTTTATAATCCAGCTTATCTATGGAAAATATTTGATTCTTCTCTGAATTCTTTTATGTATGATTAAGTTATCTTTGCAAATCTCTTCGAATTATCCGTTTGGTTTGGCCAACAAGATTGGTAGTTCTTGCAATGGGAGAAGTGCTTAGATTTGGGTTCAATCTTGCGGTGTCCTTACCTAGTGACAGAAGGGTTTACAAGGCACGTATTGTATTGTTGCCATCGAGGATAACAAGATGGGGTATTTATCATATTGCATGAATTTATTCCTCTACATCATGTCATCTTGCTTAAGGCATTACTCTGTTTTTAACTTAATACTCTAGATGCATGCTTTGGATAGCGGTCGATGAGTGGAGTAATAGTAGTAGATGCAGAATCGTCGGTCTACTTGTCACGGACGTGATGCCTATATACATGATCATTGCTGGATAACCTCATAACTATGCTCAATTACATCAATTGCTCAACAGTAATTTGTTCACCCAAGTAGAATACTTATGCTCTTGAGAGAAGCCACTAGTAAAACCTATGGCCCCGGGTCTATTCTCATCATATCGACCTCCATCACTTTATTTACTTGCTTTGCTTTTACTTTTACTTTGCATCTTTATACCAAAAATACCAAAAATATTATCTCTATCAGATCTCACTCTAAGTAAGTGACCGTGAAGGGATTTACAACCCTAAGCGTTGGTTGCGGTAGCTATCATTTTGTGCGGTACGAGGGACTTGCGCGTAGTATCCTACTGGATTGATACCTTGGTTCTCAAAAACTGAGGGAAATACTTACGCTACTGTGCTGCATCATCCTCTCCTCTTCGGGGAAATCCAACGCAAGCTCGAGATGTCGCAAGAATAATTTTTGGCGCCGTTGCCGGGGAGGCTTACGCGAAAGTCAACATACCAAGTACCCATCACAATCCCTATCTCTCGCATTACATTATTTGCCATTTGCCTCTCGTTTTCCTCTCCCCCACTTTACCCTTGCCATTTTATTCGCCCTCTCTTTCCCAATCTCCTCCTCTTTTTTCCCTTTGCCTTTTGTTTGCTCGTGTGTTAGTTTGCTTGTTTGTCGTAATGGCCCTACCTAAATCTGGTGATCTTCACCTTAAAAGGCTAGAGGAGATCGAAAACAATGTCAGGAAGTTTTTGGTTTTGCAATTTGAGCATAATAATTTCTTTAGAAACGAGCTTAAGGAACAAAAGAGTTTTATGAGTTATATGAATAAAGAGCTCGATGATATGTTCAAAGAATTTGATGGTATAAGAGCCCAAATCGCTCGTCTTGAAAAAATGACCGCTGAAATTTCGGATATGCAAGCTACCTTAGTCAATAAGATGGCCGCTAAACCGAATTCCCATGAAAATCAAGATGAAGATCTAAAAGTTATTGATACGTCCCCTATTAAATCTTTGATTTGCAATATGAATCTTGATGAAACTGAATATGATCTTCCTTTACCTAGAAGGCGTTCTAAGAATTCGGAGTTTTTAGATCTTAATGATGAAATTGACAAAAGTGGGATTGAAAGAAATAAAAATCGAGATATTGCTAAACCCACTATATTGGATCTCAAGGAATTTAATTATGAAAATTGCTCTTTAATTGATTGTATTTCCTTGTTGCAATCCGTGCTAAATTCTCCTCATGCTTATAGTCAAAATAAGGCTTTTACCGAACACATTGTTGATGCCTTGACTCAATCTTATGAAGAAAAGCTTGAGTTGAAAATTTCTATCCCTAGGAAACTCCATGATGAGTGGGAACCTACTATTAAAATTAAAATTAAAAATTATGAGTTTCATGCTTTGTGTGATTTGGGTGCTAGTGTCTCTACTATTCCCAAAACTTTGTGTGATTTGCTAGATTTCCGTGATTTTGATGATTTCTCTCTAAACTTGCATCTTGCGGATTCCACTATTAAAAAGCCTATGGGAAGAATTAATGATGTTCTTATTCTTTCCAATAGGAATTATGTTCCCGTAGATTTTATCGTTCTTGATATAGATTGCAATCCTTCATGTCCTATTATTCTTGGTAGACCTTTCCTTAGAACGATTGGTGCAATTATTGATATGAAGGAAGGAAATAATAGATTCCAATTCCCTTTAAAGAAGGGCATGGAACACTTTCCTAGAAAGAAAATAAAATTACCATATGAATCTACCATGAGAGCCACTTATGGATTGCCTACCAAAGATGGCAATACCTAGATCTATCTTTGCTTTTATGCCTAGCTAGGGGCGTTAAACGATAGCGCTTGTTGGGAGGCAACCCAATTTTATTTTTTGTTTTTTGTTTGTGGTTCTGTTTAGGAATACAATAATCCATCTAGACTTTGTTTAGATGTGATTTTATCTTTTAATTAGTGTTTGTGCCAAGTTGGACCTATTGGATCTTCTTGGATGATAGTTATTTGATCTTGCTGTAATTTCCAGAATCTTTGTGCTCAGTGCCCGAATTGTTAAAAATCACCAGAACGTGATAAAATACTTATTCAAATTTATGCTGATCAATAAACAAATTTTCCAGGTCGTCTAATTTTGGTAGAATTGTTTGGGTTCCAGAAGTTTGCGTTAGTTACAGATTACTACAGACTGTTCTGTTTTTGACAGATTCTGTTTTGCGTGTGTTGTTTTCTTATTTTGATGAATCTATGGTTAGTAAAATAGTTAATGATCCATAGAGAAGTTGGAATACAGTAGGTTTAACACCAATATAAATAAAGAATGAGTTCATTACAGTACCTTAAAGTAGTCTTTTGTTTTCTTTCTCTAACGGAGCTCACGAGATTTCTATTGAGTTTTGTGTTGTGAAGTTTTCAAGTTTTGGGTGAATTCTTTTGATGGATTATGGAACAAGGAGTGGCAAGAGCCTAAGCTTGGATTTGCCCATGGCTCCCCCAAGATAATCCAAGGACAACAATATGTCAAAGCTTGGGGATGCCCGGAAGGCATCCCTCTTTAAATCCACTTCCATCGGTAATTTACTTGGAGCTATATTTTTATTCACCAACATGATATGTGTTTTGCTTGGAGCGTCTTGTATTATTTGAGTCTTTGATTGTTAGTTTACCACAATCATCCTTGCTGTACACACCTTTTGAGAGAGCCATATATGAATTGAAATTTGATAGAATACTCTATGTGCTTCACTTATATCTTTTGAGCTTGATAGTTTGCTCATAGTGCTTCACTTATATCTTTTTGAGCGTGATAATTTTTGCTCTAGTGCTTCACTTATATCTTTTAGAGCATGGTGGTGGATTTGTGTCGGTGTACTAGAGTAGGGGTACCCTAGTATCCCGAACTCGTGCACGGGCAGTTGCAGCACCCCGCGGCAAGGCTTGACTGGTGACCGCCAAGGTCCTTCGCGGCTCCTTCGGAGCCATTCAAGAACAAATTATTCGAGACCCCGGCAAGAGGAGCTTGCCGGGAAGGCCACTCAGGGCACGAAGGAAACAAGACCCCGGCAAGAGGAGCTTGCCGGGAAGGCTTGGTGAGCGACAAGCTCCCGAGCGCGACAAGGATTCGGCCGCGGCAAGATGCTTGCCGCGGCAGGCAACCTCTCTTCATCTCCGCTCCAGCTCATCCACCAACGTGTCGCCATGGGGCCATTCCAGGCATGCATGTCAAGAGGCTGTGCAGCCAGCGGGGAGCAGCGATAAGCGGTGCTGACAAGCTTACCATCGTGGCACACGGTGGAGCACTTGACGGTCCCTGTTGCATTGTTTAGGCGACAGGGACGGGCATTTATTGATCTTGTCCCTTGCCGTCAGAGTTAGGTATATGCACTGTACACTGTACAAGTGGGTGTACCAACTACTGTTTTTCCATTTGTACCCTCATCTACGTTGCCACCTGTCGGTGACCCCTTGAGCCTATAAAAGGAGGCCCAAGTGCAACGTAGAAAGGGTTCGGCTGGTTGGACTCATTCGACTCATTCGAGACCACACTCACTCAAGCTAGGTTTTGTAGCTCTCATTGCTCCCTAGCAAGAACACAAATAATCAGACAAGCAGCAATAGGAGTATTATCTCTCCGAAGAGCTCCGAAGCTGGGTAAAACTGCTCGTGTGCATCGCCTCGATCTGCTCTTCGTGCAATCTCCGCCCCCCTCCGAACCACAAGGGACCCTGTCCCATAGGTGTTCGCGGGTCACGATCAGCTTCCCCGACATCTTTGGCGCGCCAGGTAGGGGGCGTCGAGGCTGTGTGAACCTGCTCCGGCGTTCACACGAGCAAGACCTTCATCATCTTCGACATCTTCGTCAACATGCCACCGAAGAAGAAGGCTTCGGCGGCAGCGGAGCCGTTCGCGTCAAACCCACCACCACCAGAGCTGACGAGTGGTGGGGAAGGCGCTGGCGGAGGAACGGGCATCGTCGAGGGAGCCCACGACGTTGCCAAGTCCAAGGACAAGGCGACGCAGACTTCGGCGTCCGGATACGTACCGCGTCCATCTCGGGAGGCGGGACCGACAACGTCATGGTGCTCGCAGCGCCATGCGTTCGTTGAGCCAAGATCGACGGTGGATCCGAGGGGCGCGCAAGAAACGCTTCAGCGGCATAACAGGCTGGTACGGCGGGAACGCGATGCGCTGGACGGGATGCTGCTCCTTCTAATTTATTTAGAAGTCCGAGCACATCCCGCTCCTCGCACCGTTCGCCATTGCCACCCACCACTCCAGCGGAAGCTTTGGCGCGGGCTCAACTGCTCCTGGATTACCCTCCAACGGCTGACAAGGTCGACGAATGGAGGGCCACCATTCAAAGTCTCATTGGCTTTGCCAACGGCGATAACCCGCGACAACCAATTGCTTCCTTGCCGCTGCGAGACGACAAGGCACGAGCCGGTGGTGACGAAACCCTTGGAGGTGCAACCACCATGCACTCTCCATCCAGAAGGCCAAGATCGCCGACTCGTCGGATCCACCTCGACAGCGACTCCACTGCGTCCTCGGATCCGCGAGCTCGTCGCGACCAGCACCAAGTTCTTCAAGAACGGCAAGAAGAAGACGCTCGAACTTCGCGCCGGCGCCCGAAGCGGTGTCGATGTCGGTCGATCAGCTGGGCCCACTGTCGACATGCAAGCGCCAGGGGAACCAGGTGACTTGCCGTACGTGGTAGGTTGCCCTGCGTTCACTCGTGAGCTGCGGCAAGTCCAGTGGCCCGACAAGAAAAACTTCAAACCAGATGTGCCAGAGAAGTATGATGGCAGGACGCATCCATCGGAGTTCCTCAGCATCTACACCATTGCGGTGCAAGCTGCAGGAGGACGAGACGACAAGATCCTCGCCAACTACTTCCCGCTGGTACTCAAGACAAACGTCAGATCTTGGCTCATGCACTTGCCGGACAGTTCCATATCCTCTTGGGCAGATCTGTGCCATCAGTTTGTCGGCGCCTTCACAGGCGGGCACAAACCTCATGGCCAAGAGAGTGACCTTCACCTGCTCGCCCAGAAGGAAGGAGAGTCCCTGCGCAAGTTCATCCAGAGATTCAGCCGTGTGCATTACAACATCCCAGATGTCCACCCTGCCCGCGGTGATCGGTAGCGTTCCATCGTAACATGCGGAACCGCAGGATGAGGAGGAGATGGCGATGTGCAAAGTAAAGGACGTCGGTGAGCTCTCATACTGGCCGACAAGTGTGCACGTCTTTGAGGAAGGAGGAGACTCCGGAGAGAATGTTGAAGCAGGATCGGCGGTGAGAGACCGCCCCGGCAAGGAAGAGCCGGCGGCGGAACAACAGAAAGAAGAAGAACAAAGAAGTACTAGTTGTCGAGCAGTCCGGCAACGGAGGTGGCGCCAACAAGGCTAAGGTTGGTGGCTCTGGCAAGGAGGTTGCCGCTGACACCGACCGCCAAGCTGTGGCGGCCGCCGACCAGCAGGACAGCTCCAACAAACAGTACTGCAAGATGTTGGAAATATGCCCTAGAGGCAATAATAAATTGGTTATTATTATATTTCCTTGTTCATGATAATAGTTTATTATCCATGCTATAATTGTATTGATAGGAAACTCATATACATGTGTGGATACATAGACACACACCGTGTCCCTAGTAAGCCTCTAGTTGACTAGCTCGTTGATCAATAGATGGTTACGGTTTCACGACCATGGACATTGGATGTCATTGATAACGGGATCACATCATTAGGAGAATGATGTGATGGACAAGACAATCCTAAGCCTAGCACGAAGATCGTGGTTCGTATGCTAAAACTTTTCTAATGTCAAGTATCTTTTCCTTAGACCATGAGATTGTGCAACTCCGGATACCGTAGGAATGCTTTGGGTGTACCAAAGCGTCTAGCGTAACTGGGTGACTATAAAGGTGCACTACAGGTATCTCCGAAAGTGTACATTGGGTTGGCACGAATCGAGGCTGGGATTTGTCACTCCGTGTAAGCGGAGAGGTATCTCTGGGCCCACTCGGTAGGACATCATCATAATGTGCACAATGTGATCAAGGAGTTGATCACGGGATGATGTGTTATGGAGCGAGTAAAGAGACTTGCCGATAGCGAGATTGAACAAGGTATCGGGATACCGACGATCGAATCTCGGGCAAGTACAATACCGCTAGACAAAGGGAATTGTATACGGGATCGATTGAGTCCTTGACATCGTGGTTCATCCGATGAGATCATCGTGGAACATGTAGGAGCCAACATGGGAATCCAGATCCGCTGTTGGTTATTGACGGAGAACGTCTCGGTCATGTTCGCATGGTTCCCGAACCCGTAGGGTCTACACATAAGGTTCGATGGCGCTAGGGTTATAAAGGAAGCTTGTATGTGGTTACCGAATGTTGTTGAGTCCGGATGAGATCCCGGACGTCACGAGGAGTTCCGGAATGGTCCGGAGGTAAAGATTTATATATGGAAAGTTGTTGTTCGGGTTAGGAAAAAGTTCGGGTTTTTCGGTATTGTACCGGAAGCTTCGGAAGGTTCGAAGGATTCGGAGGGGTCGGAGGTCGAAATTGTTCCACCACGTCCAATACAGTAGCATGGGCTGTGAGGGGCGCCCTAGCCTTAATGGGCCAGGGGCACCAGCCCCCAAGGCCCATGCGCATGGGAGGGGGAAACCCTAAGGGGAGGGCCTCCACTTGACTTGGGAGGCACTCCTCCCCCTCTTGGCCGCCCCCCCAAGTCCCATCTAGGGCTGGCCGCACCCCTTGGGGTGGGAAACCCTAAAGGGGGCGCAGTCCCCCTTTCCCCCTATATATATTTGAGGTTTTGGGCTGCCCAACACACATGAGAACTTCTCCTCTTGGTGCAGCCCTGCCTCTCCTCCTCCTCCTCTCCCTTGGTGCTTGGCGAAGCCCTGCGGGATTGCCACGCTCCTCCATCACCACCATGCCGTTGTGTTGCTGCTGGATGGAGTCTTCCTCAACCTCTCCCTCTCTCCTTGCTGGATCAAGGCGTGGGAGGCGTCACGGGCTGTCACGTGTGTTGAGCAGCGGAGGTGCCGTCCGTTCGACCTTTGGGATCTCCGGTGATTTGGATCACGGCAATCGACTCCTTCAACCCCGTTCTCATGAGCAGCTTCCGCAAGTGATCTACAAGGGTATGTAGATGCACTCTCCTTCCCTCGTTGCTAGAATCTCCATAGATTGATCTTGGTGATGCGTGAAAATTTTGAATTTCTGCTACGTTCCCCAACAAGTGGCATCATGAGCTAGGTCTATTGCGTAGATTCTTTGCACGAGTAGAACACAAAGTAGTTGTGGGCGTTGATGTTGTTCAATATGCTTACCGTTACTAGTCCAATCTTGTTTCGACGGTATTGTGGGATGAAGCGGCCGGACCGACCTTACACGTACTCTTCACGTGAGACAGGTTCCACCGGTGACATGCACTTGGTGCATAAGGTGGCTAGCGGGTGCCGATCTCTCCACTTTAGTCGGAGCAGATTCGATGAAAAGGGTCCTTATGAAGGGTAAATAGCAATTGGCATATCACGTTGTGGTTTTGCGTGGGTAAGAAAGCGTTCTTGCTAGAAACCCATAGCAGCCACGTAAAACATGCAAACAACAATTAGAGGGCGTCTAACTTGTTTTTGCAGGGTATGCTATGTGATGTGATATGGCCAAGAAGAATGTGATGAATGATATGTGATGTATGAGATTGATCATGTTCTTGTAATAGGATTCACGACTTGCATGTCGATGAGTATGACAACCGGCAGGAGCCATAGGAGTTGTCTTTATTTATCGTATGACCTGCGTGTCATTGAACAACGCCATGTAATTACTTTACTTTATTGCTAACCGGTAGCCATAGTAGTAGAAGTAATAGTTGGCGAGACAACTTCATGAGGACACGATGATGGAGATCATGATGATGGAGATCATGGTGTCATGCGGTGGCGATGATGATCATGGAGCCCGAAGATGGAGATCAAAAGGAGCAAAATGATATTGGCCATATCATGTCACTATATAATTGCATTTGATGTTTATTATGTTTATGCATCTTGTTTACTTAGAACGACGGTAGTAAATAAGATGATCCCTTACACAAATTTCAAGAAGTGTTCTCCCCTGACTGTGCACCGTTGCTACAGTTAAATAACTTCTAAGCACCACGTGATGATCGGGTGTGATGGATTCTTACGTTCACATACAACGGGTGTAAGACAGATTTACAGCAAAAACACTTGGGGTTAACTTGACGAGCCTAGCATGTGCGAGACATGGCCTCGGAACACGGAGACCGAAAGGTCGAGCATGAGTCGTATAGTAGATACGATCAACATGAAGATGTTCACCGATGATGACTAGTCCGTCTCACGTGATGATCGGACACGTCCTAGTTGACTCGGATCATGTAATCACTTAGATGACCAGAGGGATGTCTATCTGAGTGGGAGTTCATGAGATGAACTTAATTATCCTGAACATAGTCAAAAGATCTTTGCAAATTATGTCATAAGCTCGCGCTTTAGTTCCACTGTTTAGATGTGTTCCTAGAGAAAATATAGTTGAAAGTTGAAAGTAGCGATTATGCGGACAGTAGAAAGCTTATGTCCTTAATGCACCGCTCGATGTCTTTGAACCCCAAACACCGTCTGTGGATGTTGCGAACATCGGACATACACGTTTGATAACTACGTGATAGTTCGGTTAAGCGGTTTAGAGTTGAGGCACGAAAGGCGTTTTCGAAATGTTGCGGAACATATGAGATGTTTGAGGGCTGAAATTAGGATTTCAGGCTCGTGCCCACGTCAAGAGGTATAAGACCTCCGACGATTGTCTTAGCCTGCAAACTAAGGGAGAAAAGCTCAATCGTTGAGCTTGTGCTCAGATTATGCGAAGTGCAACAATCACTTGAACCGAGTGGGAGTTGATCTTCCGGATGAGATAGTGATGTTTCTCCAAAGTCATTGCCACCAAGCTGCTAGAGCTTCGTGATGAACTATAACATATCGAGGATAGATATGATGATCCTTGAAGTATTCGCGATGTTTGACACCGTGAAAGTAGAAATCAAGAAGGAGCATCAATTGTTAATGGTTGGTGAAACCACTAGTTTCAAGAAGGGCAAGGGCAAGAAGGGATACTTCATGAAACGGCAAATCAGCTGCTGCTCTAGTGAAGAAACCCAAGGTTGAACCCAAACCCGAGACTAAGTGCTTCTGTAATAAGGGGAACAGCCACTGGAGCGGAACCACCCTAGATACTTGGTAGATGAGAAGGCTGGCAAGGTCGATAGAAGTATATTTGATATACATTATATTAATGTGTACTTTACTAGTACTCCTAGTAGCACCAGGGTATTAGATACCGGTTCGGTTGCTAAGTGTTAGTAACTTTCGAAATAAAAGCTACGGAATAAGCGGAGACTAGCTAAAGGTAAGCCGACGATATGTGTTGGAAGTATTTCCAAGGTTGATGTGATCAAGCATCATCGCTCCCTCTACCATCGAGATTGGAGTTAAGCCTAAAATTGTTATTTGGTGTTTGCGTTGAGCATAGACATGATTGGGTTATGTCTATCGCAATACGGTTATTCATCTAAGGAGAATAATGGTTACTCTGTTTATTTGAATAATACCTTCAATGGTCTTGCACCTAAATAAATGGTTTATTGAATCTCGATCGTAGTAATACACATTATCATGCCAAAAGTATAAGATAGTAATGATAGTACCACTTACTTGTGGCACTGCCATATAAGTCATATTGGTGTAAAACGCATGAAGAAGCTCCATGTTGATGGATCTTTGGACTCACTCGTTTTGAAAAGTTGAGACATGTGAACCATGTCTATTGGTGCATACGCATGAAGAAACTCCATGCAGATGGATCGTTTAGACTCACTTGATTTTGAATCACTTGAGATATGCAAATCATACCACATGGGCAAGATGACTGAAAAGCCTCGGTTTGATAAGATGGAACAAGATAGCAACTTGTTGGAAGTAACACATTTTGATGTGTGCAGTCCAATGAGTCTTTGAGGCATGCTGATGAATATCGTTATGTTCTTACTTCACAGATGATTCGAGTAGATGTTGAGTATATTTACTAGATGAAACACAAGTCTGAATTATTGAATGGTTCAAGTAATTTCAGAGTGAAGTTGAAGATCATCGTGACAAGAGGATAAAATGTCTATGATATGATCATAGAGATGAGAATCTGAGTTACAAGCTTTGGCACGCAATTAAGACATTGTGGAAATTGTTTCACAATTAATACCGCCTGGAACACCATAGTGTGATGGTGTGTCCGAACATCATAGTTGCACCCTATTGGATATGGTGCGTACCTTGATGTCTCTTATCGAATTACCACTGTCGTTCATGGGTTAGGCATTAGAGACAACCGCACTCACTTTAATAGGGTACCACGTAATTGCGTTGAGATGACACCGTATGAACTATGGTATAGAGAAACCTAAGCTGTCATTTCTTAAAAGTTTGGGGCTATGACGCTTATGTGAAAAAGTTTCAGGTTGATAAGCTCAAACCCAAAGCGGATAAAATACATCTTCATAGGACACCCAAAACAGTTGGGTATACCTCCTAATTCAGATCCGAAAGCAATAGGGATTGTTTCTTGAATCGGGTCCTTTCTCGAGGAAATGTTTGTCTTGAAAAGTTGAGTGAGAGGATGGTGGAGACTTGATGAGGTTATTGAACCGTCACTTCAACAAGTGTGTAGCAGGGCACATGAAGTTGTTCCTGTGGCACCTACACCAATTGAAGTAGAAGCTTATGATAGTGATCATGAAACTTCGGATCAAGTCACTACCGTGCCTCGTAGGGTGACAAGGATGCGTCTTGCTTGAGTGATGCAATCACATCTTGAAGGTCATGTTGCTAGACAACAATGAACCTCTGAGCTATGGAGAAGCGATGGTGGGCCCATATTCCGACAAATGGTTAGAGGCCATGAAATCCGAGATAGGATCCATGTATCAGAACAAAGCATGGACTTTGGTGGACTTGCCCGATGATCGGCAAGCTATTGAGATAAATGGTTTTTAAGAAGAAGGCGGGACGTGGGCGGTAATGTCACCGTCTATGAAGCTCGACTTGTGGCGAAGAGTTTTCACAAGTTCAAGGAGTTGACTACGATGAGATTTTCTCATCCGTAGCGATGCTTAAGTCCGTCGGAATCATGTTAGCATAAGCTGGATTTATGAAATCTGGCAGATGGATGTCAAAATGAGTTTCCTTACCAGTTGTCGTAAGGAAAGGTTGTATGTGATACAATCAGAAAGTTTTGTCGATCCTAAGGATGCTAAAAGGTATGCTGGCTCCAGCGATCCTTTCTAAGGACTGGAGTAAGCATCTCGGAGTTGGAGTGTGCGCTTTGATGAGATGATCAAAGATTTTTGGTTTTATACAAAGTTCACGAGAAACTTGTATTTCCAAAGAAGTGAGTGGGAGCGCTATAGAATTTCTAATGAGTATATGTTGTTGACATATTGATGATCAGAAATGATGTAGAATTTCTAGAAAGCATATAGGGATGTTTGAAAAGTGTTTTTCAATGGAAAACCTGGATTAAGCTACTTGAACATTGAGCATCAAGATCTATGAGGATAGATCAAAAACGCTCAATAGTATTTTCAAATGAGCACATACCTTGACATAATCTTGAAAGTGTTCAAGATGGATCAGTCAAAGAAGGAGTTCTTGCCTGAGTTGTAAGGTATGGAGTTAAGAGTTAAAAGCTCGACCACGACAGAAAAGAGAGAAAGGACGAAGGTCGTCTCCTATGCTTCAGACGTAGGCTCTATAGTATGCTATGCTGTGTACCGCACCGGAAGTGTGCCTTGCCATGAGTCAGTCAAGGGGTACAAGAATGATCCATGAATGGATCATTGGACATCGGTCAAAATTGTCCTTGGAATAAACAAGGACATGTTTCTCAATTATGGAGGTGATAAAGAGTTCGGCGTAAAGGGTTACGTCGATGCAAGCTTTAACACCTATCCGAGTAGCTCTGAGTAGAGATACCAGATACGTATAGTGGAGCAACCATTTGGAATAGCTCCAAGTGGAGCATGGAAGCAGCATTTACAATATGACATAGAGAATTGGGAAGCACACACGGATCTGAAAGGTTCAGACCCGTTGACTAAAACCCGTTGACTAAAACCTCTCTCACAAGCAAAACATGATCAAACCTCAGAACTCATTGAGTCTAAATCACATGATGATGTGAACTAGTTCTGAGACACTAGTAAACTCTTTGGATGTTGGTCACATGGCGATGTGACCTGTGAGTGTTAATCACATGGCGATGTGAACTAGATTATTGACTCTAGTGCAAGTGGGAGACTGTTGGAAATATGCCCTAGAGGCAATAATAAATTGGTTATTATTATATTTCCTTGTTCATGATAATAGTTTATTATCCATGCTATAATTGTATTGATAGGAAACTCATATACATGTGTGGATACATAGACACACACCGTGTCCCTAGTAAGCCTCTAGTTGACTAGCTCGTTGATCAATAGATGGTTACGGTTTCCTGACCATGGACATTGGATGTCATTGATAACGGGATCACATCATTAGGAGAATGATGTGATGGACAAGACACAATCCTAAGCCTAGCACAAAGATCGTAGTTCGTATGCTAAAGCTTTTCTAATGTCAAGTATCTTTTCCTTAGACCATGAGATAGTGCAACTCCGGATACCGTAGGAATGCTTTGGGTGTACCAAGCGTCCTGGCAATCGGGTGACTATAAAGGTGCACTACGGTATCTCCGAAAGTGTCTGCATTGGGTTGTACGAATCGAGGCTGGGATTTGTCACTCCGTGTAAGCGGAGAGGTATCTCTGGGCCCACTCGGTAGGACATCATCATAATGTGCACAATGTGATCAAGGAGTTGATCACGGGATGATGTGTTATGGAGCGAGTAAAGAGACTTGCGATAACGAGATTGAACAAGGTATCGGGATACCGACGATCGAATCTCGGGCAAGAACAATACCGCTAGACAAAGGGAATTGTATACGGGATCGATTGAGTCCTTGACATCGTGGTTCATCCGATGAGATCATCGTGGAACATGTGGGAGCCAACATGGGTATCCAGATCCCGCTGTTGGTTATTGACCGGAGAACGTCTCGGTCATGTCTGCATGGTTCCCGAACCCGTAGGGTCTACACATAAGGTTCGATGGCGCTAGGGTTATAAAGGAAGCTTGTATGTGGTTACCGAATGTTGTTGAGTCCCGGATGAGATCCCGGACGTCACGAGGAGTTCCGGAATGGTCCGGAGGTAAAGATTTATATATGGAAAGTTGTTGTTCGGGTTAGGAAAAAGTTCGGGTTTTTCGGTATTGTACCGAAGCTTCGGAAGGTTCGGAGGATTCCGGAGGGGTCCGGAGGTCCGGAAATTGTTCCACCACGTCCAATACAGTAGCATGGGCTGTAGGGGCGCCCTAGCCTTAATGGGCCAGGGCACCAGCCCCCAAGGCCCATGCGCATGGGAAGGGGAAACCCTAAGGGGAGGGCCTCCACTTGACTTGGGAGGCACTCCTCCCTCTTGGCCGCCCCAAGTCCCATCTAGGGCTGGCCGCACCCCTTGGGGTGGGAAACCCTATAGGGGGCGCAGTCCCCCTTTCCCCCTTTATATATTTGAGGTTTTGGGCTGCCCAACACACATGAGATCTTCTCCTCTTGGTGCAGCCCTGCCTCTCCTCCTCCTCCTCTCCCTTGGTGCTTGGCGAAGCCTGCTGGATTGCCACGCTCCTCCATCACCACCATGCCGTTGTGTTGCTGCTGGATGGAGTCTTCCTCAACCTCTCCTCTCTCCTTGCTGGATCAAGGCGTGGGAGGCGTCACCGGGCTGTCACGTGTGTTGAGCAGCGGAGGTGCCGTCCGTTCGACCTTTGGGATCTCCGGTGATTTGGATCACGACAGTCTGACTCCTTCAACCCCGTTCTCATGAACGCTTCCGCTTAGTGATCTACAAGGGTATGTAGATGCACTCTCCTTCCCTCGTTGCTAGAATCTCCATAGATTGATCTTGGTGATGCGTAGAAAATTTTGAATTTCTGCTACGTTCCCCAACACAAGATTCACCGCACCAAGGGCCACGACCTCCAAAGCTGCAAGAAAGTCGAGCAGCTTGTTGAACTGCACAAAGCTAAGTACGAGCGGCGTGACAAGGTGAAGGCCCAGGAAGGTGTAGGGGCAGCTAGCAAGAAGAGACCCGGCCGGGGAGGACGCCGCGGCAAGGCCAAGCAGCGGCAAGGAGACAGACCTCCCCGTGGCCGCGACAAAGATGAGGACGATGATGATGATGAAGATATGGAGGATGACGAAGCTGATGAGCAGGAATTTCAGAAAGCGACAGAGGTCCTCTGCGTTGACGGTGGTGCTTCTCTGCATACCACGCACCGCCAACTCAAGCGATTGGATGCGAGAGGTTAATGCAGCAGAACCATCCGTGGAGTCGCGCAAGCCTCTGAAGTGGTCCAACACGCCTATCATCTTCGATATTGAGGACCACCCTGATTGCATAACTGCGGTCGGGTGCTTGCCGATGTTGGTCTCACCAACTATCCGCAACCTCAAGGTCACCAAGATTTTAGTTGACGGCGGGGCCGGCTTAAACCTGATCTCCTCCGCAGTACTCCAGAAGCTTCAAATCCCTGACAGCGAGCTCGAAGAGACTGGTACGTTCCAAGGGATCAACCCAGGAAGGAGCAAGCCGAAAGGGAAGATCACGTTGCCAATAACATTTGGTAGCGAGCTCAACTTCAGGACTGAGAGGGTCACATTCGACGTTGCTGATTTCCCATTGCCCTACAATGGGATACTTGGCCATCCAGCACTTGCCAAGTTCATGGAGGCCTCTCATTATGCATACAACTTGCTCAAGATGCCAGGCCCGATAAGTGTCATCTCTGTCCATGGCGACAAGAAAGATGCTCTTATCTGCGCCGACAAGATTTACCGGGAAGCAGCAGCTGCGACAGATAGCAAATCACTTGCCGCTGAAGCTCCGGGGAAGAAGAAGACCAAGTCCGGCAAGAGCTCGATGCCCACTCCGGCAAGCGCACCTCTTGAGTGATGCACTACCGTCGAGGGCGCACCATCGAGCTCCACCGGCAAGTGCAAGAAGATGATGGCAGCTCCGCCGAAGACCAAGAAAGTGCCCGCCAAGGAGGACGGCACTGGTGGTACCTTCACCATCAGTGCCACTCTAGACCCTAAATAGGAAGGCGAGCTCGTTGCTTTCCTACGGGCGAATGTCGATGTGTTTGCATGGCAACTATCTGACATCCCCGGTGTTCCCAGGAAAGTAATTGAGCACCACCTAGCTGTCTGTCCTCACGCGGCCCGTCAAGCAAAAAGTCGAGAAAGCAGGCGGTGGGCGCCAAGAGTTCATTGCGTAAGAGATCAAGAAGTTGGAAGCGGCAGGCCTTGTCGGAGAGTACTCCATCCCATGTGGTTGGCCAATCCGGTGGTTATGCATAAGGCTAATGGGAAATGGAGACTTTGTATTGACTTCACGGATGTTAATAAAGCTTGTCCCAAAGACCCATTTCCTTTGCCGCGCATCGACCAGATTGTTGACTCCACGGCTGGATGTGATCTGCTTTCATTTCTTGATGCATACTCAGGATATCATCAGATCTTCATGGCAGAAGATGATGAGGAGAAAACCGCATTCATTACTCCATGTGGCACATACTGTTTCATACGGATGCCTTTCGGTTTAAAGAATGCTGGTTCAACGTTTGCAAGAGTGGTCCATGACGCTTTTGAGCCGCAAATGCACAGAAATGTAGAAGCCTACATGGATGACATAATGGTCAAGAGCAAGGACAAAGCAACTCTGGTTCAAGATTTGGATGAGACCTTTGCAAATTTGCGCAAGATCAACCTCAAGCTCAACCCCGAGAAGTGCGTGTTTGGAGTCCCTTCCGGCAAGCTTCTCGGGTTCTTCGTGTCTCAGCGGGGGATTGAAGCCAATCCCGACAAGATAAAAGCCATTGAGCAGATTGAAGCACCAAAGCGCGTCAAGGATATACGAAGACTTGTCGGTTGCGTGGCTGCTCTCAGCAGGTTTATCTCTTAGTCTGCTGAGCGCGCCCTGCCATTTTTCAAGATTTTGAAAAAGGCAGGTCTAATGAAATGGACTCCCGAAGCGGAGGCTGCGCTGCAGGACTCGAAGAGGTACCTGTCCTCCACTCCAATACTTGTCGCACCTAAGCCACAAGAGAAGTTGCTGCTATATATAGTGGCAACCAATCAAGTGGTTAGTGCTGCGTTAGTAGCGGAGAGGGAGGCAGACGATGAGCCGGCAACCGAGGTAGGTGCATCCAGCGACAAGCAGGGGGCTTCGCCGTCAAGCTCTGGTCCCGACAAGGACGGATCTGCGCAGGATTGCGAGAAGATTCAGAAAAGGATGGTGCAGCGCCCGGTGTACTTTGTCAGTTCCCTTCTGCAGGGGGCTAGGTCAAGGTACTCTGGTGTGCAGAAATTGCTTTTCGGCCTCCTCATGGCCTCGAGAAAGCTACGCCATTACTTCCAAGCACATTTAATAACAGTTGTCACTCGTTTTCCGCTGAAGAGGATATTGCAAAATCCAGAAGCAACAGGCAGGATTGTCAAGTGGGCACTGGAACTGTCAAGCTTTGGCCTCAAGTTTGAAAGCACTTCAACTATCCAAAGCAGAGCATTGGCATAGTTCATAGCAGAATGGACGCCAACACAAGATGAAGAAATTCGAGACGAGCATCCCGTCAAGGAGGCAAGTAAAGAGTGGCTGATGTACTTTGGCGGAGCTTTCTCGCTGCAAAGGCGCCCGGTGCGGCGTCTTGCTTATCGCACCACGGAGAGCACCTCAAGTACATTGTCCGGATGCACTTTCCCAAGGAGCAAGCAACAAACAATACTGCGAGTATGAAGGTTTGCTTGCGGTCTCGAGATCGCGGTAGACCTTGGGATCAAGAAGCTCATTATCGGGGTGACTCGCAGCTTGTCGTCCGCCAAGTAAACAAAGATTATCGAGTCCGTTGATGGAAGCCTACGTCGATGAAGTGAGAAAGCTAGAGGAGCACTTTGAAGGCACGCAAATGGAACATGTTCCAAGAGCTCGAGAATGATATTCTTGATGGCACATCCAAAGTCGCCCGCCTCAAGTTACACAATGGAACCAGGGATTTTTGTGCTCAAGCTGACTCAACCAACCGTAACACCATCGACTGGGCAGAACAAGAAGAGGAAGTTGATTTCCGGTGACTACTTCCTGGCCGGGCTGCCCGAAGCTGCCGCCGCGAAGGTCCCTAAGATCAACACCAAGAGTGCTGAGGAGCAGTCTGCTCCGACAAGCCCCAGGGTTTGTTTCGTTGAAGCAGACGCTCCCGACAAGTCTTGCTCCGGCAAGCTTGTCGGGGAACATCAACTCGGCTGAGCCGCGAGTTCTTGCCGTGAAAGCGGATGTTCCGCGGCAGCGAATGTGCCTTTAGTCCTTGTTGTCGAGCCGCATAGCTCCAACTTGGGCACAACAGATTGTTCATTTCCTTGAGACAGGAGAACTTCCGAAGAGCATGAAGAAGCGGAAAGAGTAGCCCGGCGGTCAAGTATGTACCAGTTTAGCCGACATCTTTATGCAGAAGAAGACTCAACGGTGTGAAATTGAAGTGTATTTGCGGGAAGATGGGACGAAGCTGTTGGCAGAGATACACGGAGGCATATGTGGTCACCACATTGGCGCAAAACACTTGCGGCAAAGCTTTCCGGCAAGGTTTCTTTTGGCGAAGCCCTCCGGGATGCAACTGCACAAGTAACCAAGTGTGAAGCGTGCGGTTCCATTCCAAACAGATACACCAGCCAACTCAAGCTCTCGGGCAGATCCCTTTATCACGGCCATTTTTCGGTGCTGGGGCTCGACATCCTCGGCCCCTTTCCCCGAGCTGTCGGGGCTTTGAGTACTTATGCGTTGCAATCGACAAGTTCACAAAGTGGCGGAAGTGGAAGCGATGAGGAAGGTGACAGCCACGATCGGCGATCAAGTTCTTTCAGTCAATTGTTTGCCGTTTGGGATTCCTAACAGGATCATCACCGACAACGGCACACAATTCCTGAAACGCACCTTCATGCGATGCGTCCAAGATCTTGGCGCTAAGATCTGCTTTGCTTCATTGCTCATCCGAGAAGCAGCGGTCAAGCGAGAGGGCAAGCGCTGAAGTGCTGCGGGGACTCAAGACCAGAACTTTCGACGGGCTGCACAAGTGCGGAAGAAAGCTGGATCGAGGAGCTGCCGGTGGTTCTTTGGTCGATCAGGGACGCCAAATTGAGCCGCGGCGGACACCTTCGCTCTAGTCTATGGATCAGAGGCAGTTCTCCCCACGGAACTCGTATACGGGTCACCTCGAGTGCTCGCTTATGATGAGCTGGAGCAAGAGTAGCTGCGACAAGATGACGCGCTGCTCCTTGAGGAAGATCGTCTTCAGGCCGCTCAATGGTGTGGGCCACCAAGCATCGCTCGAGGAAGTATTGCCTTGCCGGGAAGCAAACGACAGAAAAGCTAAGTTGCCAAAGTCTGAGCAATCAGTTTTTAAATTTTTAAGTTATCTTCCTCGAACGATAGTACTTTGTATGGAAAACCTTGTATGGAAAACCTGTGCGCGGAGGAACCAACTCGTAGCTAGTTTGCGCCCTTACTTTGTTTCGAGTCCGCTCAACAACTTAAGTGAGCTGCAACTAGTTGCGACAAGGTTGCTTGTCGGGCGGCACCGCCCGGCCGCTCTTGACGTTCCGCACTCGGCGCTTCATGACAAGGGTGCCAGCCGACAAGTTCCCTAAAAGCGTAGGGCACAAACATGCAAAGGAAGGAATCGAGTAAAGGAAATAACATTGCATTCGATTGCCTAAGATAGAGTATATTACAAAAATAACTTGTCGCAGATCTAATGAATTGTTCTAAACATGGTTTGCAGCGACAAGGGAAAGATAAACTTGGCGGCCTAGTCCACGCGGTCGCCATCAACTCTCTTGACTCCGCTCACCCTGTCCACAATGGGTGCGACAAGGGCCTTGAGCGCTTCAACGTCAGCAGTCGGCGGCAGGAACTTGAGGACGTTGGCGAAGCTGACACCAGGATTGCGGAAGGCCACCTTCATCAGCACCTTCTGAAGAGCCCCTGCACAGACTTGGCGCGACTCGTCAGCCAGCTGCTTCGGGATCTCTTCCCGGAGCATTGGAGAGCATAACACGCCCTTGAAGAACAGGCTGAGCTTGGCGCTGGGTTGGAGATGCTCGTCGGTGGAATACCCGAGGTCCACCATCCCCAGCTCCATCAGTTCCTTGTCGATGGCGGCGGCTGTATTCACAAGATCCTCGGTCCAGATCATCACGTTCTCCTTGAAGGTGTTATGGGCAGTCATGGCAGTCGCCAGCAGCTCCTCGTTGGCCTTGATCTTCTCCAACAGACCCACTTCCCGCTCCTTGGCACCGTCCAGCGTCTCCGTTAGGGTGGACAGCTTCAGCTCAAGATTCGCCTTGGAGTCCTTGGCGGCGTCGATCTCCTTGATCCTCTCAGCGAGACGGCCCTGCAACTCACCAAGAGTGTAGGCGTCCTTCTCGCACTCGTGCTTCAGCGCGGTGACCTCCTCGCCGCTCTTCTGGAGGGTGGCCTCCAGCTGCGTCATCCTCGTCTCTAACTCCTTCTTGGCGGCCTCGGCAGCCGCGGAAGCGTCCTTTGCCTCCTTGAGAGCTCCGCCAATTGATTGCTCGCGCGCGGCAAGATCTTCCTCATAGCTATCAAGGTTGATCTTCCGCTGCGCCAGCTCACCTTCTTCTTGTGAATAGCTTCTCGCCGGCAAGCCTTTGCTGCTCCTCGACCTCGGCCTTCTCCGGGATGAAGGCCGTGCGCTCCTCGGCGAAGTTGCTCCCGTGCTTCTGCTACGTCCCGGAGAGTTTCTTTGTTGGCGCGCCGAAGCTCTTCTGCGCGCTTCTCCATGTCAGCTCCCGCCCTCGCGACAAGTGCTTCCCTGGACTCCAGCTTAGCTTGTCGGGCGCGGTAGAGCGACAACAGTTTCTTCAGCAGCTGCTCCTCCTCAGACTCGCCACTGCTGCTGCTTGGCGCGTCAACTAGCGACAGCCCAGCGGAGGCGAGCAGCTCCTCGTCGAAGGTCTCTCCCTCGACCGGCGCCCTGGAGCTCGACGCCCATGGAAGCTTGATGAAGACACCGTCGCCGGCCTTCAGATAGGCGCCGGGTTGGGGCTCTTCGGAGCCTGGTGCTGCATCGGTGGCGGAGGAATCGGCGGTCGGCGTAGCGCCTGGCGCTCCTGCGGCCTCAGGGTCGTCAGTGTGATCGCCGGACCCCTCCCCAGCCTTTGCGCCAGCAGCCTTGGCGGCTTCCTCGCCGGCGGACCCATCGGCGCCGGCCTCCTCCTCCATGTTGGCGGCGTCGTCATTGTTGTCGCGCGCGTCCTCCTTGCCGGCAACCTCAGTCTCCATCGGCTCTCCGGCAGATGGATCTGATGATCAGAAAAAGAAACAACAGTCAAGCAAATGTTCGAAAAGAAGAACAGAAGAAGAACCCAAGGAAAAATTTTCGGTCAAGGGATTACTCGCAATGGGATCTGTGGCCGCGGTCTCAACCACCAGAGGATCGCCGGCGCTGCCCCTTGTCGGAGAGGCTTCCCTTGTCGGAGAAGCATCCCTTGCCGGAGAGCGTTCCCTTGCCGGGGAATTCTCCCTTGGCAGCGTAGTTGAAGCAGATAGTATCTCGGGAGCGGCTTCCGGACCCTCCTAATGAGGCTGCTATGCTCCTACACAAATCAACAAGTCAGATATCAGCATAGAGGAAGCACTCATGCACGCCCTACAGTAACAAGTGGACCAAATACTTACCACAGGGGCTGTCTTTGAGGGGCTGCTCGGAAGGAAGGGTTGCCGGGTCCGGCAAGGGAGTCTCAGGCGCTCCTCCTGTCGCCACGGGGGGATCGTCTTCGATGACAACCACCGGCGTCTTGGCTCTCTTCGACGCCCTCTGAGCCAGCGTCTTGAAAAAGGAAAAAGTTCAGAATGAAGCAAATCAGATGCAAGACAAAGCAGCAAATTGAAGAATTACAAGTACAACGACAAGATCTTACTCTTCTTCCTCCTCCTCGGAGCTGAGAGCGGAGAAGTCGAATCCCGCTCCACCTCCGGTGCGGCGAGCTGGAAGAGTAGGCTCCCTCGGACGCTTGGCGGGTGCGGGAGCCGTGGTCCCGGAAGGCCCCGCTCCGGTTGCTGTGGCAGCGTGAGGCGCTCCCGCGGCAACGGAGCTTGTCGCGGTGGAGCGCGTCGCGCGGCATGACGGCTGTTGGCCCGTCTGCCGCCCCGCCACTTCCCCAGTCTTACGGAGGCGCCTTCTTGGTGGAGCTGCGGGCTCCTCCCGCGACAAGTTATCTGAAGGTGGAGGGGAGGCGCCCCCGGCAGGCTCGTTCGGCTCAGCATCAGGCTCGACCTGCTCCTCCTCGCCCGCAAGCTTCTCTCGGTCGGCAAGGCTTGCCGCCTCGGCTGCCTCTGCCTCCTCCACAGTGAACCCAAACACGCCAGCGGCAGCAGCTGCTGCCGCCTCCTCCAACCTTGTGGCAATCCGCGCCATCTCTTGCTCGGTGTGTCGCGGGTGAGCAACCTCTGCTCGTCGGCGCGGATCGGCACCTCTTCCAAGCTGTCGAAGAACTGCCGCACGATGTCGTCGGAGGGCTCTTGCCAGGTTGGAACGATCCCATGAGAGTCACACAATGGCATCATGGCGCGGATGCGGTCAAGTGAAGA
The DNA here is from genome assembly GCA_021605145.1 of Aegilops bicornis. Classification (NCBI taxonomy): domain Eukaryota; kingdom Viridiplantae; phylum Streptophyta; class Magnoliopsida; order Poales; family Poaceae; genus Aegilops; species Aegilops bicornis. The sequence continues at coordinate 260,084 of JAHIAL010000159.1, forward strand.
GTTGTTGCACAAAGGAACTACCCCCCTCGGCAACATGAACCATTCGGGGTGGTCAGGGTCATGCTTGAACAACTCCAGCAGCATTGCATCCAGCTCCAAGACGGTAAAGTTCCAGTTGAGGCCTGGGCGCAACCTCATGATATCCGCTGGGTTTTGGAATTCCCAAGCTGGCCTCCTCCTCTCCTGCAGGGGAGCGATGCGGCGGCGAAGGAAGTCTGCGCCAACTGCGCCTACAGTGAGTCCGGCAAGCCTGAGGCGCAAGATCCGGATCACAGCTATCTTCAACCTATCATCCTCCGGCGCCAAGTTGCTCCAATCATTGCCGCGCACTATGGGAGCTTGGCGCAGGGCAGTGAAGGGCTGCGGGTTTTCCTCTACGATCCAACACCAATCAGCTCTCCACTCTTCCCACTTGCTGCGGAGCTCTCCTTCAAGATAGGTTTCTTTCTTGCCGATCCTGGAAACCCAAGCAATCCCTCCGGCAAGTGGCTCTCCTCTCTCTACGCGAGGCATGTAGAAGTGGCGGAAAAGGGCTACATTTGGGTGGACTCCGACAAAGTTCTCGCAGAGGTGTGCGAAAACCGCCATGGTAAGAACGGCGTTGGGGGTGAAATCAAGGAGGCAAAACCCGTAGGTATTCATGACATCACAAAAGAATTCGGAAAAGGGCGGGCAGAGCCCGCGATGAAAAGCGCGAAGAAGGGATACCCGACAGAAACCTTCTCAGATGCAGCGGCGGAGATCACCCTCGTGCGCGGGTGCGCCCGCGTCTCCGTCGACCAAAAGAGGTAATACATCTCCCGCAACTCCTTTGCGTCGAGCTGGGGGTCGAAGAGGGCCCGCTCCTTGCACAGCGCCGCGAGCCGCTGCGCCTCGGCCGACTTCACGCCCTTCCCCTTGTCGCCCTTCGGAGCCATGGCAGAGGCGGTGGAGGAGGCCGACGGCGTTGGTGATGCTGGTGGCGATGGGGGCGGAGCTTTGCTCTCTTCTGACCAGAGAAGAAGGGGGGAGCGAAGGTGGTTTTTGATGTGACAGCAATGGCAAGTGGGCGTCCTGCCCCTGCTTCCCCTTGCTTATAAGGAAGGAGAGGGGGCGGACGTTCCGCTTTTCCCATTAAAGAAAGCCCCCACGATCTCTCCCACGACGCCACGTCCGGAGCGTGCCGTTCGTGGGGAACGTGGTGGGTCCGAGGCGAGTAACGGCGCGATCTAGGCCGCACGCGTGCCCGTGCACTGTTTTGGGCCTGGCCCAACAACGCTCGGCACCGTGTATGGCCCGAGCCGAGCTCTGTCCGGTGTACTAGAGTAGGGGTACCCTAGTATCTTGAACTCGTGCACGGGCAGTCGCAGCACCCCGCGGCAAGGCTTGCCTAGTGACCGCCAAGATCCTCCGCGGCTCCTTTGGAGCCATTCAAGAACAAAGTATTCAAGACCCCGGCAAGAGGAGCTTGCAGGGAAGGCCACTCAGGGCACGAAGGAAACAATACCCCGGCAAGAGGAGCTTGCCGGGAAGGCTTGGTGAGCGACAAGCTCCCGAGCGCGACAAGGATTCGGCCGCGGCAAGATGCTTGCAGCGGCGAGCAACCTCTCTTCATCTCCGCTCCAGCTCATCCACCAGCGATGTCGCCATGGGGCCATTCCAGCGTGCGTGTCAAGAGGCTGTGTAGCCGGTGAGGAGCAGCGATAAGCGGTCGACAAGCTTACCATCGTGGCAAGCGGTGGAGCACTTGATGGTCCTGTTGCACTATTTAGGCGACGAGGGGCGGGCATTTATTGATCTTGTCCCTTGCCGTCGAGTTAGGTATATGCACCTTGTACCTTTGTACAAGTGGGTGTACCAACTACTGTTTTCCATTTGTACCCTCATCTACGTTGCCACACTGTCGGTGACCCCTTGAGCCTATAAAAGGAGGCCCAAGTGCAGCGTGAAAGGGTTCGGCTGGTTGGACTCATTCGACTCATTCGAGACCACACTCACTCAAGCTAGGTTTTGTAGCTCTCATTGCTCCCTAGCAAGAACACAAATAATCAGACAAGCAGCAATAGGAGTATTATCTCTCCGAAGAGCTCGGCTGGGTAAAACTGCTCGTGTGCATCGCCTCGATCTGCTCTTCGTGCAATCTCCGCCCCCCTCCGAACCACAAGGGACCCGGTCCCATAGGTGTTCGTGGGTCACGATCAGCTTCCCCGACAATTTGTTTTAAAGAAACTTGATATCTCATGCTTCACTTAGATTATTTTGAGAGTCGTTAGTAGCATGGTAATTTGCTTAATGTTAATATACTCGGTATTCAAGATATGGGAAACTTTATTTTGAGTGCGTTGAATACTAAGATAAGTTTGATGCTCAATAATTGTTTTGAGATATGAAGGTGATAATATTAGAGTCATGCTAGTTGAGTAGTTGTGAATTTAAGGAATACTTGTGTTGAAGTTTGTGATTCACGTAGCATGCACGTATGGTGAACCGTTATGTGATGAACTCGGAGCATGATTTATTTATTGATTGTCTTTCTTATGAGTGGAGGTCGGGGACGAGCGATGGTATTTTCCTACCAATTTATCCCCCTAGGAGCATGCACGTAATACTTTGCTTTGATAACTTCTAGATTTTTGCAATAAGTATATGAGTCCTTTATGACTAATGTTGAGTCCATGGATTATACACACTTTTTCCCATCCTTCCACCATTGCTAGCCTCTCTAATACCGCGCACTTTTCGCTGGTATCATACACCCACCATAAACCTTCCTCAAAACAGCCACCATACCTACCTATCATGGCATTTCCATAGCCATTCCGAGATATATTGCCATGCAACTTTCCACCGTTCCGTTTATTATGACACGCTCCATCATTGTCATATTGCTAGCATGATCATGTAGTTGACATCGTATTTGTGGCAAAGCCACCGTTCATAATTATTTCATACATGTCACTCATGTTTCATTGCATATCCCGGTACACCGCCGGAGGCATTCATATAGAGTCATATTTTGTTCTAAGTATCGAGTTGTAATTGTTGAGTTGTAAGAAAAATAAAAGTGTGATGATCATCATTATTAGAGCATTGTCCCAAGTGAGGAAAGGATGATGGAGACTATGATTCCCCCACAAGTCGGGATGAGACTCCGGACGAAAAAAAGAGGCCATAAAAAAAGAGAAAAGGCCCAAATAAAAAAAAAGAGAGAAAAAGAGAGAAGGGACAATGTTACTATCCTTTTACTACACTTGTACTTCAAAGTAGCACCATGATCTTCATGATAGAGAGTCTCTCATTTTGTCACTTTCATATACTAGTGGGAATTTTTCATTATAGAACTTGGCTTGTATATTCCAATGATGGGCTTCCTCAAAATGCCCTAGGTCTTCATGAGCAAGCGAGTTGGATGCAAACCCACTTAGTTTCTTTTGTTGAGCTTTCCTATACTTATAGCTCTAGTGCATCCGTTGCATGGCAATCCCTACTCACTCACATTGATATCTATTGATGGGCATCTCCATAGCCCATTAATATGCCTAGTTGATGTGAGACTATCTTCCCTCTTTTTGTCTTCTCCACAACCACCATTCTATTCCACATATAGTGCTATATCCATGGCTCACGCTCATGTATTGCGTGAAGATTGAAAAAGTTTTGAAAATGTTAAAGTATGAAACAATTGCTTGGCTTGTCATCGGGGTTGTGCATGATTTAAATACTTTGTGTGGGGAAGATGGAGCATAGCCAGACAATATGATTTTGTAGGGATAACTTTCTTTGGCCATGTTATCTTGAGAAGACATTATTGCTTAGTTAGTATGCTTGAAGTATTATTATTTTTATATCAATATGAACTTTTGTCTTGAATCTTTCAGATCTAAATATTCATACCATGATTAAGAAGATTTACATTGAAATTATGCCAAAGTATCACTCCGCATAAAAAATTCTCTTTTTATCATTTACCTACTCGAGGACGAGCATGAATTAAGCTTGGGGATGCCTGATACATCTCCAACGTATCTATAATTTTTGATTGCTCCATGCTACTTTATCTATTGTTTTGGACTATAATGGGCTTTATTTTCCACTTTTATATTATTTTTGGGACTAACCTATTAACCGGAGGCCTAGCCCAGAATTGTTGTTTTTTGCCTATTCCAGTGTTTTGAAGAAACGGAATATCAAACGGAGTCCAAATGGAATGAAACCTTCGGGAACGTGATTTTCTCACCGAACGTGATCCAGGAGACTTGGACCCTACTCCAAGGAGTGCCAGAGGTGGTCACGAGGGTGGGGGGCGCGCCCCCTACCTCGTGGGCCCCCTGACGCTCCACCGACGTGCTCCTTCCTCCTATATATACCTACGTACCCCCAACAGATCGGGGACAGAGCCAAAAACCTAATTCCACCGCCGTACCTTCCTGTATCCACGAGATCCCATCTTGGGGCCTGTTAGGAGCTCATGAGGAGGCATCTACCACGGAGGGCTTCTACATCAACACCATAGCCCCTCCGATGAAGTGTGAGTAGTTTACTTCAGACCTTCGGGTCCATAGCTAGTAGCTAGATGGCTTCTTTTCTCTTTTTGGATCTCAATACAATGTTCTCTCCCTCTCTCGTGGAGATCTATTCGATGTAATCTTCTTTTTGCGGTGTGTTTGTTGAGACCGATGAATTGTGGGTTTATGATCAGCTTATCTATGGAAAATATTTGATTCTTCTCTGAATTCTTTTATGTATGATTAAGTTATCTTTGCAAGTCTCTTCGAATAATCTTTTTGGTTTGGCCAACTAGATTGGTAGTTCTTGCAATGGGAGAAGTGCTTAGCTTTGGGTTCAATCTTGCGGTGTCCTTACCTAGTGACAGAAGGGGTTACAAGGCATGTATTGTATTGTTGCCATCGAGGATAACAAGATGGGGTATTTATCATATTGCATGAATTTATTCCTCTACATCATGTCATCTTGCTTAAGGCGTTACTCTGTTTTTAACTTAATACTCTAGATGCATCTTTGGATAGCGGTCGATGAGTGGAGTAATAGTAGTAGATGCAGAATCGTTTCGGTCTACTTGTCACGGACGTGATGCCTATATACACGATCATTGCCTGGATAACCTCATAACTATGCTCAATTCTGTCAATTGCTCAACAGAAATTTGTTCACCCATCGTAGAATACTTATGCTCTTGAGAGAAGCCACTAGTGAATCCTATGGCCCCCGGGTCTATTCTCATCATATCAATCTCCATCACTTTATTTACTTGCTTTGCTTTTACTTTTTACTTTGCATCTTTATACCAAAAATACCAAAAATATTATCTCTATCAGATCTCACTCTCGTAAGTGACCGTGAAGGGATTGACAACCCCTAAGCGTTGGTTGCAAGTAGCTATCGTTTTGTGCAGGTACAAGGGACTTGCGCGTAGTCTCCTACTGGATTGATACCTTGGTTCTCAAAAACTAAGGGAAATACTTACGCTACTGTGCTGCATCATCCTCTCCTCTTCGGGGTAATCCAACGCAAGCTCGAGACGTAGCAAACACTTCCCTAGAACAAGAATTAAGCCACCATATGAGTCAATCATGAGGGCATCTTATGGATCTAGCACCAAAAATGACAAAACTTAGATCCTTGCTTTATGCCTAGCTAAGGGCGTAAAACTATAGCGCTTATTGGGAGGCAACCCAATGAATAAAATTTACTTTTGCCTTTTGCTTTATGTTCTTGAGTGTTAGCACACTTATGCTACTGTTATGATTGTGTTTTTTGTGTTTTAATTAGTGTTTGTGCCAAGTAAAGCCTTTAGGATCTTCCAGGGTGATAGTTCTTTGATCTTGCTGAAAAAGACAGAAACTTTGCGCTCACGAAAATAATTATGATAAATCACAGAAATGAGATTTTCCCCTGATTCTTTTTGCAGAATATTAATATACAAATTATTATGGTCTTCCTAATTTGGTAGAAGTTTTGGAGTTACATAAGTATTCGAAAGTTATAGATTACTACATACAGTTCTGTTTTGACAGATTCTGTTTTCTTTGTGTTGTGTGCTTATTTTGATGGCTCTATGGTTTTCTTTGATAAGTTTTTGCCATAGAAAAGTTGGAATACAGTAGATATAATACAAAAAAAAAATAATTGGTTTGACACAACACTTATAGTAGTGATTTGCTTTCTTTTACTAACGGATCTCACAAGGGTTTTGTTGAGTTTTGCGCGATTGAAGTTTTCAAGTTTACGCTGGATGAAAGAAGGATAGAAGAGCCTAAGATTGGGGATGCCCCGGCATCCCAAGCTATTATCCAAGATTGATCAACCAACTAATCTCGAGGATGCCCCCGAGTGTCATCCCCTCTTTCTTCTAATGAACATCGGTATTTTCCTCGAGACTAGATTTTTATTCGTCACATGATATGTGTTTTGCTTGGAGCGTCTTGTATGATATGTGTCTTTGCTTGTTTTATTTTGTGTTTTAAGTCATCAGTATTTGCTGGACACACCTATTTGAGAGAGCCAAAATTATGCCATGAGTTGTTAGAATTGCTCTCTATGCTTCACTTAAATTTTTATGAGCAATGTAATTGCTCTAGTGCTTCACTTATATCTTATTGAGCACGGTGTGCTTAGTATTTTTGGAGAAATGCTCTCTTGCTTCACTTAGATTTATTTGGGAGTGAGTAAAATTTTGAAGAAATTCTCTCTTGCTTCACTTAAATTATTTTGAGAGAAATAAAATATGTTATGCTTATGATCTTCACTTATATTTGTTTGAGCTTATGAAAAGCAACACATGAAAATTAGTCCCAAAGTGATAGATATCCAAGAAGGATAAAGAAATAAAGAAAATATATGTCATGAAGATCATTGGACAAAATAAACTTGATTATTAGTAATAGTTTTGAGATATGATGATGCGATATGGGAGTTATGTTGATGAGTAATCGTGCTCTAGTAAGAATATTGGTGTTAAGGTTTGTGATTCCCTATGCATGCACGAAAGTCAATAATCATGCAATAAAAATTATATCCTACTTGTGGTGCATTATTTGGTGTTAACTATGCTTAATGCTTGCTTATGAGATTATTCGTTTCTTGGTTGGTCACTTGTCACGACCGGTTTTCCAATAAAATGCTTATTGAGAAACCGACTTTTTGAGTCCAGTACGAGGAAAATTCCTCCTGACTGGTAGACAAAATCTTGATACAATAAGCCAGTAGCATTAGAATATATTACAGGGTCGAGCTGGGGTGCTCAACCATTTATTACAAGCACGCCAATAATTATACATAATGTCGGATATGACACAATGGAGTGGGGTGGCATACTACTGACTCGAGATGAAAGTGGTGGTGGAATAACACAGTGGAGTGGATAATATGACTCCTAAAGCTGGCAGCTCATCGGCGTCGGGGTGAGGCTCGATGAATTTATTTGGGTAGCGGAAGCGGATATAACATGATGACCAAATCACTGGTCGCACGAGACTGGCCAGGACTCCTCTAGGCGTCGGACTCGCTATTGAACTCTTCATCCATGAGATCGCCTTCGTCGACATCGGCCAAATCAACAAGCCAGGTGAGTACTTTGAAAGTACTACAAGACAGTTCGGACATAAGATATAACAAATGCATGCATGAATGCGTCATGAGCAATTAGTAATGTACACTCAAATGATGAACTTGCACGACATTATTTAGTAATAAGGAAGTCAGGTGGTAGTCCTCCCGAAATCCACAAAAATAACTAAAAACCGATCGGGTGTCTGAAGCGACGCCACGAAGGGTGAACAAATAAATAAAACATGCCGCAGTCGGGCGTCTAAGCGACACCACATAAAGGGCTTATATTGAAAGTAATAGACATACGTGCCACAGTCGGACGTCTGAGCGACATCACAGAAAGGGCTTATACTGAAAGTAAATAATATGCGTGCCACAGTCGGACGTCTGAGCGACATCGCAGAAAGGGCTTAAATCAAAGTAAATAACAAGTGTGCCACAGTCGGACGTCTGAGCGACATCGCAGAAAGGGCTTATATTGAAAGTAAATAATATGCGTGCCACAGTCGGACGTCTGAGCAACATCGCAAAAAGGGCTTATATTCATTATTCATATCTGTTAAACTTGTAAGAATAATACTCATAGTAAAACATTTAACACATGATAATAAACGGGTTAGTCCATCCATAGGAATAAACATTTAACCGGACTTAACACTCATGTGGTTCTCCGGAGTTTACATCACGAGGTGACACTTGACAAGATAAGATGAACACAGTACTTGGACATGGATAAGATGATTTCAAGGATTATTGACTCTGCAGAGTTTGTACTAAATTACCCACAACCAACGGATTTCCGTAGTCACGAAGGAATAGTTCCATTTACGGTATTTCGGAGGAAACACATCTAACCAGTACACACCCATCCCACCTCACGATGACAGGAATCACCCTAGACAGCGTTCAAGAAAAACTTTGAGATCGGGAGATGACAATATCGAATAGCATGGGATCAAATTTATATACGCGCGCTCTAAGGGGTGCCCCCCTCTCGGTCCCAACCGGAAACACCCATGCCCCCTGATCGGATGATAGGCTTTAATCCAGGGCCATGGAACCCTCATCCCGGCCTCTCGATTTGGTGTGTACCAGGAAAACGGTTTGCAACTTACTAAGCCATATCCCTTGCGGAAAACATGTGGTAGTACGGAAAGGGAAAACGAACGGGAACTGGACTGATTCATGTTGACACTGGGTCAAATGGTCTGGCATAAGACTGGCATGCTACAACACTGCCATCTTACCCATTCTCATGCCATCTCATGGCCATGCAAACTCATATCCAACAGCTTATGGATTATCGAAATTCACTTACCTCAACTTTGCATGTAATATAACCTTCATCGAGATGCTCCAAAAACATGCCATGGAACTACTTAATGCAAACATGCCAAGACACTCATCATATCAAAAGTTCAAACATGCTTGCCTGGTTCGGAGTAGTCGGAGTCTAGCTCGGTGAAGTTCGCGGTTCCGTCACCTCCTCCGGTATCTCCATGCTCAGTGTGACCTTCCGCATTGGTGAGTGGTGGTGGTGGTCGCCGGCGAGCACTACGTCGACGGCGGCCCTGGCTCCGGCGGACGGCGGCTCGGGTGGAGTTGGATCTCGCCGGGGAGGGCGGAGTGGATCGAGGTGGTGGCCGAGGCGGATCGGGGCGGCCGGAGTCGGGGGAGGAGACCTCCTCGAGGTCCTCCTAGTGGCCTGGCGGGGTGTTGGTGAGGTGTAGTGGAGGTGCGTGCTCGAGAACGAGCTCGGGGCTTCCTTTTATAGGCGATCCGAGGCGGTGGCCGTGAACGGAGATCTCCGGCGATGGTTACGGCGGCGCATAGCTTGGTCGGGGAGTTTAGGGAGTTGGGCGTCAACGTGGAGTTCCACTGATTCCGTTTAGGCGCTAAACGAGTTTGGATTAGGTGCTCGGGGTGGGTTCGGCCGGGCAGGCGGCCTTGAGCCCGTCGGCGGCAGAGCGCCTGTGCTTGCCGGGCCACGCAGCGGCAGTGCTGCGAGGTCGTTGGCGTCTGTGAGGCCATGCAGAGGGCAAGGGAGCGTTGGGCGGCGCAGAACGGCGTAGCGAGCTGGCACGGGCTCTCGCTGGCCGCCACGGGTGGCTCTGCCACCGCAGAGGCTGCCGGCGTTGGCGATGCTCGCCGCCACCGACACCTGCACCCGTCCAAGAGGGCGTGCGGTGCTCTGGCCAGGGAGAAGGGGCGTCATAGCGCGCCAGGCGCCTGGTGATCGGGTGACAAGTCAGCAGCGAAAATGACATCAAGAAAACTACTGAATCTCTGAACTTTCTGAAAGTGCAGGGAACAATGCCGGCCAGGTGTTCGAAGAAATGATTTTGGCATGTGGGGAATTTTCCTTGAGCTGATTTTTGGTGGGGTGGCCTCTCACTGCATCTGGGGGCTGCCTGAATTTTGGTAGAATTTTTGGAGAAGATAAGATATGAATTTCACCAAATTTGACAAATCTGGTCCAAACTTGCAGAGATTAAAATTTGAAAATTTTGAAAAGAGGAAGAGTGGATCTTGATGGATCTAGGTTGTGGGTGCTAAAGACTATCCAGAGGAGTTGGTTTGAGTTCAAAACCCAAAGGAAATTAGGTACTTTCTTTGTAAATCCTCTAGGCTCAAAATAATGGACATAATTGTTTTGGGAGATAAAATAAATGAAATAAAATCCAAAAATGGGTTGGACTTGTTGGAACAGAAGTTTGGATTGCCCCAAAGTGGAAGGAGGGGTTTTGGGAAGATTTACCACATGAGGCATGGTAAAACCATGGAAGGTTTCAATATAAGAGAAGTCCCAAAACTCCTAGGGTTTCTTTTTAAAAGAAAAATAAATCCCAAGAAAAAAAATAATTTGAGAAGGGGACAATCAGAAGAAAGGTTTTTAATAACCAAACACCAGGGTTGAAGAAGACATCAACAATGAAATCCTTGCCAAGGGAGAAGTTTTGAGAGAGAGGTTTTTGGAAGAATTTAAATGACCTTCTTCAAATCCAACAAAGTTTTTGTTGAAAACCAAACAAAATTTTTTGAGTGTCACAACACCTACCCCCTTAGGAAAAATCTCGTCCCCGAGATTTCAGCTGATCCTCAAATAAGTGTGGGTGCTCTGTCCGAAGAAAATCCTCCCTTTCCCAAGTGGCTTCACTCTCGGTGTGATTGCTCCAATCGAACTCTGAAAAAATTTGATGGTTTTCTGTCGGGTCCTCCTTTCAGACTCCTCCAAGATTTTTATTGGATGCTCCCGATATGTGAGGTCTGGCTGCACGTCAATGTTTTCATGAGATACCTGCTTCTCTGGGTTGCTTATGCACTTCCTCAACTGCGAGACGTGGAACACGTCGTGGACGTCGGATAAATCTTCGTGTAAGTGTAGCTGGTAGGCTACCGTGCCTCTCCGTGCCACTATGCAGAATGGTCCGGTGAATCTTGGTGCTAGCTTCCCCTTAATCTTGAATCGTTGCAGGCCCCTCACAGGAGATACTCGTAGGTACACAAACTCACCGGGTTCAAAACTGACTCCCCGATGTTTTTGATCGTAATAACTCTTCTGTCGACTTTGGGCTGTCTTGAGTCGATCCCTAATCACCTTAACTTTATCTTCAGCCTCCTTGAGCATGTCCGGGCCGAAGATATGGCTGTCTCCAGTTTCTGACCAATTTAGCGGGGTACGACATCTCCGCCCGTACATGGCCTCAAATGGTGCCATTTGCAGGCTGGCTTGGTAACTGTTGTTGTATGCGAACTCTGCGTATGGTAAGCTTTCTTCCCAACTGGCTCCATAGGTGAGGACACATGCTCTTAGCATGTCTTCTAGAATTTGGTTTACGCGTTCAGTTTGTCCATCGATGCAGGGGTGGTATGCGGTACTAAACGCCAGTTGAGTTCCCAGAGCTTGTTGTAAATGATCCCAAAATCGGGAGACGAATTGAGTGCCTCTGTCTGATATTATCATCTTTAGAACTCCATGTAAACAGACGATACGGGAAAGATAAAGGCTGGCAAGCTTCTGAGTGGTGTGGGTTGTCTTCACGGGGATGAAGTGTGCTACTTTAGTCAGTCTATCAGTGATGACCCATATGGCATCATTTCCGTGTCGTGACCGAGGTAGACCAACAATAAAATCCATTCCAATATCGTCCCATTTCCACTCGGGTATTTTATTTGGTTGTAATAGCCCGGCCGGTTTCTGGTGCTTGGCCTTGATGCGTTGACAAGAGTCACAACATGCGATGAACGTGGCTATGTCCCTTTTCAGGCCGTGCCACCAAATTTTTTCCTGAATATCCTTGTACATTTTTGTTCCTCCAGGATGGATTGAATACGAAGCGGTGTGGCCTTCAGCTAAGATTTGATGTTTAAGGTCCTCGATATTTGGTATGCAAAGTCTATCTCCGTACCAGAATATTCCTTGCTCATCGATAACGAATTCTGAGGCCTTGCCCAAACTCACTTTCCGTTTAATGCCTTCAATGCTGGGGTGCCCATGCTGAGCCTCTTTGACCTTTCCTATCAGGGTAGGCTGTATTTCTAAATTTGACACACTGCCTTGGGTGACCACCATCAAATTGAGCTTAGCAAACTCCTGCCGAAATTCAGGTCTCAGGTTTGGTAGGCTGTTGTTGTTTGGACTAGGGTTTCAACTTAAAGCATCTGCCACTACATTTGCTTTTCCTGGATGGTAGTGGATTCCAACATCATAATCCTTCACTAATTCCAACCAGCGTCGTTGCCGTAAATTCAGTTCCGGTTGTGTGAAAATATACTTGAGGCTCTTATGGTCCGTGTATATCTCACAATGATTTCCAAGTAAAAAGTGTCTCCATTCCTCGAGTGCATGAATAACTGCTGCTAACTCCAGGTCATGAGTAGGATAATTTTCCTCATGCTTGCGAAGTTGTCTGGAGACATATGCGACTACCTTGCCTTCTTGCATCAACACGCATCCGAGGCCCTTCCGGGATGCGTCACAATACACCTCAAAATTCTTGTGTATGTCTGGCACAATTAATACTGGTGCTATCGTTAATTTCCTTTTCAGTGCTTGGAAACTTTTCTCGCAAGTTTCCGTCCATTCAAACTTCTTGTCTTTCTTGAGTAGCTGCGTCATTGGCTTTGCTATGGTGGAGAATCCTTCAATAAATCTTTGGTAGTATCCTGCCATTCCCAAGAAACTTCGTACGTCCGTTCTGTTGGCTGGTGGTTTCCAGCCAAATGGCACGGCCTTGACCCTTTTCCGGGTCTACGACAATACCTTCTTGGGTCAGTACGTGGCCCAGAAAACCTACTTGCCTTAGCCAAAATTCACACTTGCTGAATTTAGCGTACAATTGATGTTTCCTGAGTTCTCCTAGTACAATTCGGAGATGTTCAGTGTGCTCTTCTGGTGTCTTGGAGTATATCAGAATATCATCGATAAATACCACAACAAACTTGTCCATAAACTTCATAAATACTTTGTTCATGAGGTGAACAAAATATGCGAGGCGTTCGTTAGTCCAAATGGCATTCTTGTGAACTCATATAATCCGTGTATCAAGGTGAATGCCGTCTTGGGGATATCTTCATTCGTACTTTCAATTGATGGTATCCCGACCTCAAGTCAATTTTTGAGAATACCTTGGCCTGAGCGAGCTGATCAAATAAATCATTTATCCGTGGCATCGGGTATTTGTTCTTGATTGTGACCATGTTAAGCGCTCAATAGTCTATACACAATCTCAGTGTTCCATCCTTCTTTTTGGCAAATAAAATTGGTGAACCCCAAGGTGAAGAGCTGGCTCGTATATATCCTTTGTCTAGTAATTCTTCTATTTGCTTCTTCAGTTCTACCAATTCAGATGGTGCCATTCTGTATGGTTTCTTGTATATGGGGCGGTTCGGTGCTAGCTCAATGCTGAATTCTATCTCTCGGTCTGGTGGCATGCTGGTAGCTCTTCGAAATACGTCTGGAAATTCACACACTACTGGAACCTTGCTTAATTTAGAAATATCCACTTTGTTCAATCTCGGTTGCCGGGATATTTTTCTTTCTTTGGCTGAAACTTTTATTGTCTTCCCGTGGTGGTGGGTGAGAATTACGGTCCGGTTGAAGCAGTCAATAAAACCCTTGTTGGTGGTTAACCAATCCATCCCTAAGATGACATCCAGTCCTTTATTTTCCAATACAATAAGGTTGGCATGAAACTTCAATTCTTCAAACTCAATAACCACACCTTGGCAATAACTCTGGGTAACTTGCTTAATCCTGGGGACTTGACGATCATGGATTTTTCCAAGGGACGCATCGAAAAATTATTTTGCAAGGCAAAATTTTTTGAAATGAATGAGTGGGAAGCTCCAGAATCAAACAAAACCATGGCAGGTATTGTGTTGACAGGGAATGTACCGAGTACGATATCTGGGGAATTCTGTGCTTCCTCTCTGGTCACGTGGTTGAGATGACCCTTCCTGTGGTTGTTATTGGGGTTGAAATTGTTGCGCTTTGGCGCTGAATTATTGCCACTGTTGTTCGGCTTTGGGGTCGAGTTCCTTGGCTCGGGGCACTTCTTGGCATAGTGCCCTTCTTCTCCACAAGCTACTTCTCACAACCTATGTACATATAAACATATCATACAAGTCGGTACATCGCATGGCGGCTAAGCGTACTCAGTCGAAGATGGTAAGGATTTCCCTTGGCCTGCCGAGGGTGAGGCGCAGTGAGGCTGGGGACTCAACCTCCTCCTCGCTAATAGGCTCCAGACGTGAAGTGTTGCGCTGAGTTGATTGAGCGGGCGCCCTATGCGGAACAACACGAACAGGAGTGGGCGCAAAGGGTGGTGCAGAACGAACTGGAGTAGGCGCAATGACTTGGTTGAACTCCTCCGTGGTAGGCAGGCGACGAATAGTGGCGAGAGTGGTAGGTGCAAAAGATGCCGATGACGAGACGAAAGTCAGTGGTGGTGCGGTGTGCAGGAGCTCCCTCCTGTTGGTGGCACAGCCATGGACTGAGTCCATGCGGGCAGCCACAAGGTCGTCCACTAGGTTGTCGAAGGCTGCCTCCAGAGCCCGGAGATACTCGATAAGCATCTCAAAAGCCTCGTCTTGTTCTCCTCTGGGGCAAGAGAACGTGTAGTGACAGGTGTATGGCACGTGACATGGAAGGTAGCAGTAACGACGAGTCTTCATCGAAGGAAGGACATCCCTGAGACGAGCTATCGCCTCACGGGCTGCCATCTGCATCGCATGCTTCTCCGTAGGCATGGCTGTCCCCAAGAACTTGAAGCAGCGTAACTCAACACGCCCTCCCTTGATTTGCACCGCGTCTTGGTGCATGGTCAGACTGTCGTTGACCTTGTGCTGGGATAGTGTGAAGACTGGGCGCATAGATGGCCCCATCGCGACCTGGACGATGAAGGAGAGAAGCTTGACGAACCCATCAGGCATGTTGGCGAACATCTGTGACTCGCAGTCATTGCCAGCCATCTACAAAACTAGGCAAAAATTCTGAGTGGTCAGATCATAAATTTATGCTGACTGTCAGAAAATGACTACATTTGCAAAAATATGAATTAGTTCTATTATGCTAATAACCGATTAGCGATCGCACCTAGTGGCTTCCTATAGTCAGCCTGGCTCTGATACCAAGCTTGTCACGACCGGTTTTCCAATAAAATGCTTATTGAGAAACCGACCTTTTGAGTCCAGTACGAGGAAAATTCCTCCTGACTGGTAGACAAAATCTTGATACAATAAGCCAGTAGCATTAGAATATATTACGAGTCGAGCTGGGGTGCTCAACCATTTATTACAAGCACGCCAATAATTATACATAATGGCAGATATGACACAATGGGGTGGGGTGGCATACTCTTGACTCGAGATGAAAGTGGTGGTGGAATAACACGATTGGAGTGGATAATATGACTCCTAAGCTGGCAGCTCATCGGCGTCGGGTGAGGCTCGATGAATTTATTTGGGTAGCGAAGCGGATATAACAAAGTGACCAAATCACAGGTGCATACGAGGCCCATTTGGGACTCCTCTAGGCGTCGGACTCGCTATTGAACTCTTCATCCATGAGATCGCCTTCGTCGAGATTCGGCCAAATCAACAAGCCAGGTGAGTACTTTGAAAGTACTCGCAAGACAGTTCGGACATAAGATATAACAAATGCATGCATGAATGCGTCATGAGCAATTAGTAATGTACACTCAAATGATGAACTTGCACGACACTATTTAGTAATAAGGAAGTCAGGCGGTAGGCCTCCCGAAATCCACAAAAATAACTGAAAACCGATCGGGTTATGCAGGCGGCGCCTCGAAGGGTGAACAAATAAATAAAACATGCCGCAGTCGGGCGTCTAAGCGACACCACATAAAGGGCTGATATTGAAAGTAATTGTAGCGACCAGACCTTAAGCGATCGATCTACGTGCTCGATGTCATCCACGGATCGATGTCTTGACACCACCACGATTACTCAGAGGATTTATAACAGAGTAGCAATCACACACTTATTACAAATCGAATGTCTCAAGAGAGAGCTTAATAAAATAAATATGGCTTAAGGCCATCTAATACGATAACAGCGGAAGGCTTGGAAGAAAAGCGAGTCCATCAACTCCAACGGCATCATCGAGTATAGAACCACGACCTAAGCACCTTACTGCGTAAATGCGAAAAGTGCATAGCGTGAAACGTTGCAGCCCGAAAACGGGTCAGCACATGGAATATGCCGGCAATGTAACACATAGAGAAATAAATGAAATGATAAGCCTATACTACATGCATATAAGGCTGGTGGAAAGCTCTATGGTTACAGTTTTGCAGAAAGCCAGTTTTTTTCCTACTGCAAAGGAATAAAATTTATTTAACTATCGTGGTGGTTGCTAAACATTGAGAATGGTTGACAGCATTCTCAATCCCAATTAAAAATACTCATTAACAAACCCAACAATATTAAAATTAGAGTAACATGATGAGATTCACATGATATCCAAGTACTAGATAGTCAAGACGTCCATAACCGGGGACACGGCTAACCATGATTAGTTTATACACTCTGAAGAGGTTTGTGCACTTTTCCCAACAAGACTTGATCGCCTCCGTTTGATTTCTCGCACTACATGGTGTTTGAGAGACGGATGACCGAGACATAGTCTTTCAGAAGCGCTAGCACCTTACATGTGGGTAGACCGTACCAACCTACAACCCCTACATCTGCTAGTCTACCCGTAAGAGTTCGCACAACTTAGTCAACTACGCCAGAGCCCAGGCAAGTCCTGATAGAAACCAGGTGCCTCAATCCACCCAGATGTGTGTTTAAGTTGCCACCTTAAATAAACCATTAAATAACAATCTCACATCTGTCATGGATACACTCACCCAATCCACGTCTACTAGCATAGCATAGCATAATAGGCAAACGTAGAAGTAACTCCCAAGGGTTTGATAATAAAACAGGTAATAGGTACTACCTCATCTACTTCCTAAATCCCACAATTTAATTAGATCCTAATTATGCAATGTTTGAGGGTAGATCTAATGCATAAAAACTGGATAGTAGAAAAGGTATGATCAAAGTGTTACTTGCCTTGCTGATGATCCGCGAAACCTAGAGACTCGAAGTAACAGGCGGCGCACTCCGGGTATTCTATCACGGACAAACAAACGAGCATACAATAAGTACTCATCTAATGCACAGGTAAAACTCAAATAGATCTAACCAGATAGTTCAACTTAAGAACTCTGGTTTGCAAAAAGAATCAAATCAAACGAAGCAACGAAGTCAAACGGCGGAAGAAAACAGCTTCGTTTTACTAATATGGATCTAGGTCAAATTTTACAGAAGCAAAAACTTGTTTAAGTAGATTATTCGGAAAGAGGGTTTCGAGACGAAACTCTAGGCGCTTGAATCGCCTGATTCCGATAAACGAGCGAAAAGTTATACTAAAACAAAAATCGGATCTGGAATCGCGATCAGAAAAATCGCGGATTAAATCCGAGAAAAAGAAAAACGACGAACGGGTTAACAAACGGACGTTCGTTAACTAAACTAATCTGATGAACGCGTTCGTTTAAACAAACTAACAAACGAACGTTTGCTATTTAATCTAACAAAAAAAACCGAAACTAATAAGAAACGAAAATAAAAAAAACCCGAAAAAAACCGAAATAAAACCGCTTGGTTTTTTTAGTAAAAAAAACCGGCGCGGAAAACGAGGCGGCGGCGAACCTCGGGCGGCGGGTCACGGCGGCGGCGGGCTAGGGTTAGGGTTAGGGTTTCGGCGGTGGGCGTGGCGGAGTGGCGGGGTGACTCGGGTGAAATTTGGGCCGGGCGGCGCTTTATATAAAGTGCCCGAGCGGAGTCCCTTCGAACGCAGTCCAAGGTCGGTCTTGCGTTTATTTTTTATTTATTGTTTCTTAATAATAACGCGCAGAAAAAAATAAAAAGAAATACTAAACAGACTCCAAAAATCCCGAAATAAATTTTCCCCGGCTTCTAAAATCAAGCCGGATTTAATGAACATTTATCTGGGGCCTATATGCAATTTTGAAAAACCCACATTTTTCCTAAATTCAAATAAAAAGGCGAAAAACTCCAAAATAAAATCTTATTTGATTTTATTATTAAATCTTCATTATTTCTTTATTTTGGGAAAGTCATTTTATTCCCTCTCTCATATTTTGGTAGTAGAAATAATTGAAGATAAAATAATTAAAATCAAATGATCCTTTTTTTTCAAAATTTGAGAAAACTCAAATATGAAAATAACAAAATCCCCAACTCTCTTCGTGGGTCGTCGAGTTGTGTAGAATTTCTAGGATCGAGCAAGAATGCAGCGAAGAAAATATGATATGCAATGATGCTCTATGTATAACATTCCAAATTGGAAATTTGGGATGTTACAAACCTACCCCCTTAAGATGAATCTCGCCCTCGAGATTCGGGTTGGCTAGAAAATAGGCGAGGGTGGTCCTTAAGCAAATCTTCCTCTTGCTCCCGGTGGCTTCATCCTCTGTGTGGTGGCTCCAATTGAACTTTGCAAAACTTAATGACCTTCTTGTCATGCGAGTAACTCATTGGCAAACTCGAGAATCTTCACTGGTTTCTCCTCATAGGTCAAATCATCATTCAGCTGAATCGCTTCTAGTGGCACGGTATCTCTTTGTGGTATATCAGCCATCTCTGCGTGACACTTCTTCAACTGAGAAACATGAAACACATCATGAACACCTGACAATCCTTCGGGTAGTTCCAACTTGTACGCAACTTCTCCCATATGTTCCAAAACTCGATAAGGTCCTACAAATCGGGGTGCTAACTTTCCTTTAACACCAAAACGCTTAACTCCCCGAAGTGGCGATACTCAAAGATAAACTCATCTCCGACTTCAGATTACATCTCCTTGCGTTTTGAGTCTGCATAACTCTTCTGTCTTGGTGGGCTACCTTGAGCCTATCGCGAATCAACTTTACTTTCCGTTCGCACTCCTTAATCAAATCTGGTCCAAACAACTGGCGGTCTCCAACTTCATCCCACAACAACGGGGTCCTGCACCTCCTTCCGTACAAGGCTTCGAAAGGTGCCATCTTCAAACTGGTTTGGTAGCTGTTGTTATAAGAAAACTCCGCATACGACAAGTTGTCATCCCAACTTGATCCATAATCCAAAGCACAAGCTCTAAGCATATCCTCCAAAATCTGGTTGACTCTCTTGGTTTGTCCATCTTTCTGTGGATGAAAAGCTGTGCTAAACTCCAGCCTGGTTCCCAAAGTTTCGTGCAACTGCTTCCAGAACTTTGAGGTGAATTGGGTTCCTCTATCGTCTGATACTCCTCGGAACTCCATGCAAACATACAATCCTGGTCATGTATATCTTAGCCAATTTGGCACTGCTGTAGGTAGTCTTTCTTTGGAATGAAATGAGCTACCTTAAATCAAACGATCGACTATAACCCAAATAGAGTCATAGCCTGAACGAGTCCTGGGCAATCCGTGATGAAATCCATACCTAGTTTATCCCACTTCCATTCGGTATAGGCAATGGTCAGTAACAATCCTGCTTCGATGTTCTCGCCTTCACCCTCGACATACATCACAAACTTTACGTACTGCAATATCCTTCTTCATTCCGGTCCACCGTAAAGTATTCTTCAAATCCAAATACATCTTGGTATTTCCTGGGTGAATCGAATATGGTGAATCATGTGCCTCTTGTAGAATCAACTTCCTGATCTCCGGGTCATTGGGCACATAAACACGGTCTTCAAACCATAGGGTATCGTGCTCATCCTCATGAAATCCCTTTGCTTTTCCTTCGCTCATTTTCTCCTTTATAGAGGCAATCTCTTTATCGGTCTTCTGGGTTTCCCTGATTTTATCCATCAAAGTTGACTGAATCTCCAATGCTGCTACATAGCCTCTCGGAACTATTTCCAAACATAGCTCTCGAAGATCCTCGGCTAACTCCTTTGGTATTTCTCCCGTCATTAGTGTGTTGACGTGACTCTTACGGCTCAACGTGTCTGCTACAACATTAGCCTTTATGGGGTGATAATGTAATCTCATATCATAGTCCTTAATGAGCTCCAACCATCTCCTCTGCCTGAGATTTAGCTCCTTTTGCATGAAGATGTACTTTAAACTCTTGTGATCCGTATACTCCTCACAATAATTTCCAATGAGGAAATGTCTCCATGTTTTCAACGCATGCACTACGGCTGCTAACTCCAAATCATGCGTAGCATAATTTAACTCATGAGGCTTAAGCTGTCGTGAAGCATACGAAACAACTCTCCCCTCCTGCATGAGCACTGCTCCAAGTCCTCGACGTGAAGCGTCGCAATACACCTCATAATCCTTGGTCTGATCTGGCAGAATTAACACTGGCGAGGTAACCAAACGTTTCTTCAACTCTTGGAAACTAGCTTCACACTCCTCGGTCCAAATGAACTTGGTATCCTTCTTCAACAATTCTGTCATAGGCTTCGCAATCCTTGAGAAATTCTTAATGAATCTCCGATAGTATCCATGAGTCCAAGGAAACTCCGGATCTCTCAAGCTGTTGTTGGCGCTTCCCGATTTATTCTGATGACAACTTTAGTGGGGTCTCTTGCTATACCTTCTCCGGATATAACATGCCCAAGAAATCCAACTTCCTTCAACCAAAACTCACATTTGCTGAACTTGGCATATAACCGATGTTCTCTGAAGCTTCTCGAGTACCAAGCATAAATGCTCCTTATGTTCCTCTTCATTCTTCGAGTAAACCAAAATATCATCAATGAACACCACGACGAACTTATCCAAAAATTCCATAAACACTTCGTTCATCATGTTCATAAAATAGGCAGGTGCGTTAGTCAGACCAAATGACATAACGGTATACTCATATAGCCCGTACCTGGTGGTAAAAGTCGTCTTAGGTATATCCTGCTCTCGAATCTTTAACTGATGGTACCCTGATCGCAAATCGATCTTTGAAAACACCTTAGCTCCTTGCAACTGGTCAAACAAGTCATTGATCATCGGCAGGGGGTACTTGTTCTTAATGGTCACTTCATTCAATCCTCTATAATCCACAACCATTCTTAATGATCCATCCTTCTTCTCCACTAGAATCTTGGTGATCCCCAAAGGCGAAAAACTTGGGCGAATAAAACCTTTATCCAAGAACTCCTTAATCGCTTCTTAATTTCCTCCAAATCTTGGGCTGGCATCCTATACGGTCTCTTAGATATCG
Source organism: Aegilops bicornis (assembly GCA_021605145.1). Classification (NCBI taxonomy): domain Eukaryota; kingdom Viridiplantae; phylum Streptophyta; class Magnoliopsida; order Poales; family Poaceae; genus Aegilops; species Aegilops bicornis. Next base: position 281,369 of record JAHIAL010000159.1, read on the forward strand.
GCCCTGTGCTGGCGATAGTTCAATCGAAACTCAATATCTCTATCCGGTGGCATGCACAGCAACTCTTAGGAAATATGTCCGGGTAATCCATTACCACTGGTACTTCCTCCTGCACAACTCCTGTTAAGGAATTTACATGTGTTCTCCTCGGCTCATGCCGTGATACATACTTGATTCTCCTCCCTTCTGGGGTGGTAAGCAAAATCGACTTACTGGCGCAATCTATGTTCCCTCCATACTTTGATAACCAATCCATGCCTAATATCACATCCAATCCTTGTGATTCCAGAACTATTAGGTCCGAGGGAAATACATAGTGTCCAATCCTTAATGGCAGTCGATCACACCATATACTAGCCATGTATTCTGCTCCAGGTGAGGTTACTAACATGGGTGACCTAAGGGCTTGGGTTGGTAGTTTATACTTATCCACAAATCCCCTTGATATGTATGAATGCGATGCGCCAGTATAAAAAAGAACAACTGCAGTAAATGACGTAACCAAAACTTACCTATTACTGCGTCTGGCTGAGCTTCAATCTCCTCCACGGTAACGTGGTTCACTTGTCCTTTGTTGAAAGGGTTCGGCTTCTTTCCGGAGCTCCCATTACCATTTCCATTTTGGCCTTCTGGACAATCATTTGCATAATGCCCAGTCTTGCGGCACTTAAAGCAAGTGATGTGGCTCAGTCTACCTTGGATGGTCTTTGACGGGTTGATGCGGTTTTGTCCATTGCTTCCTCCATTCCCGTTCCCATTCTTGGTGCCATTATGGTTGTGCGAGCTACCTCCTCCGTGGGTATGCTGAAATTGTCCTCCTGGCTTCGGGGTAAAGCAAAGTTTCTGCTGAGCTCCAGAGTTATTCTTCCCCTGTCCATACTTCCTCTTGCGATAGTCAATCTGCTACTGCTTCCCTTCAATCATAAGAGCATGATCTACCAACTCCTGGTAGTTGTTGAAGGTGGCTACCATCAACTGCATGCTCAGCTCATCATTCAGTCCTTCTAGAAACTTCTCCTGCTTAGATGCATCTGTAGCAACGTCATCTGGGGCATAATGTGCTAACTTACTGAAATCATCTACATACTGGCCAACTGTCCGTCCTCCTTGGCGCAAGTTGCAAAACTCACGCTTCTTCATGGCCATAGCTCCTATTTGAAACATGGGCAACTGAAAGCTTGCTTTGGCCGATCCCATGTGACAGTGTCTACAAGGTAAGTGGCCGTAAAATTCTCCCACCATGCTGCTGCAGGTCCTTCAAGATGATGTGCGGCAAATTTAACCCTTTCTCCATCTATACATCCTGCTGTGGTCAACTCCCTCCCTATCTTACGGAGCCAATCATCTGCAACAATCGGCTCGGTGCTACTGGAAAACACCGGCGGATTCAGCCTTAAGAAACAGGTCAAATGGTCAACAGGTGGTGGTGGCGGTGGGTTGTTGTTGTTGTTGCCTTGGTTCTGTACCAATGTTTGAATCAAGGCATTCTGCTGCTGAATCAACTAAGTGATCTCTGGCGGGAAAACAAATCCGAATTCGCATCTCGGAGGCATCGAGGGTTTAAGAAAAGACGAGAGTTAAGAGTAGAATGAGGTCTAGAGAGAATACACTACCCATATGCACATGAGACAAAATCACACAATATCACTCCAATCAATTCAAACAAGGGAATACAATGGTCTATCTATCGTTACAAAAGTGCTGAAACTGAAACTAATCTGTAATGGGGGAATCTACTACTGTTATGGTGGTCAACAAGAAAAACTGCTCCGATGAAGAATCCATGATATCTGCTCCAGCTTCATCTTTGAAATCATCATCACTAGGATCGGAATCGGTGTCGTCGATGATGATGTAGTTCTCTGGACAGGTGCAATCTTCGTCTTCTCGTCCAGGTGCTGAATTTCCCATGAGTTCTTCAATCTTCTCCTTAAGATTGCCGTTTTGTCCCACTAGAGCTACAATCTCCTCCATGTAGTCCTTGCGAGTGGCCTTCAGTTCTCCTTCTAGTTCGATAATCTTGGCTTTTGCTGTCTTCAACTCTATCATGTCTGTGCACATCTGGTTCTCCTGGCGTCGAATGTGCTGGTTTAACTCCTGGATGAAAGCTGCAATGGATAAATCCTTCTTAGTGCCAACTATCTCCCATTGTTCATCTCGGCGCCCGCAAATCTGGTAGATAGTATCCTTGAGGTCTTCTTTGCAAACTTCTCCAACGCGTCCCATGGTTATGTGAGCTGCCATACTCTTTCCCAGACTCCAGGTTGGTGCATTGAAAACACACTCTATGGGCTCCGTGATTGGCGCAAAGCGTTCTTCCGGAACTTGAGCTTGAATCTTCAGTAGCTCTTCTTCAGGTAGAGTGGAATTGTAGGTCCCGGTGAAGCTTGGTAATCCGATGTTAAGGTAATTAGTGACTTCCTTCAAGTGTCGTCCAAAGGGTGTATCTTCATCCGGCTGAGTGAACTTGATCCTCGCTTCCGTCATCCTAAAAGAGTAGAAAAGATGAGGAGTTAGAAATGAGAAGAGAGAGTAGTGATCTAGGGCTTTAGCTTAATGGTCGTGTCCTACAGTCAGCGTGTGCTCTGATACCATCTTTGTAGCGACCGGACCTCAAACGATCGATCTCTATGCTCAAAGTGTCATCCCTAGATCGATAATCTTGACACCACCACAAGATTTCGGAGGATTTATAACAGAGTAGCAATCACACACTTATTACAAATCGAATGTCTCAAGAGAGAGCTTAATAAAATAAATATGGCTTAAGGCCATCTAATACGATAACAGCGGAAGGCTTGGAAGAAAAGCGAGTCCATCAACTCCAACGACATCACTGAGTATAGAACCACGACCTAAGCACCTTACTCGTCGTCTGAAAAGTCTGCAACATGAAACATTGCAGCCCGAAAACGGGTCAGCACATGGAATATGCTGGCAATGTAACACATAGAGAAATAATGAAATGATAAGCCTATACTACATGCATATAAGGCTGGTGGAAAGCTCTATGGTTACAGTTTTGCAGAAAGCCAGTTTTTTTCCTACTGCAAAGAAATAAAATTTATTTAACTATCATGGTGGTTGTTAAACATTGAGAATGGTTGACAGCATTCTCAATCCCAATTAAAAATACTCATTAACAAACCCAACAATATTAAAATTAGAGTAACATGATGAGATTCACATGATATCCAAGTACTAGATACTCAAGACGTCCATAACCGGGGACACGGCTAACCATGATTAGTTTATACACTCTGCAGAGGTTTGTGCACTTTTCCCCACAAGACTCGATCGCCTCCATTTGATTTCTCGCACTACATGGTGTTTGAGAGATGGATGACCGAGACATAGTCTTTCAAAAGCGCTAGCACCTTACATGTGGGTAGACCGTACCAACCTACAACCCCTACATCTGCTAGTCTACCCGTAAGAGTTCGCACAACTTAGTCAACTACGCCAGAGCCCATAATGGCTTGTGGCTGCACACGTAAGTTTCTAGTTTGAATAATCTCATGATCCCTTTGAGCACAGGTGGCGGTCCAAGAAATACAGCAAGTCCTGATAGAAACCAGGTGCCTCAATCCACCCAGATGTGTGTTTAAGTTGCCACCTTAAATAAACCATTAAATAACAATCTCACATTTGTCATGGATACACTCACCCAATCCACGTCTACTAGCTAGTATAGCATAGCATAGTAGGCAAACGTAGAAGTAACTCCCAAGGGTTTGATAATAAAACAGGTAATAGGTACTACCTCATCTACTTCCCAAATCCCACAATTTAATTAGATCCTAATCATGCAATGTTGGAGGGTAGATGTAATGCATAAAAACTGGGTAGTAGAAAAGGTATGATCAAAGTGTTACTTGCCTTGCTGATGATCCGCGAAACCTAGAGACTCGAAGTAACAGGTGGCGCACTCCGGGTATTCTATCGCAGACAAACAAACAAGCATACAATAAGTACTCATCTAATGCACAGGTAAAACTCAAATAGATCTAACCAGATAGTTCAACTTAAGAACTCCGGTTTGCAAAAAGAATCAAATCAAACGAAGCAACGAAGTCAAACGGCGGAATAAAACAGCTTCGTTTTACTAATCTGGATCTAGGTCAAATTTTACAGAAGCAAACACTTGTTTAAGTAGATTATTCGGAAAGAGGGTTTCGAGACGAAACTCTAGGCGCTTGAATCGCCTGATTCCGATAAACGAGCAAAAAGTTATACTAAAACGAAAATCGGATCTGGAATCGCGATCAGTAAAATCACGGATTAAATCCGAGAAAAAGAAAAACGACGAACGGGTTAACGAACGTTCGTTCGTTAACTAAACTAATCTGACGAACGCGTTCGTTTAAACGAACTAACGAACGAACGTTCGCTATTTAACCTAACAAAAAAACCGAAACTAATAAAAAATGAAAATAAAAAAAACGAAAAAAAACCGAAGAAAAAGCAAAGAAAAACCGCTCGGTTTTTTTATTAAAAAAACCGGCGCGGAAAACAAGGCAGCGACAAACCTCGGGCGGCGGCTCCTGCGAGGCGGCGGCGGCGGCGACGGCGGCGGCTGGCTAGGGTTAGGGTTAGGGTTTCGGGGCGGGGTGGGCCGGCGGCGGGCGCGGGTGGGCTGGCGGGGCGGCTCGGGTGGGCTGGGGCGCCGGGGCGGCGCTTTATATAAGTGCCCCCCGAGCGGAGTCCCGCTCGGGCACGGCCCAAGGTCGGTGCGCGTTTTTTTAAATAATAACACGCAGAAAAAAAGAAATACTAAACGGACTCCAAAAATCCCGAAATAAATTTTCCCCGGCTTCTAAAATCAAGCCGGATTTAGTGAACATTTATCTGGGGCCTATATGGAATTTTGAAAAACGCGCATTTTTCCTAAATTCAAATAAAAAGGCGAAAAAGTCCAAAATAAAATCTTATTTGATTTTGTTATTAAATCTTCATTATTTCTTTATTTTGGGAAAGTCATTTTATTCCCTCTCTCATATTTTGGTAGTAGAAATAATTGAAGATAAAATAATTAAAATCAAATGATCCTTTTTTTCAAAATTTGAGAAAACTCAAATATGAAAATAACGAAATCCCCACCTCTCTCCGTGGGTCCTCGAGTTGTGTAGAATTTCTAGGATCGAGCAAGAATGCAGCGAAGAAAATATGATATGCTATGATGCTCTATGTATAACATTCCAAATTGGAAATTTGGGATGTTACAGTAATAGACATACGTGCCACAGTCGGACGTCTGAGCGACATCACAGAAAGGGCTTATATTGAAAGTAAATAATATGCGTGCCACAGTCGGACGTCTGAGCGACATCGCAGAAAGGGCTTATATTGAAAGTAAATAACAAGTGTGCCACAGTCGGACGTCTGAGCGACATCGCAGAAAGGGCTTATATTCATTATTCATATCTGTTAAACTCGTAAGAATAATACTCATAGGAAAACATTTAACACATGATAATAAACGGGTTAGTCCATCCATAGGAATAAACATTTAACCGGACTTAACACTCATGTGGTTCTCCGGAGTTTCTGTCACCGAGACTGACACTTGACAAGATAAGATGAACACGATGCTTGGACATGGATAAGATGATTTCAAGGATTATTGACTCTGCAGAGTTTGTACTAAATTACCCACAGCCAACGGATTTCGTAGTCATGAAGGACTAGTTCCGTTTACGGTATTTTGGAGGAAACACATCTAACCAAAGACACACCCATCCCACCTCACGATGCCGTGAATCACCCTAGACAGCGTTCAAGAAAACTTTGAGACGGGAGATCACGATCTCGAATAGCATGGGATCAAATTTATATCTGGCGCTCTAAGGGTGCCCCCTCTCGGTCCCAACCGAAACACCCATGCCCCTGACCGGATGATAGGCTTTAATCCAGGCCATGGAACCCTCATCCCGCCTCTCGATTTGGTGTGTACCAGGAAAACGGTTTGCAACTTACTAAGCCATATCCCTTGCGGAAAACATGTGGTAGTACGGAAAGGAAAAGCGAGCAGGCTGGGACTGATTCATGTTGACACTTTGGGTCAAATGGTCTGGCATAAGACTGGCATGCTACAACACTGCCATCTTACCCATTCTCATGCCATCTCATGGCCATGCAAACTCATATCCAACAGCTTATGGATTATCGAAATTCACTTGCCTCAACTTTGCATGTAATATAACCTCCATCGAGATGCTCCAAAAACATGCCATGGAACTACTTAATGCAAACATGCCAAGACACTCATCATATCAAAAGTTCAAACATGCTTGCCTGGTTCGGAGTAGTCGGAGTCTAGCTCGGTGAAGTTCGCGGTCCTGTCACCTCCTCCGGTATCTCCATGCTCAGCGTGACCTTCCGCGTTGGTGAGTGGTGGTGGTGGTCGCCGGCGAGCACTACGTCGGCGGCGGCCCTGGCTCCAGCGGACGGCGGCTCGGGTGGAGTTGGATCTCACCGGGGAGGGCGGAGTGGATCGAGGTGGTGGCCGAGGCGTATCGGGGCGGCCGGAGTTGGGGGAGGAGACCTCCTCGAGGTCCTCCTAGTGGCCTGGCGGGGTGTTGGTGAGGTGTAGTGGCTTCCTTTTATAGGCTCGGGGCTTCCTTTTATAGGCGATCCGAAGCGGTGGCCGTGAACATAGATCTCTGGCGATGGTTACAGCGGCGCAGAGCTTGGTCGGGGAGTTTAGGGAGTTGGGCGTCAACGTGGAGTTCCACTGGTTCCTTTTAGGCGCTAAACGAGTTTGGATTAGGTGCTCTGGGTGGGTCCGACGGAACGGGCAGGCGCCTGCTGGCGGCAGAGCGCGCCAGTGCTTGCCGGGCCACTTAAAGGTCTTGTGGGGTCTTGTTGGCGTGCGTGAGGCCACGCTGGAGGGCAAGAGAGCGTTACGGCGCAGAACGGCGAGCGAGCTGGCACGGGCTCGCTGGCCGCCAGGGTGGCTTTGCCACCGCAGAGGCTGCCGGCATTGGCGATGCTCGCCGCCACCGACACCTGCACCCGTCCAAGAGGGCGTGCGGTGCTCGCCAGGAGAAGGGCGTCAGGCGAACGCGCCAAGGCGCCGGGTGATCGGTGACAAGTCACTGACGAAAACGACACTGAAGAAAACTCTGAATCTCTGAACTTTCTGAAAGTGCACAGGAACAATGCCGGCCAGGTGTTCGACGGAATGATTTTGGCATGTGGTGAGTTTTCCTTGAGCTGATTTTTGGTGGGGTGGCCTCTCACTGCATCTGGGGGCTGCCTGAATTTTGGTAGAATTTTTGGAGAAGATAAGATATGAATTTCACCAAATTTGACAAATCTGGTCCAAACTTGCAGAGATTAAAATTTGAAAATTTTGAAAAGAGGAAGAGTGGATCTTGATGGATCTAGGTTGTGGGTGCTAAAGACTATCCAGAGGAGTTGGTTTGAGTTCAAAACCCAAAGGAAATTAGGTACTTGCTTTGTAAATCCTCTAGGCTCAAAATAATGGACAGAATTGTTTTGGGAGATAAAATAAATGAAATAAAATCCAAAAATGGGTTGGACTTGTTGGAACAGAAAGTTTGGATTGCCCCAAAGTGGAAGGAGGGGTTTTGGGAAGATTTACCACATGAGGCATGGTAAAACCATGGAAGGTTTCAATATAAGAGAAGTCCCAAAACTCCTAGGGTTTCTTTTTAAAAGAAAAATAAATCCCAAGAAAAAACAATTTGAGAAGGGGACAATCAAAAGAAAGGTTTTTAATAACCAAACACCAGGGTTGAAGAAGACATCAACAATGAAATCCTTGCCAAGGGAGAAGTTTTGAGAGAGAGATTTTTGGAAGAATTTAAATGACCTTCTTCAAATCCAACAAAGTTTTTGTTGAAAACCAAACAAAATTTTTTGAGTGTCACATCGCTTCTCAATATTTTTGCTAGCCTTCGTCTTGCACCAAGTATGACCTCTACTTGTGCATCCAAAATCCTTTAAACCAGTTTTGCCACATGAGTACACTATATCTACCTATATGCGGTATTCTTTTTCCGTTCTAAGCAAATCTGCATGTGCCATCTCTAATTTTCAAAATGAACTTCTCTTTTTTGTGTTTGTTTTACTCGCGGAACGGTAACGGGTAGCTAATATTTTCCATGCTAGATGTGTTATTCTCACGATGAGTGTTTATTCACTTGTCATTGCACGAGAGTAAGGCAAAGGTATTAGGGATGCCCAGTCCCGAAATGCAAAAATGAATTTACTTTATGTTGTCAAATAATAAATTCCTTGGAAAGTGTTGGTATGGAGGGCACCCGTGGATACAGTTAGCCATGGAAAGTGAAAGTTATGGTGGAAAAAGGAATAAACTTTATTTTCTGTTTGGGAACCGGCTATGATATATCTAGCATGGAAATTGTTGTGATGCTCCAAGTCATTTTTCTTGGTGGGATGGACACACCTCCCAAAATGTTTTTATCTCTTTTTGCTTTGAACTCTGGCACCCCTACAAATCACTACTTCCCTCTGCGAAGGGCCTTTATTTTAATTTATGCAATTTTTATTTTTTAAATTTGAGTCTCCATCCTCTCTTATAAAAGCACCAATTAGGGGACAATATGATCGTACTTAAGTATTGGGTGTAATATTCGAGTGTGTTTCATGAATGGATCAATGTTTGAGCATTATGGGCTAGGGATAACTTGTTTTAGCATTGCTATTTTGAAAGACATGGTTGCTTGTTGATATGCTTGAGTATCTAAATTATTATGTCAAAACTACACTATTGCTTTGAATCACATAAAAGTCCAAATGTCCATGCTATGAAAAAAAGAATATGATATGACATGATAGACAACACTCCACATCAAAAATTCTGTTTTATCACTTCCCTACTCGAGGACGAGCAGGAGTTAAGCTTGGGGATGCTGATACGTCTCCAACGTATCTATAATTTTTGACGATTTCGTGTTGTTTTATTATCAATCTTGGATGTTTTATAATCATTATATAGTCATTTTATATCATTTTTTGATACTAACCTATTGACATAGTGCCAAGTGCCAGTTGCTGTTTTTTTCATATTTTTTACATCGCAGGAAATCAATATCAGAAGGGGTCCAAATGCCACGCCAATTTACGATGATTTTTATGGACCAGAAGGAACACAATGGGCCCTGGTTGCACCTGGGGGGAGTCGCGAGGAGGGGACAAACCACCTGAGCGCGCCAGGAGGCCCAGGCGCATCCAGGTGGGTTTTGTCCACCTCGGGTGCCCCTCGACCGACTCTTTGCTCTATAAATACCCCAATATTCCAAAAACCCTAGGGGAGTCGACGAAATTTTCATCCAGCCGCCGCAGAGTCCAGAACACCAAGATCCAATCTAGACACCATCACGGAGGGGTTCACCACTTCCATTCGTGCCTCTCCGATGATGCGTGAGTAGTTCTTTGTAGACCTTCGGGTCCATAGTTAGTAGCTAGATGGCTTCCTCTCTCTCTCTCTCTCCCTCTTGATTATCAATACAATGATCTCTTGGAGATCCATATGATGTAAGTCCTTTTTGCGGTGTGTTTGTTGGGTTCCGATGAACTTCGAGTTTATGATCAGTTATATCTTTTCTATCCATGAAAGTTATTTTAGTTCTTTGATCTCTTATATGCGTGATCTCTTATAGCCTCGTATTTATTCTCCGATATTTGGGTTTTGTTTGGCCAACTTGATCTATTTATCTTGCAATGGGAAGAGGTGCCCGGTAGTGGGTTCGATCTTACGGTGCTTGATCCCAGTGACAGAAAGGGAACCGACACGTATGTATCGTTGCTACTAAGGATAAAAAGACGGGATCCATATCTGCCGCAATAGATAAACGGATCTTGTCTACATCATGTCATCGTTCTTATTGCATTACTCTATTTTCCCTTGAACTTAATACACTAGATGCATGCTGGATAGCGGTCGATGTGTGGAGTAATAGTAGTAGATGCAGGCAGGAGTCAGTCTACTAATCTTGGACGTGATGCCTATGTAATGATCATTGCCTGGATATCGTCATCATTATTTGAAGTTCTATCAATTGCCAAACAGTAATTTGTTCACCCACCGTTTGCTATTTTTCTCGAGAGAAGCCACTAGTGAAACCTACGGCCCCCGGGTCTTCTTTCTCATATATTTGCCTTGTGATCTACTTTTTCCTCGCCTTTATTTTCAGATCTATTAAACTAAAAAATACAAAAATACCTGGCTGCAATTTATTTGTTCCGCATCTATTTATCCCATCTACAAATTTATCTCACGTCCATTGCCTATCTTGAGGCGCCGTACCCCGAAAGGGATTGACACGTCGGGTTGCGAGGTATTGTTCTTTGTATGTAGGGGCTGTTTACGTTGTGTTGCTTGGTTCTCCTACTGGTTCGATAACCTTGGTTTCATATCTGAGGGAAATACCTACCACCACTATGCTACATCATCCCTTCCTCTTTGGGGAAAAAACCGACGTATCTTCAAGCGACATCAGACCCCAAAATTGAGTAATAGTCGAAGAAACTGGCCAGAATCGGCCCAAACTATGAGTCTTGACGACCAACACGTAAGCACACTTTGGGGTTCGACAACCATGGCAATCGCTTTGGGACCACAAAACGGCGAGTAATAGTCCACAAACGGGCCAGAATCGACAAAAACCATGAGTGTTGATGACCGACACATAAATGCACCTCGGGGTTCGTTAATCGTGGAAATCACTCCGGGACCCCAAAACAGTGAGTAATAGTCCATGAAACGGGCCAGAATCAGCCAAAACTGTGAGTGTTGATGACCGATACGCAAGCGCACCTTGGGGTTCAACAACTATGAAATAGCTTCGGGACCCCAAAACGGTGAGTAATAGTCCACGAAACAGGTCAGAATTGGCCAAAACAGTGAGTGTTGACGACGGACACGTAAACGCACCCCGGGGATCTTCAATGGTGGAAATCGCTCCGGGACCCCAAAACAGTGAGTAATAGTGTACGAAACGGACAAGAATAGGCCAAAATTGTGAGTGTTGCGTAAACGCTCCCCGGGGTTCGTCAATCGTGGAAATCACTTCGGGACCCCAAAATTGAGTAATAGTCCAAGAAACGGGCCAGAATCGGCCCAAACTGCGATTGTTGCTGACCGACACGCAAGCACACCTTGGGGTTTGACAACCACGAAAATCGCTTCAGGACCCCAAAACGGTGAGTAATAGTCCACGAAACGGGCTAGAATCGACAAAAAACGCGAGTGTTGATGACCGACACATAAACGCACCCCGGGCTTTGTCGATCGTGGAAATCACTCTGGGACCCCAAAACGGTGAGTGTCATTGACAGACACGTAAGCGCACCTTGAGGTTCAACAACTATGGAAATCGCTTCGGGACCCCAAAACGGTGAGTAATAGTCCACGAAACGGGTCAGAATTGGCCAAAACTGTGAGCGTTGACGAGGGACACGTAAACGCACCCCGGGGTTCGTCAATCGTGGAAATCACTCCGGGACCCCAAAACTGAGTAATAGTCCAAGAAACGGGCCAGAATCGGCCCAAACTGCGATTGTTGTTGACCTACACATAAGCGCACCTTGGGGTTTGACAAACATGCAAATTGCTTCGGGACCCCAAAACGGTGAGTAATAGTCCACGAAACGGGCCAAAATTGACAAAAACCGCGAGTGTTGATGACCGACACGTAAACGCACCCCGGGGTTCGTCAATCGTGAAATCACTCTGGGACCCAAAACAGTGAGTAATAGTCACAGAAACGGGCCAGAATCAGACAAAACCGTGAGTGTCGATGACCGACACGTAAGCGCACCTTGGGGTTCAACAACTATGGAAATCGCTTCGGGACCCCAAAACGGTGAGTAATGGTCCACGAAACGGGTCAGAATTGGCCAAAACTGTGAGTGTTGACGACGGACACGTAAACGCACCCCGGGGACCGTCAATCGTGGAAATCGCTCTGGGACCCCAAACGGTGAGTAATAGTGCACGAAACGGACCAGAATCGGCAAAAATTGTGAGTGTTGATGACCGACACGTAAACGCACCCAGGGGTTCATCAATCGCGGAGATCACTTCGGGACCCCAAAATTGAGTAATAGTAGAAGAAACGGACCAAAATCTGCCCAAACTGTGAGTCTTTACGACCAACACGCAAGCACACCTTTGGGTTCGACAACCATGGAAATCACTTTGGGACCACAAAACAGTGAGTAATAGTCAACAAAACGGGTCAGAATCGACAAAAATCGCGGGTGTTGATGACCGACACGCAAACGCACCTCGGGGTTCGTTAATCGTGGAAATCACTCCGGACCCCAAAACAGTGAGTAATAGTCCATGAAACGGGCCAGAATCGGCCAAAACTGTGAGTGTTGATGACCGACACGTAAACGCACCCCGTGGTTCGTTAATCGTGGAAATCACTCTGAGACCCCCAAACTATGAGTAATAGTCCACTAAACGGGCTAGAATCAGCCAAAACTATGATTGTTGATGACCGACACGTAAGCGCACCTTGGGGTTCAACAACTATGGAAGCGCTTCGGGACCCCAAAACGGTGAGTAATAGTCCACGAAACGGGTCAGAATTGGCCAAAACTGTGAGTGTTGATGACGGACACGTAAACACACCCCGGGGATCGTCAATCTTGGAAATCGCTCCGGGACCCCAAACGGTGAATAACAGTGCATGAAAAGGACCAGAATTGGCCCAAACTGCGATTGGTGCTAACCGACACGTAAGCGCACCTTGGGGTTTGACAACCATGGATATCGCTTCGGGACCCCAAAACAGTGAGTAATAGTCCACGAAACGGGCCAGAATCGACCAAAACTGTGAGTTTTGAGACCGACACGTAAACGCACCCCGTGGTTCATCAATCGTGAAAATCACTCTGGGATCCCAAAACAGTGAGTAATAGTCCAATAAACGAGCCAAAATCGGCCAAAACTGCGAGTGTTGATGATTGGCACGTAAGCGCTCCTTGGGGTTCAACAACTATGGAAATCGCTTCGGGAGCCCAAAACGGTGAGTAATAGTCCATGAAACGGGTCAGAATTGGCCAAAACTGTGAGTGTTGACGACGGACATGTAAACACACCCGGGGATCGTCAATCATGGATATCTCTCTGGGACCCCAAAACGATGAGTAATAGTGCATGAAACGGACCAGAATCGGCCAAAATTGTGAGTGTTGATGATCGACACCTAAATGCACCCCGGGGTTTGTCAATCGTGGAAATCACTTCAGGACCCCAAAATTGAGTAATAGTTGAAGAATCATGCCAGAATCGGCCCAAACTGCGATTCTTGACGACCAACACGTAAGCACACTTTGGGGTTCGACAACCATGGAAATCGCTTTGGGACCACAAAACGGTGAGTAATAATCCACGAAACGGGTCAGAATCGACAAAAACCGTGAGTGTTGATGACCGACACGTAAACGCACCTCAGGGTTCGTTAATCGTAGAAATCACTCCGGGTCCCCAAAACAGTGAGTAATAGTTCATGAAACGGGCCAGAATCGGCCAAACCTGTGAGTGCTGATGACCGACACGTAAGCGCACCTTGGGGTTCAACAACTATGGAAATCACTTCGGGACCCCAAAACGGTGAGTAATAGTCCACGAAACGGGTCAGAATTGGCCAAAACTATGAGTGTTTACGGCGGACACATAAACGCACCCCGGGGATCGTCAATTGTGGAAATCGCTTTGGGACCCCAGAACAGTGATTAATAGTGCACGAAACGGACCAGAATCGACCCCCGGGGATCGTCAATTGTGGAAATCGCTCTGGGACCCCAGAACAGTGCTTAATAGTGCACGAAACGGACCAGAATCGACCAAAATTGTGAGTATTGATGACCGACACGTAAACACACCTCGGGGTTCGTCAATTGTGGAAATCACTAAGGGACCCCAAAACTGAGTAATAGTCCAAGAAACGGGCCAGACTCGGCCCAAACTGTGATTGTTGCTGACCTACACGTAAGCGCACCTTGGGGTTTGACAACCATGGAAATCGCTTCGGGACCCCAAAACGGTGAGTAATAGTCCATGAAACGGGCCAGAATCGACAAAAACCGTGAGTGTTGATGAACGACACGTAAACGCAGCCCGGAGTTCGGCAATCATGAAAATCACTCCGGGACCCCAAAACATAGAGTAATAGTCAAAGAAACGGCCAAAACTGCGAGTCTTGACGACCAACACATAAGCACACCTTGGGGTTCGACAACCAAGGAAATCACTTTGGGACCCCAAAACGGTGAGCAAATAGTCCACGATACGGATCAGAATTGGCCAAAACTGTGATTGTTGATGACAGACACGTAAACGCACCGCGGGGATCGTCAAACGTGGAAATCGCTGTGGGACCCCAAAAGGTGAGTAATAGTGCACGAAACGGACCAGAATCGGCCAAAATTGTGAGTGTTGATGATCGACACATAAACGCACCTCGGTGTTTGTCAATCGTGGAAATCACTCCGGGACCCCAAAACCGAGTAATAGTCCAAGAACGGGCCGAGAATCGCCCAAATCATGCGAGTCTTGATGACCAACACGTAAGCACACCTTGGGGTTCGACAACCATGGAAATCACTTTGGGACCACAAAACGGTGAGTAATAGTCAACGAAACGGGTTGGAATCAATGAAAACTACGAGTGTTGATGACCGACATGTAAACGCACCTCTAGGTTCGTTAATCATGGAGATCACTCCGGGACCCCAAAACATTGAGTAATAGTCCACGAAACGGGCCAGAATCGGCCAAAACTGTGATTGTTGATGACCAGCACGTAAATGCACCCCGATGTTCATTAATCATAGAAATCACTCTGGGACCACCAAACAGTGAGTAATAGTCCATGAAACGGGCCAGAATCGGCGAAAACTGTGAGTGTTGACGACCGACACGTAAGCGCACTTTGGGGTTCAACAACTACAGAAAGCGCTTCGGGACCCCAAAACGGTGAGTAATAGTCCACGAAACGGGTCAGAATTGGCCAAAACTGTGAGCGTTGACGACGGACACGTAAACGCACCCCGGGAATCGTCAATCATGGAAATCGCTCCGGGACCCCAAAACGGTGAGTAATAGTGCATGAAACGGACCAGAATTGTCACATCCTAGCTAGTTCATGCATTAGAGTGTTTGCATCATGTTTACTTTGATCATAAACTTGGAAATGGGAATGACAGAACCCCAGCACCCCCCCTTTAATCCAACTAGGGTTTACTAAAATCTTTTTCAGTGAACCTGAAATGCCCTTCTAAAATGTTGATCATCTTTGCCTTGGTCTAAAACGTCTGACAAAAATGGTGCACAATTTTCTAGGACATCCTAAGGTGACTGGATTAAATCATATGTTATTTTCTTTTGGACATTTAAACACTACAAAATATTTTAAATGTCCAAATAATCATAAACTAAAATGTTTATTGTTGGATATATTCTATACAGTGGGCATGAGTAGTTTGGTGATTTTTGAAAGTGCTTAGGTATTTTTAGAAAAGCTACAAACCTACAAAAAGAAAAGAAAAACAAAATAAAAAGGACACAACTTACCTGGCCAAACCCACTAGCCAGCCCACGTGGCGGCCCAACCTTTATCTTGGCCCGCGCCCAACTTCTTCCCCGCCAGTGCAGGAAGGTGACACCGGCGTGAAGCTCGTCCTGGCCATTTGTCAGACGCGCTCGGGCCTGGACGTCCTCCAGGTCGCCGCCCCGACCCCCTGGACACCTCACTCTCCCCCAGCGCCTCTCCCTCGCTCTCTCCCACCATGGCCGATGCAGCCGCAGTCGTAGCCGCACCGCCGTCGTAGCCGCGGCCACCATTGTCTCCACACCGTCTCGCCATGTCCAGGAGCTTTGCCGGCCTCCTCTCCATTGAGCAGACCGAGCCACGAGTGCTCGTTCGCCCCGAAGCCACCGCAACGACCTCGCCCGACCTCGTCGTCGTCAGAGATTCCCTTCGCCGTCACGCCTGCACCAGCTCGTCCCCGACCTCGCCGCCTAGCTCGCTGAGATCACCGTGAGCTCCTGCCTCTCCCCATCCTCTCCATTCTCACCGTCGTCCTCTGCAGCGACTGCAACAAGCACCACCGCACACGCCGCCGCCTGAGCTCGACACCGACACGGCTCCGACCACCCAACGGCCACGCCACCTTGTCCACTAACGTCACCGCACCTCGTAGGCCATGTAGGAGCTGGCCTCGTGCCTTCAGAACCACGGCAACGACGAGTTCGGCCTTGCCCGAACTCCGGCAGCCGCAAAGCTCATCGTTGGCGTCGTTTTCGGTGACCTCGAGCTCAGCCACCACCACCCCTCGACACGGCTTGCTCCCAGCTACACGTAGGTGGCCTCCGCCGTCCATTTGGTCGCCGGAGGGCGAAACCCGCGCCCTCCGCCATGTTTGGACGTCTTAACAGTGGCACTAACCAGTGGGCCCCACTGGTCATGTTTGACCTGGACCGCCCCAGTTGACCTGCTGATGCAGTAACTCATTTTCTGGGTTTATTCTTATTCAGGAAATTTTAGAAAATAGTGCTAACTTCAAAAAACCATAGAAATTAATCTATAACTCCAAATGCAAAGTGTTATACATGAAAAATGATCAGAAAAATCCAATCTATCCATCTGTACTGGTTTCATGCATGTTTAAACAAGTTAAATTGCTGTTTGGTGCAAAACATGGTAAGGCACTATTTAAGATCACAAATGAGTTTGGTTTTTGAATCTTTGGTTCAAAATGGCTCAAACTCATCTGGTTATAGTTGCATTAGCCCAACACACTCATTTTGCCATGTCACATGCATGCATCATATTGTTGCATATTGTTTGGTATTGATTGTGTTATTGGTGCTCTCTGCGGTAGGTTCTGCCCCGGAGGAATACCGTGAGTACCCGAACAAAGAACAGTATCAGACTACAGACCTGCCAGGCAAGCGACCACCCATTTGATCATATCGATAAAATCCCATGTTCTCGCTCCTGCTCTCATTTACTGCATTTAAGACAACCGCGTTTCAAACTGCTGTGTGCTATGGTAGTTGAACCCATTTCCTCTGCATGACCTGTCATTGCCACAGTAACTAGATGAAACCCACTAGCATGTGTAGGAGTTGATTGAGCCATGTATGTGTTTCCTACCTTGCTATGCCTGCTATGCTTAGAGTCGTGTCAGGTCTGGTTCATCTGGGTGATGGACTAGAGTGAAATGATCATGTCGGTAATGAGAGTGATGTGTTGAACACGATTTGGTAAAGGTATCGATTAGAGGGCATGTAGGAGTACATGGTGGGTTGTTTCATTGGAACCGTCCTTAAGCACTCAGATCTGTATGTGTGATTTAAGGTTCAGCTACTACCATGCATTGGGCCCGAAACCAATGGACCCTCTCGGCTTCTTAACCACCCTAGTCCTCTGTCCAGGAGGTGCAAGTAGTTTCTGGTGTTTGTAGTATACTGGAGGCCGTGGACAGTGCTGACCCTCGGGGTGGGCTGCGATGCGGAAGGTACGTGGCACAGTGTACCAGACGCCCTTTTGGTGTCTCGGGAACCCTACACACATCGTTCGGGGCCGTATGTGGAAACCTCGGTGTCGGTGTACAAAAGTAGGGGCTCTCCTTTTGACCCCTTTACTTGTGCACGGGCAGTCGGAGCCACGCGCCATGGCCGCACATAGCAGGGCAAAGGAGGGAAGCTGGAAGGAAGCCGAAGGCTCGAGACAAACAAGGCAACACCAAGGACCAAGGCCACAGAGATCAGATGGACGAAGCAGGTTTCCCCGGCAAGACCCTTGCCGGGGCAGCTCGCCCACACCAGCAGAGCGAGCCACCCTCAAGCTCACGGTCTCCAACACCAACACCCGCGTTGGGCCAGGGCTCGGGAGGCACCTCCATGGTGGCATGCAGATCTTTGTGAAGACAAAGAATACTCATGATCAGATGGGGATTGAGAGGCAACAATCCACACCAAGATTACCGCCAAAGAAACCCACAAGACCCCCGGCAAGATCCTTGCCGGGGACGCCAGCGCGCCACGGCAAGACCCTTGCCGGGCCACCCAACAAGACCCTTGCCAGAGGCGACAGCAGGGCCACTGCCAGGCCCACACCAACCAAATCCCCACCGCCGTTCACATGCAGCTGCCAGCCCAACCAGTTGGGCAGGCGCCTGCGTGGCAACATGCGGCTTCCAGGTCAACTTAGCACACGCCTGTGTGGCGGCATGCAGATCTTCGTGGAGGCTCCACCATCGTGCCACCTCAGCCGCTTGCCTGCCTACATGGCACCGCATGCATCACTGGCCAGGGCGTGTGTCGAAGCAAGGAAGAGCGGCGACGGACGGTACGAGCCTCGCTCCCGTCCCTGATAAAGTGAAGGGACACCTACGCCACGCATTAAATGCGTCTTGTCCTGTAATAACGAGTGATAAGCTCGCAGCACTGTAGGCTTTCCACCTCCTGTGTGCCACTGTGGCAGCCCCTTTCGCCTATAAAAGGAGGCCCATGGCGTACGGGAAAAAGATTCGGCTCTTTCAAACCACATAACACCCGTACCTAGTTCGAGAGCTCAAGAACACTCAATACATCCACCAAGCAGGACTAGGGTTTTATGCATCCTCGCGGCCCGAACCTGGGTAAACGATCCTTGTGCCAATTACTAATCCTGCTCTTTTGATAACACCGTGCCCCGCAACCGTTGTAGGGATTCTTGTGATCCCATAGGTGTCGTTTCCCACCGAAGCATCCTGGGCGCACGTTGATGAAGGATGGGTGATGGACTTACGCTGGGGGCTGGGCTGGGGGCTGCTGTCGGGGCTGCTCAACACCACCAGTGGCGTGCTGGAGGTGCCTGCCGGGGGCTGGACGCTCGCCGAAATCTTGGCCCTCTTCGCCCTTTGGGCCAGCGTCTCCACGTCCCTGCAAGATAAACATAACTCAGAATGGGCGACACCATTGGAGGAACAAGAAACAAAGAGAGCAGGGAGAAACCAAAGCTTACTCTTCCTCCTCCTCCTCCTCTGTTGCTTTCCTTTTCCTCTCCGGGCTGAGGGGCCCGAAGTCAAACGAGATCCCCGCGCCAATGTTTGCCGGCGAGGGGGGAGACGATGGCGTCCGGACGCGTTTGGACGACGAAGAAGCGGATGCCTTCTTCTTCCACGCCACGGCCTTCGCCGCCTTCTTCATCGCCACCGCCCTCGTCTGGCGACAGGCGTGTGTACAAAAGTAGGGGCTCTCCTTTTGACCCCTTTACTTGTGCACGGGCAGTCGGAGCCACGCGCCATGGCCGCACATAGCAGGGCAAAGGAGGGAAGACGGAAGGAAGCCGAAGGCTCGAGACAAACAAGGCAACACCAAGGACCAAGCCCACAGAGATCGGATGGACAACGCAGGTTTCACCGGCAAGACCCTTGCCGGGGCAGCCTCAGCAGCCCCGCCAAGCCCCTTGCCAGGGCAGCTCGCCCACACCAGCGGAGCAAGCCACCCTCAAGCCCACGGTCTCCAACACCAACACCCGCGTTGGGCCAGGGCTCGGGAGGCACCTCCATGGTGGCATGTAGATCTTTGTGAAGACAAACAATACTCAAGATCAGATGGGGATTGAGAGGCAACAATCCACACCAAGATTCTCGCCAAAGAAACCCACAAGACCCCCGGCAAGATCCTTGCCGGGGACGCCAGCGCGCCACGGCAAGACCCTTGCTGGGCCACCCGGCAAGACCCTTACCGGGCCACTCGACAAGACCCTTGCCAGAGGCGACAGCATGGCCACTGCCAGGCCCGCACCAACCAAATCCCCACCGCCGTTCACATGCAGCTGCCAGCCCAACCAATTGGGCAGGCGCCTGCGTGGCAACATGCGGCTTCCAGGCCAACTCAGCACACTCCTGTGTGGCGGCATGCAGATCTTCGTAAAGGTTCCATCACCGCGCCACCTCAGCTGCTTGCCTGCCTACATGGCACTGCATGCATCGCTGGCCAGGGCGCGTGTCGAAGCAAGGAAGAGCGGCGACGGACGGGACGGGCCTCGCCCCCGTCCCAGATAAAGTGAAGGGACACCTAAGCCACGCATTAAATGCGTCTTGTCCTGTAATAACGAGCGATAAGCTCGCATCACTGTAGGCTTTCCACCTCCTGTGTGCCACTGTGGCAGCCCCTTTCGCCTATAAAAGGAGGCCCATGGCTTACGGGAAAAGTATTCGGCTCTTTCGAACCACACAACACCCATAGCTAGTTCAAGAGCTCAAGAACACTCAATACATCCACCAAGCAGGACTAGGGTTTTACGCATCCTCGCGGCCTGAACCTGGGTAAACGATCCTTGTGCCAATTACTAATCCTGCCCTTTTCACAACCCCGCGCCCCGCAACCGTAGTAGGGATTCTTGTGATCCCATAGGTGTCGTTTCCCACCAAAACTCGGCCGGACTCCCTGCGGATGGAACCTGGATAGGCGATAAACCTGGACTAGAGGCTTGAGTGTTTAGGCAGGCCGTGGTCGACACCCTGATACGTCTCCAACGTATCTACTTTTCCAAACACTTTTGCCCTTGTTTTGGACTCTAACTTGCATGATTTGAATGAAACTAACCCGGACTGACGCTGTTTTCAGCAGAACTGCCATGATGTTGGTTTATGTGTAGAAAACAAAAGTTCTCAGAATGTCCTGAAAATCCACGGAGGCACTTTTTGGAAAATATAAAAAATACTGGCGAAAGAATCAAGACCAGGGGCCCCACACCCTGTCCACGAGGGTGGGGGCGCGCCCCCCTGTCTCGTGGGCCCCCTAAGGCTCCGCCGACCTCAACTCCAACTCCATATATACCATCTCGCGGAGAAAAAATTCAGAGAGAAAGTTTCATCACGTTTTACGATACGGAGCCGCCGCCAAGCCCTAATCTCTCTCGGGAGGGCTGATCTGGAGTCCGCTCAGCTCGGAGTGGGGATTCGTCGCCGTCGTCATCATCAACCATCCTCCATCACCAATTTCATGATGCTCACTGCCAGGCGTGAGTAATTCCATCGTAGGGCTTGCTGGATGTTGATGGGTTGGATGAGATTTAGCATGTAATCAAGTTAGTTTTGTTAGGGTTTGATCCCTAGTATCCACTATGTTACGAGACTGATGTTGCTATGACTTTGCTATGCTTAATGCTTGTCACTAGGGCCCGAAGTGCCATGATTTCAGATCTGAACCTATTATGTTTTCATGAATATATGTGTGTTCTTGATCCTATCTTGCAAGTCTATAGTCAACTATTATGTGTTATGATCCGACAACCCCAAGTGACAATAATCGGGATACTTCTCGGTGATGACCATAGTTTGAGGAGTTCATGTATTCACTATGTGCTAATGCTTTGTTCCGGTTCTCTATTAAAAGGAGGCCTTAATATCCCTCAGTTTCCACTAGGACCCCGGTGCCACGGGAGGGTAGGACAAAAGATGGCATGCAAGTTCTTTTCCATAAGCATGTATGACTATTTACGGAATACATGCCTACATTACATTGATGAATTGGAGCTAGTTCTGTGTCACCCTATGTTATAGCTATTACATGAGGAATCGCATCCGACATAATTATCCATCACTGATCCAATGCCTACGAGCTTTTCACATGTTGTTCTTCGCTTATTTACTTTTCCGTTGCTATTGTTACAATCACTACAAAACCCAAAAATATTACTTTTGCTATTGTTACCTTTATTATCATACTACTTTGCTACTAAATACTTTGCTGCAGTTACTAAGTTATCCAGGTGTGGTTGAATTGACAACTCAACTGCTAATACTCAAGAATATTCTTTGGCTCCCCTTGTGTCGAATCAATAAATTTGGGTTGAATACTTTACCCTCGAAAGCTGTTGCGATCCCCTACACTTGTGGGTTATCAAGACTAAATTCTGGCGCCGTTGCCGGGGAGCATAGCTCTATTCTTTGAGTCACTTGGGATTTATATCTGTCGATCACTATGAGGAACTTGAAAGACGAAAGAACCAAGATTCTGCCCTCAACTACGAGGGGAGGTAAGGAACTGCCATCTAGCTCTGCACTAGATTCTCCTTCTGTTATTAGTAAACTTACGACACCTAAACCTGCTACTGCTATGATTCTGATATGTCGCATGTTATTGAGGATGCCACTTCTGCTTATGATGAAACTACTTCTGTGCGTGATACTACTTTGCTATTAGGTGAATTTCTTGATGAACAACTTGCTAGGGCTAGAGAGAATGAAATTATTGAAGATGCTATTATTGATGATAGTGATGATGAAAGTTCTCCCAATGATTATGAATTGCCTGTTGTTCCTGAGGGTTATGTTATGAATGAAGAAGCTGCTAGAGCTATCTTTGCTTGCAATGATAGATATGATCTTAAAAAGTTATTAGCTAAATGGAAGCAGCAGTCTCTTAATGCTAGAATTAAACCTGACCCTGCTTTTGCTACTTCACCTATCTGTGTTACTGATAAGGATTATGAATTCTTTGTTGATCCTGAGATTATTACTTTGGTTGAATCTGATCCTTTTAATGGACTTGAATCTGAAACTGTTGTGGCACATCTTACCAAGTTGAATGATATAGCCACCCTGTTTACTCACGATGATAAATCTCGCTATTATTATATCCTTAAGATATTTCCGTTCTCATTAAAGGGTGATGCTAAGACTTGGTATAATTCTCTTGCTCCTGGTTGTGTGCGTAGTCCCCAGGATATGATTTATTACTTCTCTGCTAAATATTTCCCTGCTCATAAGAAACAAGCTGCCTTGCGGGAAATATATAATTTTGTGAAAATTAAAGAAGAGAGTCTCCCACAAGCTTGGGGGAGGCTTCTCCGATTACTTAATGCTTTGCCTGATCATCCTCTCAAGAAAAATGAAATACTTGATATCTTTTATAATGGACTAACCGATGCTTCCAAGGACTACTTGGATAGTTGTGCTGGTTTTGTTTTCAGGGAAAGAACAGTCGACGAAGCTGAATTACTATTGAATAATTTGTTGACTAATGAAAATAATTGGACTCTTCCTGAGCCAATTCTTGAGGCAATTCCTGAGCCAATTGAGCCAACTCCTGAGCCTATTCCTAAACCCACTCCGAAGAAGAGAGGTGTTATATTTCTCAGTCCTGAAGATATGCAAGAGGCAAAGAAATCAATGAAAGAAAAAGGTATTAAAGCTGAATATGTTAAGAATTTACCTCCTATTGAAGAAATACATGGTCTTAATGTACCGCCTGTCGAAGAACCACATTGTCTTGATAACCCGACACAGGTAGTGAAGGTAAATTCTCTCTATAGATATGATAAAGTTGAAATCCCCTCTACTAAATTTCATAGCCCATGCTTAGATGAATTTGATGACTTTATGGCTAGACAAGAAAGTTTTAATGCTTATGTTGGTAGAGAGTTAAAGAATAATGCTTTCAAGATAGGACGCGTGAGCGGTAATATGGCTTGAGTTAAAGGTGAACTCAAACTCGTTAGCAAATATGCTTCTATGGTTGCTACTCAAGCTGAGCAAGTACTTAAATCTCAAAATGATTTGCTAGATGAATTAAATAATAAAAATGACTTTGCTGGTAGAGTGGCTATTAGAACTGGTAGAATGACTCGGGAACCTTTGTATCCTGAAGGCCACCCTAAGAGAATCGAGCAAGATTCTGAGAGAAATAATTTAGAGGCACCTAGTTCTTCCAAAAAGAAGAAAAAGAAAAACGATAGGACTTTGCATGCTTTTAGTGAACCCATCAGAGACACACCGAGAATCCCAATGATATTTCTATATCTGATGCTGAAACACAATCAGGTGATGAACATGAACCTAGTGATAATGTTAATAATAATGTTCATGTTGATGCTCAACCTAGCAAAAACTATGATGTAGAGATTGAACCTGCTGTTGATCTTGATAACCCACAATCAAAGAATCAACGTTATGATAAGAAATATTTTGTTGCTAGGAAGCACGGTAAAGAAAGAGAACCATGGGTTCAGAAACCCATGCCCTTTCCTCCAAAACCATCCAAGACAAAGGATGATGAGGATTTTGAGCGCTTTGCTGAAATGATTAGACCTATTTTCTTACGTATGCACTTAACTGATATGCTTAAAGTAAATCCTTATGCTAAGTATATGAAGGATATCATTACAAATAAAAGAAAGATACCGGAAGCTGAAATTTCCACCATGCTTGCTAATTACACTTTTAAGGGTGGAATACCAAAGAAACTTGGAGATCCGGGTGTACCAACTATACCATGCTCTATTAAAAGAAATTATGTTAGAACTGCTTTATGTGATCTTGGAGCCGGTGTTAGTGTATGCCTCTCTCTTTATATCGTAGACTTGAATTGAATAAGTTGACACCTACTGAAATATCTTTGCAAATGGCTAATAAATCAACTGCCATACCTGTCGGTATTTGTGAGGATGTGCCTGTTGTGGTTGCAAATGTCATCTTAACGGACTTTGTTATTCTTGATATTCCCGAGGACGATAGTATGTCGATTATCCTTGGTAGACCCTTTTTGAATACTGCAGGGGCTGTTATTGATTGCAACAAAGGCAATGTTACTTTTCATGTTAATGGTAATGAGCATACGGTACACTTTCCGAGGAAACAATCTCAAGTTCATAGCATCAATTCTATTGGAAAAGTTCCAACTATCATTATTGGAGGTTTTGAATTTCCTCTTCCCACTGTCAAGAAAAAGTATGATATTCTTATTGTTGGGGATTTTCATATCCCCGTTGAGGTAACTTAGTGTTATTCGAAATTTCACCGGTTCCGTGTTATTCGGAATGAGTTTGTTAACAAGACTTGATCAACCTTGTTAGTGGATTCATTTTGATGATCATGAGATGGATGAAACTAGAAGGCAAAACCTTCTGTACCCTCTTTTTAATTTCTGTTATTTAGAATAAATAAAAGCAAAAATAGTATTATCCGTCTGTTTTTTGAATTATCCGTGCATTAAAAAAATATCCCGAAAATAAAAGTGCTCCAAATGCCCTGCAAATTTAGTATGATTTTTTATGGAATATTTGAGGATTTTAGGCACTTAAATCACTGCAGGAAGGGCAAGCACCAGGCCACGAGAGTGGAGGGCGCGCCTACCTACCCTGGGCGCCCCCCTGTCTCGTGGCCCCCTGGTGGCCCCCCTCCACTTATGCCAGCACACACACACTCCATCTTCTTCCCAAAAAAATCCCATCCAGCTCAAGCACGAGTTCTAGCTCATTTTGCCACGATTTTCGATCTCCTTGCTCAAAGCCCCATTCAAAAAACTAATTTGGGAGATTGTTGCTTGGTATGTGACTCCTCCATTGGTCCAATTAGTTTTTGTTCTAGTGCTTTATTCATCGCAAATTTTTGCTGCATAGGTGACCATGTTCTTGAGCTTGCATGTCAAATTTATGAGGTCCCAAGTAATTCTAATGCATGATATAGGATCTAGGCACTTGTAGGAGTAGTTGCTACCAATCTTGTTTAGTTTTATTCACTTTTAGTTTGGAGTTACTAAAATTTCAGAAACTTTTCAGAAAAGGAATTATGTCTAGGAGATTGTACCAAGGTGGTTCCTCGGTAAAGAAAGGACCCAAGATTGCTATACGTGAGCAAGATGTTGAATTACCGAGGGACGCGGATGTACGAGCTTGTGAGTGGCCATCCGATGATTTCATGGTCGAAGCAGGCTTTAAGGAGGAATTTGACGCAGACAAAGGTAATGCTGAGCGGAGCACTTCTTACAAGATAAGTGTCCTCAAGATTATCAATTGACTGATTCCTTCGTGCGAGGTTTAAATATAATCAGACGCTGTAATTCTCCTAGTGTCCTATTTGATATTTATGATACATCTTATACCATGGACCTAGAGGATTTTACGACTGCCTGCAAACTTCCGCAGTGGGGTAATATTAATGATCCTCACAAATCTGAATTTAGAGATTTCCTTGCTAGTATTACTATTGGAGAATCCAGGGACATAGCACAAGATACCATAGGGAGCATTCATTTTCCTGCTATACATTATTTTGCTCTCTTCATTGGTAGATGCATTAACGGTAAAGATGAAGCATGTCACATGTGTGTCCCTGATCTGTGTGTCCTCAAGAGTGTTGTGTTAGGTTATAAAGGTTATAACTTGGGGGCAATAGTTGCACGTAGGTTGCAGAATAATGGTAGAGCTGGAGATTTATTTGGAGGAATTTATGCAACCCGTGTGGCTAATTATCTTGGTATAGCCCCACGAGAGGGGGATATGATGATACCTCCTGCTTATTTAGATTATGACGCTATGGTCAGTCATCATTTTCTTAGGAGGAATGAATAATTCCTCCATTATCGACTAATCTATGACAGGCGCAACGTCGTCCATGTTACTCTTCCTGCTCCTCTCCTTTTTGATTATCAGGCAAAAGGAAGATATGTTGTTACCAGGGAGGAAGCAGCTGAACACGAGGGGAGAGCGGAGGCAGCTCGCCAACATGCCGCAGCTCAGAGGCGGTTGCTCAGCATCTCAAGACGACCCGGCTACAACTACGGATATCAGCCAGGCGGTCCTTAGTATTAGACCAACTTAGGCCAAAAGCCTAAGCTTGGGGGATTATGTATTTCTCACCGACTTTACATTCATGTTCACACACTAGTCGTCGGTGTTCATACTCTTTCATTGTATTATCCATGCTAGTTTCATTTTCTTTTTCGCTTTCTTCTTGTGTGTTTGTTAAACCTTAAGAAAAACCAAAAAAATTAGTTAGTTTAATTTCCATGCTTGTAGTAGAAATTAAAATGAAAACCCAAAAAGATTTCTCGTTCTTCTTCTTACTTGTTGGGAGCTTTCCCGTGTAAATAGTTTTATTTTCTTTTCTTTCCTTTGGGGGTCGAGAAGACCATATTGAAAATGCTTAGTGGCTCTCATTTGCATGATTGTTTATTTAACTTAGAGCCCATATTATCTTGTCTTCTCTTTCGAGTTGAATGCTTGCAAATTCCAGCTTAGTCAAATGCACGTGCACTATTATTATTATACACATCGTTCAGTCGTGCAAGTGAAAGGCAATAATGACGATATATGATGGACTTATTGAGATGAGAAAAGCTGGTATGAACTCGACCTCTCTTGTTTTTGTAAATATGATGAGTTCATCATTTCTGATTCAGCTTATTATGAGGTAAACATATTTGCAATGACATTTAGAGATTATAGTTGCTTGTGCCATGCTTGATTAGCTATGAGTTATAATGGTTTACCTTGCGTGCCAACATGCTATTAGGATGATTATGATGTGGTATGATGGGATGGTATCCTCCTTTGAATTAATTGAGTGACTTGACTTGGCACATGTTCACGCATGTAGTTGAAACAAATCAACATAGCCTTCATGATATTTATGTTCATGGTAGATTATATCCTACTCATGCTTGTACTCGGTGTAAATTAATCTTAATGCATGTTTATGACTGTTGTCGCTCTCTCAGTTGGTCGCTTCCCAGTCTTTTGCTAGCATTCACCTGTACTAAGCGGGAATACTGCTTGTGCATCCAAACTCCGTAAACCCCAAAGTTGTTCCATATGAGTCCACCATACCTTCCTATATGCGGTATCTACCTGCCGTTCCAAGTAAATTTGTATGTGCCAAACTCCAAACCTTCAAATGAAATTCTATTTTGTATGCTCAAGCAGCTCATGTTACAACTAGGGCTGCATATATCTTCCATGCTAGGTGGGTTATTCTCAAGAGGAGTGGACTCCGCTCCTCATTCACGAGAAAGGGCCGGTAACCGGGATGCCCAGTCCCATGATCCAAAAGATCAAAGAAAATCAAAATAATTAAACAAAACTCCCCCAGGGCTGTTGTTAGTTGGAGGTACTTGTTGTTTCGAGCAAGCCATGGATTGATGCTTGTTGGTGGTTGGGGGAGTATAAACCTTTACCATTCTGTTTGGGAACTGCCTATAATGCATGTAGTATGGAAGATACAGCCAACTCATAGTTGTTGCGTTGACAGTGAAAGTATGGCACTCAAAATGTTATTCAATCTCTATTTTAAAATCAAGCTCTAGCACCTCTACAAACCCCTGCTTCCCTCTGCGAAGGGCCTATCTATTTAGTTTTATGTTGAGTCATCACCCTTCTTATTAAAAAGCACCCGCTAGAGAGCACACTATCATTTGCATTCATTGCTATTGGTTTATATTGGGTATGACTTGACTGGATCTCTTTTACCATGAATTACAATGTTTAGTCAGTCCTTGATATTTAAAGGTGCTCTGCATTTATGTTTTGCGGCCTTTCAGCGAGATACCATTTTGTTATATCATGTTATGATTGTTTTGAGAAAGTGTTGTCATCCGAGTTTTATTATTATGGCTCGCTAGCTGATTATGCTATTGATATGAGTAATTGTGAGACCAAAGTGTTATTGTGAGTATGGTTAGTTCATAATATTTGCTGAAACCTGAATGCTGGCTTTACATGTTTACAACAACAAGAGCAAACAGAGTTTGTAAAAGTTTTTCTTTTATCACTTTCAGTTTATCAACTGAATTGCTTGAGGACAAGAAAAGGTTTAAGCTTGGGGGAGCTGATACGTCTCCAACGTATCTACTTTTCCAAACACTTTTGCCCTTGTCTTGGACTCTAACTTGCATGATTCGAATGAAACTAACCTGGACTGACGCTGTTTTCAGTAGAACTGCCATGATGTTGTTTTATGTGTAGAAAACAAAAGTTCTCGGAATGTCCTGAAAATCCACGGAGGCACTTTTTGGAAAATATAAAAAATACTGGCGAAGGAATCAAGACCAGGCGGCCCACACCCTGTCCACGAGGGTGGTGGGCGCGCCCTCCCCCCTGGGCGCGCCCCCCTGTCTCGTGGGCCCCCTGAGGCTCCACCGACCTCAACTCCAACTCCATATATTCCGTCTCGCGGAGAAAAATCAGAGAGGATGTTTTGTCGCGTTTTACGATACGGAGCCACCGCCATGCCCTAATCTCTCTCGGGAGGGCTGATCTCGAGTCCGTTCGGGGCTCCGGAGAGGGGGATTCGTCGCCGTCGTCATCATCAACCATCCTCCATCACCAATTTCATGATGCTCACCGCCATGCGTGAGTAATTCCATCGTGAGGCTTGCTGGACGGTGATGGGTTGGATGAGATTTACCATGTAATCAAGTTAGTTTTGTTAGGGTTTGATCCCTAGTATCCACCATGTTACGAGATTGATGTTGCTATGACTTTCCTATGCTTAATGCTTGTCACTAGGGCCCGAAAGTGCCATGATTTCAGATCTGAACCTATTATGTTTTCATGAATATATGTGTGTTCTTGATCCTATCTTGCAAGTCTATAGGCACCTATTATGTGTTATGATCCGACAGCCCCGAAGTGACAATAATCAGGATACTTCTCGGTGATGACCGTAGTTTGAGGAGTTCATGTATTCACTATGTGCTAATGCTTTGTTCCGGTTCTCTATTAAAAGGAGGCCTTAATATCCCTTAGGTTCCACTCGGACCCCGCTGCCACGGGAGGGTAGGACAAAAGATGTCATGCAAGTTCTTTTCCATAAGCACGTATGACTATTGACGGAATACATGCCTACATTACATTGATGAATTGGAGCTATTTCTTTGTCACCCTATGTTATACTCCCTCCGTTCCAAAATATTTTTCTTTCTAGCCATCTCAAATGGACTACAACATACGGATGTATGTAGACATGTTTTAAAGTGTAGATTCACTCATTTTGCTCCGTATGTAGTCACTTGTTGAAATCTCTAGAAAGACAATTATTTAGGAACGGAGGGAGTAGCTATTACATGAGGAATCGCATCCGACATAATTATCCATTACTGATCCAATGCCTACGAGCTTTTCACATATTGTTCTTCGCTTATTTACTTTTCCGTTGCTATTGTTACAATCACTACAAAACCCAAAATTTTACTTTTGCTATCGTTACCTTTATTATCATACTACTTTGCTACTAAATACTTTGTTGCAGATACTAAGTTATCCAGGTGTGGTTGAATTGACAACTCAACTGCTAATACTCAAGAATATTCTTTGGCTCCCCTTGTGTCGAATCAATAAATTTGGGTGGAATACTTTACCCTCGAAAGCTGTTGCGATCCCCTACACTTGTGGGTTATCACACCCTCATTGGGCTTTCGCTTGAAGGTTGCCGAGTACATGTCGTGTAAACGTCAATAAGTGGTGTAAGCGTGTGTGAAGAAGTACACCCCTGCAGGGTTAACATCATCTATTCGAATAGCCGCGTCCGTGGTAAAGGACTACTTGGTTGCCTATACAGTTCATAGACAAGTAAATGGAAACTACTAAAAGCCTCAAGACAAGTGTGAGTGCCGTGGATGGCCTTTCCATAGGATGACGGAAGTGGATCCTCGGTAGTGTATTGTTGTGGTGTGTAGTGAACTCAAGTGCGCAAAACATTTACAAGTTGGAGTCTCGTAAGATAGTTTAGCCAAGAGTCAAAGCTGGCTTGCTGCAATAACCCCACCATCCCTTCATTGATAATGTGCATGTATGTAGGATCTGATGTAAGTCTTGCTGAGTACTTTTGTACTCATGTTTGCTTAATTACGTTTGCAGAAGATGCTGCAACCCCTTCTAATGGGTTCTACGTAGACCTTGATGTCGACGAGTAGCCTGAGGCCTAGGTGGTGATCCTGAGCACATGGTGGACCCTTGTAGGATAGATAGGCTTCCTCAAGCCTTTTTACTTTCTAGATGTCTGTACCCAGACATGTTGCTTCCACTTATGGCTTGTATGCTTGTAAGACTTGAATGCTGGGTCGTGTGACCCCTATCTGTATGAATGATATGTATGGCTCTCTGGAGCCTTTAAATAAAGTACTTGAGTTGTAGAATTTTGTTGTGATGCCATGTTGTATTTGCACATATCGAGCATATTGTTTGTATGTTTGAAATGCTTGGTATGTGTGGGACCTGACTATCTAGTTGTTTATCCTTGGTAGCCTCTCTTATAGGGAAATGTCTCCTAGTGCTTCCACCGAGCCATGGTAGCTTGCTACTGCTCCGGAACACTTAGGTTGGCCGGCATGTGTCCTTCTTCGTTCTTGTGTCTATCCCTTCGGGGAAATGTCACGCGGTGATCCTTTAAGTCCTTGTAGCTTGCTACGACTTGGGATTCACTCGCTGTTCATCGACACGTTCGTTGTTGGGTCATGTATGCCTGTCCCTGTAAGTTAGCGCTACTTTGGGTTCACGACTAGCCATGTCAGCCTGGGTTCTTTGTCACATGGATGCTAGTGACACTATCATATACGTGAGCCAAAAGGCGCAAACGGTCCCGGGCCTGGTAAGGCGACACCCGTGGGAATACCATGCGTGAGGCCGCAAAGTGATATGAGGTGTTACATGCTAGATCAGTGTGGCATAGGATCGGGGTCCTGACAGCGTTGGCATCAGAGCCGAA
Source organism: Aegilops bicornis (assembly GCA_021605145.1). Lineage (NCBI taxonomy): Eukaryota > Viridiplantae > Streptophyta > Magnoliopsida > Poales > Poaceae > Aegilops > Aegilops bicornis. The sequence goes on from JAHIAL010000159.1 coordinate 312,854, forward strand.
CTGCCTGTAGGTTCTTCAAGCCAAACTGGTCGATGTCGATGTCGAGTCTAGAAATGCTTTAGTTATATGTAGGGGAATTGATTGTGGGATGGAACGTAAGGCTCTTTTTACTCCTTTACCTCATGGCATTCTGGTATGAGTTAGTCCATTCTTTCCACGGGGGTTAAGGACTAGGATCTCTTCTCTCTATCAGGTTCACGTGTTACTAATCCATAGTAACTTATAGGATTGTTGGTTACAAGCCCCAATTCAGTTCTGCTCTTTAAGTATGTTGTTAGTTCGACCCAGAACCTTGATATGATTGTTGAATGTCTATGCAATCTTTTGCAAAGTGTCTCAAAATCCCTTTTGAGCATTTACGACCGTTATGCTGTAAATTTATGCTAGAAATTCTAATGCCTTTGCCTTATTGGGTGTTTCAGATGTCTTCTCGCACTACTCACCAGGTGGTACGACTGACCCGGTGCATTGACGTGCCCGGGCACATGGCCATGTTAGTCCGAGTGATGACTGAGACAGGCTACAGATGGTATCCTGAATATACCGTCGAAGAGCAGTTTCTTGACTTCAATCAGAGACAGTTTATCTGCACCATGAGGATCTTCCCTTCTTATCCCAGAGCTACCGAGCCTCTGCACTGGTCCTACGGGCTTGGTATCTCCGTGGAGATATCCGTGCAGGATGCTGCCTACTCTATGATCTCCATCATTCGAGCCGGGTATGCATCACTTCAGGATACCGAGTTCTGCTATCTGCCAGCGTCAAACACTGTCCAGGAGGGCTATTACACTGGGCTTTATGCCAATGCTTCTCAGGAGGATCCACGACTCTGCACCACTTCTGAGATGTTGGAGGAGAGAGACCGAGAGAACCGTGCCTTACGCATGGAGCTGTACAACACCCGCGTGGACCACTGGGCTACCCTGACATGGCTCGCACCTCCCGTGCAGACCGGTTACCTGGATATGCGGGATTTGTACCCCGCCCTCACACGTCTGCCAGCTCGCATGGATTATCCAGATGTTGGAGGGATCACGCCTCCACGTGGGCGCCGTCTTCCACCCTTCGTGGGGCCGAGACCTCATCCGAGTCCATATGGTCCACACGCCCGACGTGACCGTGAGTTTCCAGATCCGCACGTCCCGCTTCCAGGCTATGCGGGAAATCTCTATGAGGACTACTATGGAGACGGAGACAACTGAGCTGGATCACGACACTAGTAGTATGTAGTAGTTGTATCTCCACAGTCCTGCACGTCTTATGGGATATGACTTAGTGTGTACTAATTCCGGAGGTGTAGAAAAATAATGTATAGGATCTTGGAATGCCTCCGATGAGATGTGATCTTCCTTTCACCGCAGTTGTACTTCAGTTTGGTCTTGTACTAAACCGTGTATGGTGCGTATGACCGATGGTATATATATGGCAGTTTCTATATTACCATGTCGTACGGATGAACATCTTACATTCCGAGTCATCCATTACATTCTGCACTTCTATGTCAGAATTTTGTCATCCTTGTCTAAGCCGTTGTTTTGTTTCTCCTAGGATGGTCAACACCCGAAACAACCATGCTGCCCCGAAGCAGGCTGAAGGTAGTGGGGCTAGAAATGCGAATCTGCCTCATCCTCCTTCCTTGGCTGGGGTCATGCTGGCGGCCTAAAGGAACAAACGTGAGACCAACCGTTTGCTGGAACGCATTGAGCAGAACACAACACAACACCAGAGGAACGACTTGGTGTCTCTCAGTGACTTCATCAAGTTACACCCAGCCACCTTCCATCATTTCGTCAAGCCCCTCGACGTGGATGATTGTCCGCAGCATCACCCACAAGCTACGCTCTGCACACGTAGCCGAAGCTGACAAGGTCACTTACGCTGCTTATCATCTTGAAGGCCCCGCCAGCCTTTGGTGGGAGAACTATGAGGCCTTGCGCCCAGTTCGCCAGGTTACCACTTGGGTGGAGTTCAGCGAGGCTTTCCATGAGCATCACATCCCGGAAGGTCTTATGGATCGCAAGGGGGAGGAGTTCTACAACTTCACCCAGGGTAGACTCACTGTGGATGCATACAACAGAGAGTTTGGGAATCTAGCACGTTATGAAACTGAGGAAGTATCCACGGACGCCAAGGAGCAGGCAAGGTTCCGCAAGGGACTCAGCCCTGAGCTTCGCCATGATCTCTGACTGCACGAGTGCACTTCCTTCCAGAAGCTAGTGAACAATATCAGTGCTGAGACAGGTCAGACTGACTTTGAAGCTACACGCAAGCATGCCCGTGACACTGGTTCCTCATCCGGTTCTGGCTCTCAGAAGCGTCGGGTGTGGGTGCCTAACACAGCTCTGCCACCCAGGTTCACACCAAGGCCATCCTATCAGGTGCCTCGCCCAACCCAGCAGTATGCACCGCCCAAGTCTTATGGTGGATCAACCGCCAATGCTCCCCCACACACTAGCACTATGACATGCTTCAAGTGTGGAGAACCGGGTCACTACATGCTAGAGTGTCCCCAGAACAACCCCAACCCCAACAGCCCGGAAAGGCGGTTGGCCGTGGAAAGCCAACAGGGAAGGTGTACTACGCCAAGCCGGCCACCGCTGCACGTGGCCATGTGAACTGTATCTCAGCTAAAGAGGCTCAGGATGATCCCAACGTCGTTCTTGGTACGCTCCTTGTTAACTGCCATCCGTCATCTGTTCTTTTCGATACTGGAGCATCTCATTCATTTATATCCGAGAGCTATGCTCGTTTCCATAACATCGCATTTTGTGCTATGCCCACTTCCATGATAATTCAAACCCCGGGATCCAAATGGCAAACTTCTAGAGTGAGCCATGGGAATGAAATTCATGTCGATAGACTTGTTTTCCTTGCATCTTTGATAGCTCTCAAATCCTCGGAAATTAATATCATCTTGGGTATTGTTGGGGATATAATTATTGGTATGACCCGCCCAGGAGGGGCCGGGTTATACTCATGAATATTCTTGAAGCCCAAGACCCAAGATATAGATGGCGGTCTAGTTAAGGGCCCAAGGCCCAGAGGCGATTTAAGGCCCGTAGTAATAAACCGCCATGTATGTGTGGCTTGAATTGTAAGGCAGGAATAGTTAAGAGACCGAGCCAGACACTGTTTATGAGCCGACCGGGACTCTGTAAGCCGCAGGGCATCGACCTCTATATATAAAGGGACGACCCGGCGGCGGTTCAAGACAGGTAACATCAACTCGAGAGCTAGGTCAAGCGATTAGCTCCCTGGTTATCAACACATAAGAAATCCCACTCAAATCTGCATCGTAGGCTTTTACTTTCACCGTAAGGGGCCGAACCAGTATAAACCTCGTGTCCTTTGTCCCGATTAACCCCTTTAAGCTTCCTAGTTGCGATGGCTCCATGACTAGTCCTTTCACTAGGACATCTGCCGTGACAATTCTACGACAGTTGGCGCCCACTGTGGGGCTAGCGCACGTTGGATTTGAGTTCTTGAAGGGCAGCTTCGAAGGGCTCAAGGGATACACCGTGGGCCAGATGACCAAGAGTCGTCGCGACAAGCTCTACATCGACAATGCAGGCTGGGGCCCCGACGCCGGCTCACTTGAGTACGGGTACCGGGTCCCCTTCGACGGAATTCACGTCTTCATTGGCAAGATCGGTGAGTCGGGCCCTGAGTCAGACATCTGCACCGACCTCGTCGAGACGGCTCAGCATGCGAGACCCGCCCGGGCTCCGCCTGTTGTGAAGCGTGCCTTCATGGGATGCATCCACGGAGGGCTCTCTGAAGGATCTGCATCTGGCGGTGAGACGGCCATCTACTCTGATGGTGTTTGGTCCACAGGTTAGACAGATTCATTATATCAACTGCAAGACGGCGGGCTTGGGGGCTGTTCCGATGGCAGCAGTATTCCGGATTACCTCGAGCCGCCGAGTAGGGTCGGAATCTTCATGGCCGGCACACAACCTATCCAAGAATCCACAACTGTGGCGGCCATAACCTTCGGGTCAGCAGCAGCCGGGACAGGTGGCCCTGTGCGCTCACCGGCTCAGGTGTTGATGGATCTCACACATAAGATGACCGCGCTATTAACCGCCGTGGTCAACTCGGCGAATCAAGCTCGACATGATGCAGAAGTGGCGCAGTTAAAATTGGATATGGTGCAGGCTAAGGAAGACCTAGAAGCGGAAGATGTCGGGATAACTGCAGAGCGGGCGGCTCTGGATGCTCAGGCTCAGCGGATTCAGGCGTAGACTTTCCGGCTCACGCAAGATCAGAACGCATCTAATGAGGTCACGAGGAGAAGATATCAGAAGACTCAGTCTCGACTCCCTTCGGTTTATGATCCTCGAAACCTCTTTCACACACCTGGCAAAGGGCCCAATAACCCGCCATGGCTCTCCCCGCGCACTAAGGCAGACCGGGTTGCAACACCTGGGGTCGGGGCGCCGGTTCAGCCACAGGTGATGGGGCCTCCCAGCGTGAATACTGCTCCACCTTAGTATGTACTAACACCTCCGGGTCACTATTCTAACCCGTTGGAGAACATGATCGCGGCGGCGGCACGACTAGCGGCTCTCCCAATTGATGGCGACTCTCCAGCAACGGTTGAAACCTGCCGAGTCAGGGAACTTCTTCAGACAGCTTTAGTGCAATAGGAGGCTTACTCGTATAGCCGGGACATGATTCATTCAACCCCTCGTCCAAGCCGAAGCCCAAGTTATAGCAGGCACATGGATTCAGCGGCCGTTCCAAGTAACGTCCGGTGCCGTAACCAGCCAGGTGGGCATGACCCGGCGCGCCGTGGTGCCTTTAACTTGGCAGATCAAGACGGAATACGTCAAGAGGCTGAGCGGGTGGCTCGGCAAGCGGCTGAGAAGGCGGCTCAGCTGACGGCTTACCAACCGTATCCGATTTATCCGATGACTTCTATCGAGGCAGGTGTGGCCACCAGGACCGGAGGTGTCCCCTGTCTAGTGCCGGCTCTATGTAACGAGGGTTTGCCCAATGATTTTAAGGGACCTAGGAAGGTGCCGAACTACACGGCTGACTTACAGCCCGGGGCATGGATTGAAAGTTACGAGATGGCTATGGAATTATTGGAGGTCAGTGATGTTGCGATGGCCAAGTACTTTACCATGATGTTGGATGGGACCGCCCGCACTTGGTTGAAAGGCCTACCACCTAATTCAATCAGTTCATGGGCGGAGCTAAAAGCCCGGTTCGTCTAGAATTTCAAGGATACGTGCAAGCAGCCCATGTCAATTGTGGATTTGATGAATTGCAAGCAGGAGGAGGGCGAGTCTACAACCCATTGGGTGCGCCTGGTTAAAGCCATAATACATTAAATGCGATAAGATGGATACCGCTCTCTGATCTTAATGTTGGAGAAAAATTGCTGTTTTTGCCTCTCAAACAAAAAGTAGGCGGCTCAAGCGCGATTGTAATGATATGGGCATGCTGATGGCGGCTCTGGTCAAGTACGCCGATTCTGATAGTACCAAGGATCCCGAGTCTGATGATGAAAAGACAGGGAAGGGAAAGAAGAACGGCAACGGCAAGGGCCCTCAGCATAACCTGGCAAATCAAGGAGGTAATAAACGTAAGGCTGATGGTAGTTTGGATTTTATGGCTAACACTAATGCACAGGGTAACAACCAACGGCGTAAGGGGAGACCACCTCCCCGGTCTGGCGGGTCAGGCCCCCACACTTGAGCAGTTACTGAATGAGCCCTATCCAAGGCTCGGCACTCAACAGAAGCCGGCTACTCATCTATGGAAGGACTGTACGATCATGAAGGCTTTCAAAAATTCCAACATGTTCGATGGTAACAATGGGCAGGCCGGCGGATCAGGTGGCGGCGGTTTTCATGGCCCGAGCGGCCGTTTAAATCCCAACTTTCAAATTCTCAAGGCAATCCAGGTGGTTATAATCAGCAATCTGTCCAGGATGGTCAGCAGCAGCAACAGCAGCAGGGAGGATACCAGAGCCATCCAAAGCAGCTGAATAGTGGACAATATCATGTATTTACCACCAGTTTGTGCAAATGAGACCAGAAGCTTCATAAGAGGGTCAGAATCTTTGTTGAGTGGCAGTTCCTCGTTATTTGAGATGGTCTGAGCAGCCTATTCTATGGAGTAGGGAAGATCACTCTCCCCGGATTGATAATCCGGGCCACTTAGCCTTGGTGGTGGCCCCTCGGGTTGGTGGATATAAATTCACCAAGGTACTCATGGATGGAGGCAGCAGCATCAACATCCTCTATTATGAGACCTTCCGTCGCATGGGGCTAACTGATAAAAACCTTAAGTAGTCCAACACTATTTTCCATGGCGTCGTGCCCGGTAAGTCGGTGTATCCAGTTGGTAAGATCAAATTGGAGGTAGCCTTTGGAGACGAATATGACTCTAGGGCCGAGAAATTGACGTTTGAAGTGGTCAAGATGAAGATCCCATATCATGCTTTGTTTGGGCGCCCGGCTTATGCCAAGTTCATGGCATGGCCGTGTTATGTGTATTTGTAGCTCAAGATGCCAGGTCATATAATAATTTCTCCTTCCCGCGGCCAATACCACTCCTGAATTCATCTCCATGGTTGTTGTTTGCCTCTCACTAAAACCTATATCCACTACAAGAAATATGTTATCTTGTGACCTCCACTATTGGTCACTGAAAGGTCATAGTTTTTCATTTGCGACCTTTTTGTGACCAAAAAATGTAAGGTCAAAAGTCGAGGGTCGAATCGACTATAACGACCTTGAGAAGGTCGTGGACGTTTATGACCAAAATGTTCCTCTTGTGGCGTTTTGGTCACTAGCAGCCTCCCGATCCACGTAGGCATCCAAATGGCAAGTGTGATGTGGCACAAGATTCAGCCCGGTCAATTCGGTTTTCTACATGGGCCTAGCCCAACAATTGACCTTTTATTGTATATTTTTTCTATTAATTTTCGCTAGCTACATGGGCCTGGCCCAACAATTTGGCCTTTTATATTCTAGAATGCAGCCTTTTATAGTCTCATTGATTTTCTATTTTCAGCCATTTTCTTTTTTGCAATGGGTCCCACTTGTCATGCTTAGCTCTTGTCCCACACATTAGAAATTTGAAATTTGTCACACAACCATTATAACTTGGACCCAACTTGTCAGGTTTCCATTTCACAGTATTCAAATCACATACACAATCATTGTTTGAATGCATAAGAGAGCAAATGAAATTGGTCCAAAACAATACTACATTAATCTATTACAATAGTTACTGAGAATATTACAACCCGGATATGCCTACTGCCTACAACTACAACACATAATATGCTACTCTTTGATGATATGCTTCACAGCTTTGGACATGGATTCGCACTTCACCTGTGCAAAAAATAAGAATGAACATATAAGAATAGAATAGGTACAGAACATCAAACAATAGCCAATGAGGGATCCAATAACTTGTAATCAAGAATTGACAGCAAATGCCATGTACATAAATAGTATGACTAACACTAAACAGTATGCGTTCATGGAGTGACTAAAATGTTCTCACTAGCTAGGAATGTTTTTGGTATATAATATACTGACATGTGCAACTCTCTAAATTGATCGTAGAAATGAAAACTGTAAGAACGAGTTTTAGAATCCAGGCATGTTAAATTTTAAGCACCAGCAGAATAGATCTAACAAACCAGACCATGATCATCATGCATCAGGATTTTGGTTCTAGCAAAACAGTAAAGAGATGGACATACACGCATCAAGCATACCAGCTACTACAACACCATTCTCGTGACCACAGACATCACCATTCACTAATAATTCCCATTGGGAGATCAAACTATGCATCCAACAAGCTATAGCAACAGGGAATGCAGAAAAATTATGACCTGAGATGACGAACCAACTGGGTGCATCTCAATTTGAACAACCACGGCGAGACAACAACCGCATACTAATGCGGCGAATCAAATCTGCACGCAGGAGCAGCGCCGTTCATGGCATCCACATGAGGACACGCAACATCAAGAACATGGCGCATGACAGCAATAGACCTAGAGATCTAGGACGGAGGGAGGGGGGAGCTTACACTTGCGTATGCAGGCGGCCGGGTAACCGCACAAGGAGCAGGTGCTCTTCTGGAGGTGGAAGTTGCGGCGGCCGCAACGGATGCAGAATTGAAGAGGGCCCTCATGTAGCAGCAGCAGCATGAAGAATTGAAGACCGACCAACAGAGCCTGCAATACAAACAGAGAGGCGTGAGGAAACTGAATCCAATCACATCAAATCAAATCGAGCTGCTGCACCTTGACCTTGAGGAAAACAAACCTCATCTCATCTCATCTCAAGGAAGAATAAGAATAAAAAAATATGGCTGCTGCTCCAAGACCATGACCTTGATGGAGGAGGAATAAGACCTGCAAAGAAAGCAATAACTAGCAATGTACAAGCATGAATTCATGGAAGGACGGATGCAAGGCCAAACATCCAGCATATTGTTTCTTAATGCCCCAAATACTTAAAACCCCATGGTAGTTCTAACCATATTAAATTAAAGGACAAAGTGAAGTCATGATGAATTGATAGTTCCATCTTATAAAGCTTTCATTTAGCATATCCTAAATCACAGTCTATCTACCAATATATGAACTCTTTAGTTTTCAGAACCGAGGCTCACATATTTGGGCTGATTTGTACATAGCCAAGAAAACTTCTTACAAATCAATTCATGGAAGCATATCATCCTTTCAGTCCCTCGCCCATATATCATCCTTTTAGTATTTTTTTTACTTGAGAAAAACTAAATGCTAACATCAATGAAAACAAGACTTGAACAGAAATAGCTATTGAAGAAACACGTTTATAAGATAGAATGAAAATGATTTACACCACAACATATAGTTCACATGTACTGGAGCTATCACAGAGACTATAGACCACACATAATCACACATATGCGAACAAGGTACTACTCCATGGTTCAGGTTACACTAATAAAAAAAATTATACAAGTGACTAGACTAGTATCACAGATCTACAAAGTAGTACTAAATAGCTAAAAATAAGTAGTAGAAGTAACTAGTACAGGGAGCAAGTACTCTTAAAACCTGAATCTTACAGACTTATACAACACCAAGAAATTCAGAGAAGAAAGGGAGAAAGAGAGATTGCAGGAGGAGGTCGAGGATTATGCAAATTAACTGCCATGTTCCTAATGGACCCCTGCCTGTCCCCAAATTCGGGACTCGCTCACTTTCATATATACAAAAGCTGGGAGGTAGCTGTCTGTCACATTCCCAAATTTGGGACTCGCTGTTCAGGCATCCTATAATACAGCAATATATGCCCAGACAAGCAGTTGAAAAAATACTAAGAAAGAACTTTCACTTAAAAAGACACCCTGCCTATAATACTAGCTATACAAGCCCAGACATTGTGTTAAAAATTCAGACAATGTGTCCAATGATACTAGCTATATATGCCAGCCCTTGATTTCTGAACAAGGGTCCAATGATGCTGACTTGCACAGTAAACTACTAGCAGACTGATGCTTGGAGATGCATGCAATAGGCTGGTCAGTAACTTCAAAAAGAATCGAAACGAAAAGAGGAAGAGACCACGTCCTGCACCTGCTTGGTCTGTGGCAATATGGCAGTGTGGCAAGTGACATGCGTGATTGTGATTCTGTCCTCATAAATGTTTCTAGACAATCAGGATGAAACGAGTTAGGTTGGGTTGGTGACAAAGTTCAGCGTGGCAAGTGACATGCAGGATGTGCAACCTTCCTACATGGAACGAATCTCATTTGGATCTATACATTGGATTTATGTTTACAGGTGAACGGGTGAGGCCTGGAAGGACGAGCGGAGGCCATACATCACTTCTGGCGCACCCTTTGCCCCAAATCCAACATCTGCTTCGCCATTGGCCTCCTCCTTCGCCACCTGCAAACACAGCCCCAAATATGATCGGTCTCCTTCCCCACTTTCTGTAAGAAGCTAATTCTACAAAAAGAAAATTAGGCACGAATGGGATAATAACAAACTGTCCGTACTAGACTAGCTACCAGTGTGTGGCTTGGTTCGATCCAATCCCCTCTGTTCATGCTAATTTGGTTCTGCAGGTCACCGTCTCACGAGGATTGTGGCTATTTACATGTGCTGCATCAGTACTACACAGGCAATCTGCAATCAACAATGCCGCGGTAGTAGAATGAAGTTGTGGCTATGAAGTAGAGGGATTATTGACCTTCTGGAGCTCGAACTTCTCGTTCTCGAACTCGTCGTCGGGGGAGGCCTGGCTCTACAGCTTCTCGGCAGTGTGCTATGCACCATCTCCGCCTTCCTCTCCCTCCGCGCCCACTCCTCTGACGGACCCTCCCACCCATTGCCCAGGCGGCGAACTTGGCCGGCACGTGGTCGCGGGAGAGACGGTGTGCGTGGTGGGGCCTCGGGTCCCAGCTGCAGAAGTGCAGCACCGACGGCCTCGAAAGCCAGGCGGAGGTCGAGCACGGCGAAGAGCGTCGGCCGGGAGCGCACGGCCGCCCGCTAGGAGCGGCAGCACGCCATGGCGCCGCGCCACAGGTCCTCCAGGCCCAGCCGCGAGAACGCCTCCTCCAGGCACACCGGCGTCAGATCCGCCCACTCCCTCTGCTCCTCCTCCTCCCCCGGCGCCGCCTCGCTGGCCTCGCGTCCGGTTTCCATCTCGCCTCCGCTCACTTTTCTCTTCGGGTTGGTGGGCTGGTTGGTTCGGTTGGGTGGTGAGGGAAGGGGAGGGGCGAGAGGAGGGGGCGTGGGGGAGGCCATGAACGACAGCGAAGCTCACCGAGGGAGGTGGCGGTGGCGGCGATGGATCTGGAAGGGAGGAGGCGAGCTCTCTCCATCGGGCGAGACAGCGAGGAGACGGGGGATCTGGAATGGGATCGATGGATCTGAAACTGGAAAGAAAGGAGGCCGGGGGGTGGATGCAAAATGACCATCTAGGGTTTCGGGGTTGGTGTGGAAGGGTTGAGGACGGCCGTTGGATCCGCCAAACATCCAACGGTGTTTGATGCACGATCCGCGTGATACGTCCAGGGACCAATCAGAATGCAGTACGACATTATGACCATCTAAATTGGTCGTAGTTGACTAAAAATAATTTTTGAGTGTCCAAAATGAGTTTTTTTCGTGAAAGACCTACCATATATTTTTTGTAAAATTGGACCAAATCAATTATCTAAAATACTAGGCCATATTTAATGCATAATATACCACATGGTTGGGTGTCAAAATCTTTTATCCACCTCTCATAAAAAGACAAATTTCTGCCGATTCAGCAGGAAGCGGGTCAAATTTGAAGTGCGGCTGCCTCATAGTTTGCTACTTATTTTTCACAAAAATCATTTCTAGGTACAAAAGTATCTATTTAATCAGAGAAACACCAAAAGTTTTTTCAAGATTCAACCACTAGCTAGGAACAGTCATGCCCGCAGTTTTGTCCGCATTTTGAAATGGGCATGAAAAAATAAAAAAAATCAAAAAATGGAAAACCTTCGCGTTGTGTCATTATATGTGGCCAAGTTTCCAGGAAAAATAATAAACTTGTAATACGATAATTCTTTTAAAAAATGTTCTCATAAACTAGCTATCATGTGTAGAGATCAATGGCGTTCAAGCCAAATGATCAATCTTATAGCCACATTCATGACATAGTTTGTTAAAATGATCTCATATAGTGCACATGAGTGCATATTGGAATGGCAAACAATGTTCCCTAAGGAAGTTTTCATTTTCTTTGAACGAAAAAATCATTTTTCATTTTTCGAAAGCCCAAAATGAGGTTTTTTTGTGAAGGACCTACCATATATTTGTTGCAAAATTGGACCTAATCAATTTTATAAAATACTAGGCCATATATAGTGCACAATTGACCAAATGGTTGGGTGTCAAAAGTTTTGATCCACCTCTGGTGAAAAAGACAAATTCCCGCCGATTCAGGTGGAAGCGGGTCAAATTTGAACTGAAGCTGCCTCATAGTTTGCTATTTATTTTTTCCAAAAATCATTTCTAGGTACATAAGTATCTATTTAATCATAGAAACACCAAAAAAATCCAAGATTCAACCACTAGCTAGGAACGGTCAAGCCCGCCGTTTTGACCGCATTTTGAAACAGACATAAAAAATTCAAAAAAAATTGAAAAATTGGGAAACCTTCGCATTGTGTCATTATATGTGACAAAATTTCCAGAAAAATTAATAAACTTGTAATACGGTAATTATTTTAAAAAAGTGTTCTCAGAAATAAGCTATCAAGTGTGAAGATTCATGGCTTTCTAGCCAAATGATCAATCTTATGGCCACATTCATGGCATAGTTTGTTCAAATGATCTCATATCATGCACAAGGGTGCATATTGGAATGGAAAATAATGTTTCCTAAGGAAGTTTTCATTTTCTTTGGACGAAAAAACCATTTTCCATTTTTCGAGTGCCTGAAATGAGTTTTTTTTGTGAAGGACCTACCATATATTTGTTGCAAAATTGGACCTAATAAATTTTATAAAATACTAGGCCATATATAATGCACAATTGAACAAATGGTTGGGTGTCAAAAGTTTTGATCCACCTCTGGTGAAAAAGACAAATTCCCGCCGATTCAGTTGGAAGCGAGTCAAATTTGAACTGAAGCTGCCTCATAGTTTGCTATTTATTTTTTCCAAAAATCATTTCTAGGTACATAAGTATCTATTTAATCATAGAAACACCAAAAAATTCCAAGATTCAACCACTAGCTAGGAACGGTCAAGCCCGCGTTTTGACCGCATTTTGAAACAGGCATAAAAAATTCAAAAAAACGAAAAATTGGGAAACCTTCGCATTGTGTCATTATATGTGACCAAGTTTCCAGGAAAATTAATAAACTTGTATGTCTGGTAATTATTTTAAAAAAGTGTTCTCAGAAATGAGCTATCAAGTGTGAAGATTCCTGACTTTCAAGCCAAATGATCAATCTTATGACCACATTCATGGCATAGTTTGTTCAAATGATCTCATATCATGCACAAGGGTGCATATTGGAATGGCAAACAATGTTGCCTAAGGAACTTTTCATTTTCTTTGGACGAAAAAACCATTTTCCATTTTTCGAGTGCCTGAAATGAGTTTTTTTTTGTGAAGGACCTACCATATATTTGTTGCAAAATTGGACCTAATCAATTTTATATAATACTAGGCCATATTTAATGCACAATTGAACAAATGGTTGGGTGTAAAAAGTTTTGATCCACCTCTGGTGAAAAAGACAAATTCCCGCCAATTCAGTTGGAAGCGGGTCAAATTTGAACTGAAGCTGCCTCATAGTTTGCTATTTATTTTTTCCAAAAATCATTTCTAGGTACATAAGTATCTATTTAATAATAGAAACACCAAAAAAATTCCAAGATTCAACCACTAGCTAGGAACGGTCAAGCCCGCCGTTTTGACCGCATTTTAAACGGCAAAAAAAAATTCAAAAAAAATCAAAAAATTGGGAAACCTTCGCATTGTGTCATTATATGTGACCAAGTTTCCAGGAAAAGTAATAAACTTGTAATACGGTAATTATTTTAAAAAAGTATTCTCAAAAATGAGCTATCAAGTGTGAAGATTCATGGCTTTCAAGTCAAATGATCAATCTTATGGCCACATTCATGGCATAATTTGTTCAAATGATCTCATATCGTGCACAAGGGTGAATATTGGAATGGCAAACAATGTTGCCTAAGGAAGTTTTCATTTTCTTTGCACGAAAAAACCATTTTCCATTTTTCGAGTGCGTGAAATGAGTTTTTTTGTGAAGGACCTACCATATATTTGTTGCAAAATTGGACCTAATCAATTTTATAAAATACTAGGCCATATTTAATGCACAATTGACAAAATGGTTGGGTGTCAAATTTTTTTATCCACCTCTGGTGAAAAAGACAAATTCCCGTCGATTCAACTGGAAGCGGGTCAATTTTGAACTGCAGCTGCCTCATAGTTTGCTCTTTATTTTTTCCAAAAATCATTTCTATGTAAATAAGTATCTATTTAATCAGAAATACATGGTTTGATGGCGAGACATCGAGGTTTGGACGGTGGCCGAGGGCCCCAACTCTAGAGCTGCGTGGCTCGCATGCCCGCCAGCGTGGTCACCAAGTGACTGTGGCGTTGCCATGTGTTCTGGGAGGCCTAGGCATGTCTAGTGGGTTGGCACTCCCCAGGTAGGTGCTAGGAAGAAAATCACAACATAACATTCTCACGAGGAGACCGATCGATGCTCAAACATGAATTAGCAGCCAAGTGTTTGATTAGCGGTACGGGAAATGTACATGGCTAATGGGCGTGAGTTTTGGCTGAAGATGATCAGTTACTAAGAAGACCGTCTTCACAAATTTTCAGCTCAAAAGGAGGAGCCTAGATGGTACTTGCTTTGCAAACTACCACACTGGACATCACTACAAATGTTGAAGCTCGGCTCAAAATAATGAATGGATTGAGCTGGCATTTGGTGGAGGATGGTTATTTGGGCATAGGAAAGCACTGTAGAAAATGGATACTATTTGGACATGCCAAAGTGGTACTTCCTTCACAAACTGCTGCTCTGAACATAATAGGAAAATGAATATTGTTGAGTTATTTTTGAACCAGGCAAGGAAGGTTTTTGACATATTTGATGAAGATATGATCCAAACAATTTATGAGATTTTTTTGGGAATTTTTGGAATGATAGAAATATAGGTTGCTTCACAACCTAGGGCAAAAACTGCCACATGGACATGACACATAGGCAAAACTGATGAGGTGGCGCCTAGTCATCACAACCAACCACAATCTACAAGGCTATGACCATATATTTTGGTCGTTAACAACTAGAAATAAGGCAGCGGCCAGCCCTGTTTGCTTTGTGACCATTTGGTGTAAGGAAATTACGACCTTTCTGACCAAAATGGTCGCAATGGTTTAGGGTCTGGAGCCCCCCGAACAGCTTTTGACCAATTGGTCTCAAATGGTCATAGATCTATGACCAATTCTTCCAGGGTCACTGACAAAAGGTCACTAGTTGACATATTTCTTGTAGTGATCATTCGCATAAATTGGAACGCAAACTGACTGGATTCTAAATTTTGTGGTAGCGCATATGATTTCTCATAGATTTGAACCTTCATGTAATTTTCATAGCTTTTGAGGAACACATATGTGGTTTGGAGGATATATGAATTGTTCTTATGCCTACCAGCCCTAGCCCCTTTCCGTGTTGTTACCATGATTCAAAGATCATTTAACCCTCTAATGCACCAGCTTTGATAAACACTTGTTCCAAAAGACCGAAGTTGAAGCTGACGTTGATTATGGTGTTTATTTTGTTGGGTGCAGGCAGGCATTGGTACGGGCGCCGAATGGAGAATCTGCCGGACGAACATAGATTGATGCAAAGTTGTTGGTACCTACAAGAGCCATGCTCGTGTCGGGGATCGGCAAGGATATTAGGAAGCTCAAGGCTGGAGTGCAAGTTGTTTCTGGAACCCCCAGTAGAGTTTGTGATATGATTAGGGGGAGAACCTTTGGTCACAAGAAACATCAAACTCCTAGTTCTGGTTAGTTTACCACTGTCATGTTGCATTGTTTTAATCTGGTCAATTTATGAGTCTGACATGCTGTCATAATAGGATGAAGCTGATGAGATGTTGAGCCTGTCATAATAGGATGAAGCTGATGAGATGTTGAGCCTAGGTTTTAAGGTTCAAGTCGGTCTTTTTAAATTAACCTTTTCCAAATTGCTCTTTTTCCTCGTTTTTTAGTATGCCTATCAGCATGCTTAGTTATGTGGTCATGCTTTCTGTGGTGATGGTCCTCTGGCACAAATGCTGGCCATTGAGTTCATTTACCATTTATTTGTTGATTGTTGCAGCAGCGCTAATTTGTTGCTCTTGTTTTCAGAATGATGACGACGACAATGCCGATTGTGGCCTGTACGATGGCTTCTAGGCACCGGCTAAGAAGCAGGCCCACCTTGTGTTTATGCTATCAGGTGAGAATGACCTTAGTCTATCGAATGCTCACTGCTGATTGGATTGGACAAGGAGAGACATATTGTACTTGATCTTCTACTAAGTGTTATTGGTGTGCCTTGTGTTGCTGATAAGCGTGGCATACTTGACCTATTCCCATGTGTTGTGCTACCTGCAACAATTTTGTGTATTTATTTTGGTTATTTTCAACACACTGATCTGGGCCCATCCTTAGAATGATGTGCAACCTGAAAAGCCATGAGCCTGTTGTCACTTACTTTTGTGATCATCTTGTCCTGTTGTGTTTGATTGGAAAGACGTTTGGTTCTTTGGATATTATTGGTGACAAGAGAGGAGAAGAAATTAGGACCATGCCAACGGCGCCTTCTTATTTAATTCCCGGAGGAACTTGGATCATTGCCATGTACTAGGATGCGTGCGGGAAGGTTTGTCGCATGTGTTGGCGCAATCCTGGACGAGATGGACCCTAGAGCCCGTGGCTGGACTCGAAGGTATGTTAATTCTCATTGATCCCTGAAGGATAGATGTGGTGCCAAAAAACTAACTGAAAATGAATTATTGTTTGGACTATTGCGCCATTGCAACCTGTTAGATTTAAGTATACCGCTGATTGCTTAGCACTTTGTTGGCGTTTTGCGAATTAGGGAATACACAGATTGGTCTCGGATGTGTGCATTACAAAAAACAGGCAAACCTTCTTGAAAAAAGTTGAATGTTATTGTGTCCATACAGTTACTTAAGTTCGGTACTGTTGTTGTAGTAATTTTGTGCCACCAGTTTGGTGCTGCTTGTTTTTCCTAGCTCATGTGCATTGGATGGGGTTTCATCATCTTTTTGGTTTTGAGCAAAGCATGTTGTTGTTGTTGTTGATGTCTCCTGGCAGTGGCCGCCTTTTTTTCAAATAGTGGCAGCCAATATTTAGTGTGAGATAAATTGTATAGTGTCTTATTTGGTCACTCACTACCAGACATTTAGTTTGTGAAGTTGGTGTCGATATTAATCAACTATTGCTGATACTGATGATAGTTACACCTTGTTTATTTGTTGTCCCCAGCCATTGACTTTGCAATAAAATGAGTTTTCAGCTAGAGTGAAAGGTTGAAGATGCCTATCTTGTTGGATTTGCAGATTTGTTGGTGGTTTGCTTTGTTGGTGTGTTTTTTGGATGAAGAAAGTGATATTAAGAGTTCCTCTGATCTTTGGTGCATTCCTTGGATACATTACTTTTATTAGTCTTGGGTGTTATGGCTCCTCTGCATGCCGGCCATCAAGCTGATTGCGGATGCTTTCCAGTGATGGTGACCATCATGTGGCCACCCATAAACTATGGTTTTGTGCGTCAAGCGTTCTTCTCTTCATGTCCTAATTTGGCATAGTGTTGATGAAATTTTAGGATGGCGTATGCCATGGTGAGCCTCCTATTGAATTTGGTTTCCGTTAGGTTTAGTTTAGTCCTTGGACGTCTTGTTTGGTGGTTTCAGTTATCAGTGAATCAGCATTGTTTACGCCTATGCGAGAGTAGGCATGTTGACTTGCTTTTCTCATGCATGCAGATTAGCATATGTGCGAGAGGCAGCAGCATATTTTAGCGTCTGAGCCTGGTGGCTTCATCGGAGCATGTCAAGTCTGTCCGGCAGGCACACCATCGTTGCCATGGATGCTAGAGGAACTAGGACCAGGCCAACAACGCCTTGTTTAATTCCCAAAGGAACTCGGATCATTGCCATGTACACTTCATGCCCAGATTCTTGTCAGTGAGGTTGCTCTACGATGCGTACTAGAAGGTTTGCCGCAGGCGTCGGAGCAATCCCTCGACAAGATGGACCCTGGAGCCCCTGACTAGACTTGAAGGTATGTTAATTCTCATTGACCCCTGAAGGAGATGTGGTGCCAACAAATTGACTGTAAATGGTTATTGTTTAGACTATTGCACCATTGCGATATGGTTGATTTAAATATACTGTTGATTCCTTAGCACCTTCGGTGTTATTGTGTCGATACAGTTAAGTTGGTGCTACAAAAGACCATCATCTGGCCGCCACCTATAAACCCTGGTTTAGTTACGTTTGGTGCTCTATCATGTTATTGTTCCATGCAGCGGGGTTCTTCTGTTCATGTCCTAACTTGGTACGTTGTCGATGAAATATTAGAATGCTCAGCCTCCTAGGGTATTTGGTTTATATTGTTGTCAGGTTTATTAGTTGATTTCTTGGTTGTTCTTGTTTGATGGTTTCTTAGTATATAAGCAGTGTTTTGGAATCTGCATTGTTCATCTCCTTCTGTATCTGTATGATACGTGACTTGCTTTTCTCATGCACGCAGATTAGAGCCAGCCTATATGCGAGAGGCGATGCCCAGGAGCAGCATACGTTGGCGTCCGAGCCTGGTGGCTTCATTGGACGTCCCATTGTTGCCATGGACGCCAGAGGAATTCGGACTGACCATGCCAAATGCGCCTTTTTATTTCATTCCCAGGCAAAAGATGTATATATGTATATGGTTTTGGTTTGTGTTTGAAACTTTGAAATAAGAAGAGTGTGTGTGTGTAGCTGATCTATGTTGCTGAAAGATGCATCTATGTATAGGTTGATGAGAATTATTATCCTCAAAGATGAAAGCAAACCAAATGTGTCCACCTGTTTGAGGATCTAAACATAATCTATTTGTCCTTGTTTGAGGATCCATGCCTATTCTTGTTCGAACATGTTACAAGATCCATTTGCTTTGCTTTATTAGCACACACTTGTTATTCTTGTCAAGTGAATAAGAGAAAAATGATGGCTTGAACATTACATAGATAAAAAAATTACAAACTCTAGAATGATTGTTTGTTGACATCCTCAATGAAGAAAGCACACTTGGAAAAGTCAGTTTGCTAAAATAAGAGAGAAGAAGGATACTTGGCTTGGACATTAGATAAATAAATTACAAACTCTAGAGCCGTTGATTTTCAAACAAAACAGAATTGAAGAGCTCCACTAGCATGGAAAAAGTTAGTTTGCTAAAAACATATAAACAAACCATTGGAAAGCCAAGTAATCTTTTATCCAAGTCATTAAAAACAAATAGTTTGAGGAAAGAGCAAAGATGCGCCTCGGTCTTCCCTGCCTTGCACTCATGCCACCTCATTGATCCATGGCATTGGCCTTCCTTTCCTTGCGCCACCTCATTGATCAGCGACATGACCTTCCCTCTAGCCATGCACAACCCCAACCTTGTTCCAACTCCCTAGTCCAAACCATCTCTATCTCTATATATACTAGAGACAGCAATCCATCCGCGTGCGGGGTGCGCATGTGACTTGGTCTTGAACAGGGGAAATAGTTTAAGGCCCAGAACCTGAGGGAAACACTTGATGGTACTGTTCCAGGAAATGATCTTAATTTCAGCGACAACGATGGCAGTCATCATGGAAAACCTGATCAGTTCCCAGTATCATGGTTGAAGAGGCCAGGTGACGGTGCAGGTGATGGGTTTGTCACATCGATTAGAGGGCTATTAAATTCATAGCTCCGTAGAGCAAAGGCATTTGTGGTGCGGGCAATGCTAGGCGACGGAGATAATGAATACCATGACGAGGGGAGTGAGAGTGTTGGCGAGTATCCTTTTGCTAGACAGCTCACAATTACAAAAGCTAAGAAGCTCCTCCGAAGAAAGTTCCGCCCGAGAGGGCAAAAGATCATAGGTATCCCTTACACGCCGAAACTATGCACCGCGGAGCGGAAGTGTTAGTGCCACTGCCCTGGAAAGTATCCTCGTCACATGGTAGGACTGATATTTTTATATTTTGGTTTTGTCGTAGGACCAGCAATGCAAGATTCTCTCCCGTCTAGCCCGCGTGAAACAACACCGTACCAGAGCGATTCGTCAGAGTCGTCTTATGAGGACTTCCATGAGTAGCGAAGCAATGCAGGCAGGCCATGATACCTATTCAACAGGCAGCACAATGACTTGCGGATTGTCGCGAACCCCTTCACCGGGTGAACACAAGAAGCAACTATTCTGCCGGCGATGTACAGTTCTACTTCTACCTGCTGTGAGGAGGTGCATAGTCTTTGGGGGTAGTTCTGGGAAAAAAAAACTCCCCCTTGTACATAGTAGGGCGGCGGAGACAGCAGAGGAAAATATGTATTGTTGTAGTCAGGTGTATCGGTAAAGAATTTCAGATGTAGCCGGCATTATATTTTGGCCTTGTAAGTTAAATAAGAGGCCTTTCACAAATTCTGTAACAGTGTCATGAGAACAAAAGTCATTGTCTCATTGCTCATGCCATTTTCGCCGTTTTTGCTGTGGATGAAGGCATAAATTTGCCGTTGATCTTGTGCTGTAATAGTTACTGAAGAAACACCCTCGTAGTGTCATGTTAAGTCCTCTTTGGTTTACAGGAATTTGCTATAGGATTAGGATTCCTATAGGAATTGAGTCCTTGGTTTTGTAGGAAATGGATTGTGGGATTGGTCCCTATCCTTCATATTTCAAAGGGGGAAAAAACATTGGCTCAGCCCTAATGGAAAAACTTCTAAGCTATGAACCCAATGGCAAAGGATGAATGATTGTACTATTATTGTCTCCTCACACAATTTTCTTTATATGTAAAGATGAATGATTACACTTGTTAAATGTTACATGTGAAAATATCATTTTTTGTGTAATATCATCACGTGATAAGTTGATTAGATTTCACTCTATGATGTTCTTTGGCTTCAATGTGTCCTGTGTCAAAGTTGTCACAAGTTCTCCCCTTCATGACCAAAACGTAGTCTCTTATTGGTTACGTTATTTGTTGCAATGGGACTTGTCTATGTATATGCTCTTATAGCATTACAAAATTTGGCTCACGTGGCAAAGCACGAGCACATACCTAGTAAATATGCGAACGAATATCCCATCGATACAAACAATACATTAGTCTGTCCTTTCATAACTCGTTGTTTCATCGGGGGCAACAAGTACAAGCGTAGCACATCTGTGGCCAATTGTTTGCATATGCTTTGTAAAACCATTCAGTACTCTAGTGCACATTCCATAAAAACATATATAGGCTGTTACAAGTCATTTCAAAGTTAAAACACACCCTGTATATATTCTATGCACACTTAATTCTTTTCAAATATATCTCCTGTCCAGCATGGTGTGTAGGGGAAAACACTTCCTACACACTGGACAGGTAGCCGGCCCAAGTCTTGTACTTTCAATCTACTAAAATCATAAGCAACTACCCTCACTTGTGTCCATAGGAAGACAATCTCTTTGTATGGATGAAATCCAAGGAAGTGAAGCATTCCCAAATTCATATCATCAGATTCAACCTTATCTTCAGCCGCAAGGATAATACCATTGTCGAAGTCCCATTCATAGTTATGTTGCACTGGTGCTTCCTTAACATCTTCATCACAATCACCTTTCTGTAAGATCCACGGTCCTTGGTCTTCATCACGAGAAAACCAAGAAAATTTTGCCACCGCTGCCGCAAAGTTGATGTCATTCTTTAGCACCCACTCCCATTTACCACATGATTCAGTAAGCAACCAAATCTGAAGTCTCCCCCAGATATCATTATAAATCAAAGTGCAGTACACCCCCTTCTTCGATTTCCCTAGATGAAGATTGGTAGAATCTTCCATTTTACTTCCTGTTGGTGATTTAATCGCTTCATACGAACCGTCCGATAAGGTTATGCTGCAAACATATCAGATGGATGAAGATAAGATGCCTGTTAATTAAGAGATACCACTAAGTACTTGTGCTCCATAATGTAGCACATATTTGATTTTTAGAAAGTCAAGCATGTCTATGTTTATAACCAAACTTATAGAAGAAAATATCAACATCCAAAAAACCAAAATTAAGTATCATCAGATTCATCATAAAATGTATATTTATATTTTATTTATTAAATGATTTAGACATATGTAGTTTATATTCTTCAAACTTGGTCAAACATAAACATGTTTGATATTTTTTTTTCAGGTCTGAATATGCACTAGCTACGTTGTGAAACAGAGAGAGTAGTACGATGAGATGAGTTTCATCTTCTTAAAAACAAATAACATGATTAAAGTGATGAGCAGGGCGCGATCCAATGCATACCGTAGAATGGAGTCATTTTGACAATGCACATAGATGGCTCCTTTCGAGTAGACGGCGTAACGGTGTACAAAGGCCCTATATGGCTCCATGGCGGCGATGGTCCCCGCAGCGTCTCCTCTCCGGGCCAACGACCTCTCCTCCCATCTCCATGTCCTTGAAGAGAAGACTTGTATTGCGTAGGCGGAGGGCGGCCACTCGGATTCCTCCGTGAATATTGTTGTTGCGGAATCAAGAAGACCGTAGGAGACGCAAGGAATATGGAGCACGTCGTAGTGCGGCGACACGGTGGGGTCGTAAACAAGGCACACGTCGTCGCTGAAGCCCTCCATCCCGGTGCACCGGGGCGGGGGCGGGGGCAAACGCACCCATTGCCGAGTCGCCGGGTTAACCAGCAGATGGTTCCAAAGCAAGAGAAGCCCGTTGCAGTGATTCATGATAAATGAACCCTCGTCGTTCTCGACATAACAAAGGCTTGCGTCGCCGATCCTGTGCTTTGTGAACGGGTTTGCGAAGAGCTTTGGGGGGTCCGGGCAGAGGTCCTCCATGAAGAAGATGCCGTGGAGCGTGAGCGGGAGTTGGTCCGTACGCAGCAGGCGGTAGTCGTCGATGACGGCGCGCCAGGCCTTGCAGACGCATCGGGACGCGGCGAGGCTGCGCGGCGCGAGACGGCCGAGCACGCACGCGAGGATGTCGGGGTGCGCTGCCACCAGGGCCATGGATATTGATCGGCGCGTATGTATGGCTTCCTTGTGAAACAGAGACGGACGGACGATGATGGCCGGCGCTCTTGCTCGAAGATTGGATACAAGATGTATGGAATATATGTCGATGGTCCGATAGCTCTCGCAAATATATATTTCCAGGGGGCCGTGGCGTTCGCGCGTCCCAGCCGGCGCACGCGGTTCCGATCGCGACCGGGAAACGACAAAGCCAGAGCTCGATTCTGGCGGTCCTTGGCCTACTCTATTTTCTTAAGCGATTGTACATTTATTTTTTGAAAAACGCGTTTGTATTTTTTTGATCACAGTATAAACACAAATATATACGAGCGCATACACTCATCCGTATGAACGTATACACGCACACCCTACCGCTACGAGCACATTCAAGAGACTGAGCCGACATATTATCTTGAGATTTTATGAAGTCACCGTACGCGGCTCGTAGTCGACAGGGACGTCTCCTCACATTGAACGCGTATTGCCGAAAATCCTAAAATAAATGCAGGATAAATATGAGCACCAGAATTTGAACCCTAATGAGCTGGGAATACCACTGTCCGCCTAACCATCCAACTACAGGTTGGTTCACCGCGATTGGATATCTGGTTCGTGAGCGCACATGCAACGTCCTGGTGGGCCGACCAATTGCGTATAGAGCGGGAGCGAGATATGCACAGTCTATAAGTTGGAACATTTTTTGGATCCATGATTATTTTTTGAAAATGGGGACATTTTTGAAACTTCAAACTTTTTTTGAGAATGCAAAGTTTTTCAAAAAACATGTTCTTTTTTAAATTGTGAAAGTTTTGAAACATAAACGAAAATTTGAAGTTCTGAACATTTTTTGAATTTTTGAACATTTACTTAAAATTCGGGTTTTCCAAATTTTGTTTGAAAAAACGTGAATATTTTTTAAAAGGGAACTTGTTTGAAAAATATGAACAAATTACTGATTTTTTGAACATTTTTAAATTTTTTGTACAAATTTGGAAATTCAGAATATTTTTTGAAATCTTCGAATTTATTATAAACAAAACAAGAAAAAGAATTTTAAAAAAGAAAAAAAAATCCTGTAAAAGAAAATCAACATGAAAATAAAAAATGGTCAGGAACCTTCTTGAAGGTTTCCAAAATCGTAAAAACCCGAGCACGAACTTCTTGCAGGTTCCGAAAACCGGGAACACCTAACTGCTAAAAGGGTCTACCCATATGTCAGGTCGCTAGCTCGGTCCAATGCGAAAGCACGACTCTTTGCTACAATATGCGGCATATAGGATTTTCTCATGAGCAGGCCCGTGGAACCGGGGTCCTATTGGACCAGAGCTCTTATATAACGTGTTTTGCGTCAAATAGGGATCATATTAGTTGGATTGTGTAATCGCGTCCATATTCCATTCACTGTCTAGCAGTGTATATATGCACGTTATAGAGTGCGCATTACAACCGTACAATGAGAGGACATGGCCTAAGATCAAGGTTGATGTGCCTCTTAGGTAGGCGAAAAGCCAGATTTAGCGCTGGTCTACATTTGATGTTCGTTGGCAGGTGTGTCGATGTGTATCGCACGAGGAGGCAACGGTGATGGGTTGTAAGGGCATGGCCAATGGGTCGCCTGGCCTGATGCTCCATACGCCGGTAGGCTCGGACACCACCATGGCGATTCAAACTGGTGCTCTGCAGGTGTCAGAGGCTCCTTTGCAAGAGGCGGCCTCTCCACGAAAAAGGGAAAGAGAAGAAAAAGGAAAGAGAGAGATAGGACAAGAGGAAGAGATAGGAAAATGTAAAGAATGGAAAAGGGGCAACGACTCACGTCATGTGGCCACACATGCGTTGGATATATCTTGGCTGAGCAGTGGTCTTAGTCCCATGCGCTGATGTGGATGGACTGGGGCAGCACCATGGTGCTACTTCCACTGTACATGCCCTAATGGTGCATGGGGCGAGCGAGGAGGAGATGGGTGCATGAGGCGGCCCCATGGGCGAAAATTGGCCACATGGAGAGCGAGGAGTGGGCGAGGTGGAGCTGTCGACGGGAGGCCGATGTAGGGCTGGCTCGTGGTCAACGAGGCGGGTGGGGTGCCCACATAAGGGAAACATGAAGGGGAGGGTTTGTTGGATGTGGGTGCATGGGACTGATACGTCTCCTTTGTAACAATTTTTTTATTGTTTTATGCTATTATATTATCGAACTTGTATGTTTTATATGCCATTTTATATCATTTTTGGGAACTAACCTATTAACCTAGTGCCCAGCGTCAGTTGTTGTTTTCTGCATGTTTTTGGTTTTACAGAAAATCCCTACCAAACAAAGTCCAAACGCGATGAAACTTTTTGACGATTTTTTCTAGACCAGGAGGGACCCTAGAAGCTTCGGGGGAGCCCAAAGGACAAACGAGGAGACGACAATGCAGCACAACATGCCCAGGGGGTACGCGCGCCGTGCCCCCTTGTGGAACCCTCATGGCTTCGTCTGACCTAGTTCCAGCGCCATAAATTCTCAAATATTTCGAAACCCCAAAATCAACACCTGAAACAATTGTTTCTCCGCCTTAAGTCTCTGTTCTTCCGCGATCCCATCTGGAGGCCTTTCTCGGTACTCTGCCGGAGGGGGAATCGATCATGGAGGGCCTCTACATCAACCTTGTTGCCACTCCAGAGATGCGTGAGTACATAGTTCCTCACATGACCTATGGGTCCACAGAAGTAGCTACATCTCTCTCTCTCTCTCTCTCTCTCTCTCTCTCTCTCTCTCTGATCTTCAATGCAATGTTCTCTTCGGAGATCGATATGATGTAATCTTTTGCGGTGCCTTTGTTGGGATCCGATAAATTGTCGGTTATGATCAGATTGTTCATTGAAAGTAAATGAGTTATTTCTGAAGTTTATTATGTGTGATTTTTATAGCTTTGTATTTCTCTCCGATCTATCCATTTAGTTTGGCCAACTAAATTGATTTATGTTCAATGGGAGGGGTGCTTTGTGGTAGGTTCAATCTTGCGGTGTCCTCATCTCGTGACAGAAGGGATATCAAGTCACGTATTTGTATCGTTGCTACTAAGGGTAAAACGACGGGGTTTGATCATACTGATTAGTTTTATTCTGTCTACATTATGTCATCATGCCTAAAGCATTACTATGTTTGTCATGAACTTAATACCTTGAGATGTATGCTGGATAGCGGCCGAGGAGTGGAGTAATAGTAGTAGATGCATATGGATGTCGGTCTAATTGTCACAGACATAATGCCTATGTACTGATCATGCCATGAATAACATAATAACTATAGGATTTTCTATCAATTGTCCATAGTAATTTGTATACCCACTGATGTTTTTGAGAGAGATGTCTGATACGTCTCTGTCATATCTACATTTCCAAACATTTTTTGCTCTTGTTTTGGACTATAATTTGCATGATTTGAATGAAATTAGCCCGGACTGACGTTGTTTTCAGCAGAATTACCATGATATTAATTTTTTATGCAGAAATAAAGTTCTTGAAATCGGATGGAACTTTCTGGAGATTTTTTATTGAATATATGAAAAATACTGGAACAAAGATCTACGGAGGGGGACCACCAGTTGCTCACAAGGTAACAGGGCGCGCCTTGATTCCTTGTGGCTTACACATCCAGCCGCCTGACCTAATTCCAAGCCTATAAATTATGTTTCTCCTAGAAAAAGAATAGGAGAAGAAGTTTCATTGCGTTTTACGATACAGAGCTGCTGCCACCTCATGTTCTTCCTCGGGAGGGTTGTTCTAGAATCCGTTCGGGGCGCCGTAGAGGGGAATTCATCGCCATCATCATCACCAACCCTTCTTCATGATGCTCACCATCGGGAGTAAGTAATTCCTTCGTAGACTTGTTGGATGGTGATGGAGTTGGATGATATTTGTCATGTAATCGAGCCAAAACAAAGGACAGGTCGTGGTCGGCTCAACCGAACAATGACACACTTTGGGCTTGCCTACTTGCGTGGCTCTATAAGAGACCCAACCAGGAGTGGCATGTCCATATGGCTTAAACCATCCAAGCGGCAGCTGCACGCCTATTTAAAGGACTCAACCGACGAAAGCATCAAGCGAGTAAACGGCGAGGTTGTAGACAGCTCATATCAACTTTGCTATCAACGAAGATGAGCTGGTTAATAGCATGGAGACACAGACGTGCGGCAGGAAGCGGCTAGGGCTAATAAACCCGACAACAAGTTCGCCATGTTTCTTACTCCTTCTTTTTTCTTTTTACATTATATCTTTTACAAAGTTCCTTTTGTCAAAGCACGACATGTACAACTTGACCATATGAAATAAAGAAACCGCGCCCCTTAAGGTTATTAAGCATTTCCTTATGCACTGCCTTTGAGCCAAAAGAATACTACTATGATACAATTGTTGTTTACAAAGGGCTTCACTTTTAATCTCATGCTCCAGATTACAAGCCCGAAGTATCTATTCAACGTCTTGGATGTTGTGTTATATGCATCAGTTTCGAACCTAGATTTTGGTCAATAGTTGGGTTGCCTGGCTCCTGTGCTTATTCCTTATGTTTCCGATCAATTCGGCTAAGGTTGTAAAGGGAGAACCACTGCGATTGCGCGACCAGCTCGAATGGCAAAGCGCCTCATTGAAAAAAAAGCCGAAAATTGATTTATGCAGGTAAGCGTAAACTGGTCAACCATCCGATGACAACGTCAAGCAATTTATCGTTCAAGATAACCCGCGTTAAATGAAGGGCTCTTTATCACATAAGCCGAAGTGGTTAGTGGCCTAAAACCCGGCTACATATCCAACCACTTCAAATACAGGGGACTCGTCATCAGCC
Organism: Aegilops bicornis; assembly: GCA_021605145.1. NCBI lineage: Eukaryota > Viridiplantae > Streptophyta > Magnoliopsida > Poales > Poaceae > Aegilops > Aegilops bicornis. Next base: position 340,499 of record JAHIAL010000159.1, read on the forward strand.
CTCACAGTCAAGCTTTGCTACTTCTTGAGCTTGCGTTGGTTTTTCCCTTGTAGAGGAAAGGGTGATGCAGCAAAGTAGAGATAAGTATTTCCGTCAGTTAGAGAACCAAGGTATCAATCCAGTAGGAGACAACGCACAAGTCACCAATACCTGCACAAACAATCAAACACTTGCACCCAACGCAATAAAGGGGTTGTCAATCCCTTCACGGTCACTTGCAAAAGTGAGATCTGATAGAGATAGATAAACACAAGATTCAATATTTTTAGGTTTTTTGGTTTATAGATCTGAAAGTAAAATATTACAAAATATTAGACCGGAAACTAATATGATAGAAAATAGACCCATGGGCCATAGGTTTCACTAGAGGCTTCTCTCAAGATGGCAAATAATGGTGGGTGAACAAATTACTGTCGAGCAATTGATAGAAAAGCGCAAAGTTATGACCATAGCCAAGGCAATGATCATGAAATATAGGCATCACGTCCGTGTCAAGTAGACCGACTCCTGCCTGCATCTACTACTATTACTCCACACATCGACCGACTCCTGCCTGCATCTAGAGTATTATGTTCATGAAGAACAGAGTTACGCTTTAAGTAAGATGACATGATGTAGAGGAATAAACTCGAGCAATATGATGTAAACCCCATCTTTTTATTCTCCATGGCAACAATACAATATGTGCCTTGCTGCCCCTACTGTCACTGGGAAAGGACACCGCAAGATTGAACCCAAAGCTAAGCACTTCTCCCACTGCAAGAAATACCAATCTAGTTGGCCAAACTAAACCGGTAGTTCGAAGAGAATTACAAAGATACCAAATCATGCATACAAGAATTCAGAGAAGATTCAAATAATATTCATAGATAAGTTGATCATAAATCCACAATTCATCGGATCTCGACAAACACACCGCAAAAGAAGATTACATCGGATAGATCTCCAAGGACATTGAGGAGAACATGGTATTGAGAATCAAAGAGAGAGAAGAAGCCATATAGCTACTAGCTATGGACCCGTAGGTCTGAGGTAAACTACTCACGCTTCATCGAAAGGGCAATAGAGTTGATCTAGAGCCCTCCATGATCGAATCCCCCTCTGGCAGGATGCCGGAAAAGGCCCCTAGATGGGATCTCACGGGAACAGAAGGTTGAGGCGGTGGGAAAGTGTTTTTGTGGACGCCTCTGGTGATTTGGGAATATATGTGAATATATAGGAGGAAGATCTAGGTCAGGGGGTCACCGAGGGGCCCACAAGGTAGGGGGCGCGCCCTCCCCCCTTGTCGCCGCCTCGTGGCTCTTCTGACTTGGTCTCAAATTCTCTTGGGTGTCTTCTAGTCCAAGGAAAATCACCGTGAAGGTTTTATCCCATTTGGACTCCGTTTCGTATTCCTTTTCTGCGAAGCTCAAAAACAAGGAAAAAATAGAAACTGGCACTGGGCTCTAGGTTAATAGGTTAGTCCCAAAATAATATAAAATAGCATATTAATGCATATAGAACATCCAAAATAGATAATATAATAGCATGGAACAATTAAAAATTATAGATACGTTGGAGGCGTATCAAGCATCCCTAAGCTTAATTCACCTTTCGTCCTCGAATAGGTAAATGATAAAAACAGAATTTTTGATGTGGAATGCTACCTAACATATTCATCCATGTAATTTTCTTTATTTTGGCATGAATGTTCAGATCCATAAGATTCAAAACAAGAGTTTAATATTGACATAGAAAATGATAATACTTCAAGCATACTAATAAATCGATTATGTCTTCTCAAAATAACATAGCCAAAGAAAGTTATCCCTAAAAAATCATATAGTCTGGCTATGCTCCATCTTCATCACACAATGTATTCAAATCGTGCACAACCCCGATTTCAGCCAAGCAATTGTTTCATACTTTAGTTATCGTCGTTCTGGGAATGGGGGTCCCCAGACTTGCCTGCCTGCGGCCCATGGCGTGGCTCCTCCAATGGCCCAGTGCGGCCCGTCTTCATCGAGCAACACTTGAGACCCTCGCGAGGGCCAAGCCTCGCGGGGCGGACGATGCAAGGCCTCCTCAGGAGCGGCCTCATGAGGCAGGTTCGTGAGGGGGCGGAGAGATCAAGGCAAGGGGTACCTCGCGAGGTTCCCGTGACGCAAGCTATGATGACCAAGGCCAGGCAGGCGCCCGCGCACGCAGTGTCCTCATTTCCCCTTTGGTGCTAAGGGGGCAAGCGCAAGCGTGGAGTACCGAGGCATCGGGCAAAGGTTTCCATATCGGTGCAACAAGACTAAGACCAGCAGAACGAAGGTCATCTTGGAGCCCAAGACAGCGTCACCGCCAGCGCCTTTAACAGGCGAAGACCACCTTTAGTCAGGATAGCTTGTACTAGCTGTCCCCTTTCAAATTGGCCGTTGTTGGATCCCTTCCCGCTCAATATTTGGGGAGATGACCAGGGCCTCTATAAATAGGGCTAGCCACCACACTAGAAAGAAACCAGAAAAACGAGAACAAGTAGAAAACACACTAGCTCAAGAACACCTCTCCTCAGGAGGTTGTTCTTCCCTTATCTTGCTCATCATCATCCAAAGAGGCAATCCACCACCACACACAGGAGTAGGGTATTACACCACAACAGTGATGTATAAATCTCGTCTCTCTTGTGCTGTGAGTTCATCTAGCTAAGCTTAGGGATCGCAGCGAGGCTGGGAGTGAGATTCGGTGGGGGGAAATCTTCGTGCGCACCCTAGTGTTCGAACCTCAAGGGTTTTGCCGGAACCCGAAATCCGACATTTGGCGCGCTAGGTAGGGGTGTGCCGGAGTCTTCCTTCTGCCGATCCGCGTGCCGTCGCTTCGTCGCATCCATGTCCGACGCCCGCCGAGCCCGCGCTGAGCGCCAGGCCGCTCTCACCGCGCGCGTCGCCCAGACGGCTCTGGCGGACCTCCCGTCGTTCTCCGTCGCTTTGCCGCCAACGCCGCCACCGGCCCGGCGAAACACGAGCAGCAAGCATCCTCATTGCACCCCTCGGTGTGGTGGGGCAGCCACACCGCCACTCCGTCGTTGACCCGGCTGGTTCATCGTCCCACGCTCGCCAGCGCTCCCACGGGCCGCGCGGGCGTCTTTGCTCACGGTGCGTGAGCTCCTGCGTTACCGCCCCGTTGACGATCTCTACGAGGAGTGGCTCGCCTGCATCACCGAGCTCGTCATCACCGCATGGGGCTTTCCCGAGCCGTCCCTCTCGTTGCCTCGCCCTCTACCGAGTACGGGCGACGTGGCTCAAGGAGCGTCTCCACCACCTCAGCCCCAAGACGGCGCTTTGGCGCCAAGGCGCGTGGCCCCTGGGCGCGACCCACCGCGTCCGGCGCCCACGCGTGGAGAAGGAAGCTGTCAAGAGATCCCTCGGCCTCAAGAAGGCGCCCTCGTGCTCCCTGCACCGGTGCGTCAAGACCGCGTACTGCCTGTGGCTGTGGTGCGCGGGCACCATCAAGAGCAAGCTCCGCGTCAGCATAGGGCCCCGGTGACCACAACAGGCTGCCCCGCCTTCACCCCCGAGCTGCGTAGCGTCGTCTGGCCAGGAAAGTTCAAGCTGGACCTGCCTCCTCGCTACGACGGCACCCCGACCCCGCGGAGTTCTTGCAGCTCTACGAGCTGAGCATCGAGGAGGCCAACGGCGACGAGAAAGTCATGACGAATTGGTTCCCCATGGCACTCAAGGATGGTGCCCGCTCGTGGCTCCTGAACCTGCCTCCCGGCTCAATCTCTTCCTGGGACAAAATACGCAGCCGCTTCATCGCCAACTCCCAGGGCACTTGCGACCACCCCCTGGCCGCGGGTGTGTAAGTGCATCTAGTGCCCCTTAGTGATTTTGGTGTATTGAAGACTTATAGGTTAAGGGACTAATGTGTTTATGAGTGTACACAAGCCTATAAGTCTATGAGGAGTTTGATATTTACAGAGAAAGTCGACCCTAAAAATGAAGTTCTTGTTGAAGACTTTGATATTACGAAGACTTTAGAAGACTTTGAAAGTGAAGAAATTGGTGTGACCTTGAAGACTTGGTATTCATTTGAGGAACATGAAGCATGAAGAATTTTGTTTTCGTAGTTTCGTTTTCTCTTTCTTGAGTCATAGGAAACACCGTCTTTATTAAAGGGGTCGAGGAAATACTAAGGAAAAATTTCCATGTGATGCTCAACTCAAAATCCTACACATACCAATCCTTTCGAGTGAAGCCTTTGGAAATCTCATACAGTTCAGTCAATTTCTTGATGTGAGAGAAATTCTTACAGTCGCCGAGGAATTTGTTCTGGCCGAGGAGTTAGGAATTCGCCGATGTGGATTGCCTACGATGAGGAACATGATAGCCCCGAGGAATTTGAGAGTCAAATTTCCGATCGTTCTTGTCTTCTTGGCCTTGACTGTCCCAAAATATCTTATCCACCTAACGGTCATATCATTGAAGGGCATTTATGTCTTATCATGTCGGGCTGCTCCCTAGGCTATAAATAGCCGCCCCCTACAACCACTAGCTGGTTGGCTGCTCGAAGAACACGACACTTGTCATTTGAGAGCAACCCATCCTCCAGGGACTTTGAGCGAAAATCATCGAGTGAGGAAAATCCAAACCCAAACACCTACAAACCCAAAGTGATTGAGCATCACGAAGAAATTGATCCTGCATGGATCCGGCGCTTATTACCTTTGAAGACTGTGCTTCTTCCAGACGGTTAGGCGTCATGGTCTAGAGCATCCAAGAGGAATTGTGGATCATCGAGTGACCAAGTCTGTGAAGGTTTGGAAGTCGCTGAAGACTTACCACGAGTGATTGGACGAGGTCATGTGCCCTTAGTTCAAGGAGAATATGGTGAGGACTTGGTGTCTGAGCTGCGTGCTTAGAGGCGGGTGTCCGGACTGTGTGTCCTCGAGTTTAAATACTCAGCCGCTCCAACCAGACGTACAACTGAGACAGCAGTTGGAACTAGTCTACCAAATTATTGTCTTCACCAACCTAACTGGTTCTATTTCCTCAACCCATTCATTTCCTCATTACTGTGTTGAGTGTTTGTTCATATCTGTGTTTGAAGACTTTGACTGAAGACTTTCTCAATTTCCTCAGTTCAATTTCTTGATCTGTTTGTCTTCATCTTGTGTTCTCCTGTGATTACGCTTTACATACTCTGTGCTTGTCTTCATTTCATCATGATGACCATGCACGTATTCTGTTATGCTTACTTACGAGTACTTATTCATTTGCAAGTAGTTCTTCGCTAAGGAATTTCCTCACCGCAAATTCCTCAATGAAGAATTCATAAAAATCGCCTATTCACCCCCCTCTAGTCGATATAACGCACTTTCAATTGGTATCGAGCAAGGTACTCCCTTGTTACGTGTGATTTTAGTTTAACCACCGAGTTTTAGTTATGTCGACCGCAGGTATGATCAAGGTCTCATTTGGGTGTCCTACCTTCGATGTAACGGACTACCCCTCTTTGGAAGAACAAGATGCGAATGCATCTTGAGGCAATTGACAACGATCTACGGTATGTTGTGGAAAATGGTGTTCCCTTTGTCACACCCTCCTTTGAGCGCTACCGATGTGAAGAGATTCAAGCAACTCGATTATCAAGCGAAGAATATCATATGTGGCCATCCGAGTAAAGGGCGGTATGGAAGAGTGAGTGCTTTGGAAGCTGCTAAGCTTATCCGGGATAGGCTGTCCAAAGTAAATGAAGGTGTCTCAACTCAGCGTGACTCTCGAGTTGTTGTTCTTGAATCTCTTCAACCGCTTCAAAAGACTCGACAACGAAAATGTTCAACAAACCTTGATCGCCTCACTCACATCTCAAATGAGCTTCAAGCGCTTGGTGCCTTGACATCACCGACCATGAGGTGGTGAAGAAATTGTTGAGATCGCTTGATTCCTCATTTGATACTCTGGCACTGATGATACAAGAACGTGCTGACTACAAGGCTCTTAATCCCGCCGATATCCTCGAAAGGCTAAATACTCATGAGTTCCAGCTTGCTGAAAAGAGATCTCTATGGTTCGAGCTATGGCAAACCACGTGCTCTGAAGGCCAAGGCGTATGCGAATCTGAGTGTGAAGACTGTGGTAGTAGCCTTGGAGATCTGAAGAATTAAGCCAGGAGCTAGCACTTTGCTCGTGAAGAAATTCCGAAGTTCTCAAGGCGTGGTCGCGGAAAATCCTCAAGAAGCGGTGATTCCTCATCCGGTGACTATAAGAGAAGACTTTGCCACAAATGCAAGAAACCTGGTCACTACATTCAAGATTGTCCTCGATTGGGAAAAGGAATTGAAGAAGAAGAAATACAAGGATTACGATTACGATGATGCCAAGAAGAAGAAGAAATCGTCAAAATCTTCATCATCATCAAAATCCTCGAAGTCTTCATCTCACAAGAAGTGCAGCTCCAAGAAGGCTCGGGCATTCATTGGCAAGGAAATGGACTCTGAAGCTGAATCTGAGGAACATGAGGAAGAGGAGGCATCAGAAGAATCTGAGTGCGGTGTGGCGAGTTTAGCTCTAACTCTTTGCTTTCGTCAGCAAGTCCATCTTCAACTCTGAAGAAAATGACCTCACTAACAAAGCTGATGAAGATAGTAATGACTACTCTCCCACCTATTGCTTCATGGCAAAGGGTGCCAAGGTACTCAAATATACCTGCTCTGAATCTAGTGAAGATGAATCTGATGAGGATCTCAAGCCCAGCTACTCTAAACTTGCTAAGATTGCTGTAAAACAACAAAGGGCTTTTGAAAAGGTTCAAAACATGCTAGACAAAAGTGATGATATGTTGGGTGAAGAAATGGATCACACTAAAGCCCTCACTGAAAATCTTGAGACTTGATCTAGGTTTGACAGCCTTCAAGGTCATCATAACACTCTCTTGTCTCGATCATGAGAAACTTTCTTATGAATTTCTTCAAAGAAAGCAAGATCTTGAGAAGCTAAGAGTGAGTTATGAAGATCTTCGAAGGGCGTGATTCATTACTTGCTCAACAAATCAGCGCTTCTCAGGAAGAATTTGTTCCTCCATGCTTAAAGTGCATTGAACGTGAATCTGCTAATTCTTCACCTGAATGTTCAAATGCTTCAACTGTTACAAATTCTTCACCTGCATCTGCTATCACTAATTCCTCATCTGAGGACATTGCTAGTATCACTGACAATGCAGGGCTGAAGGAATTGTACATGACAGGCATGTACAAAAGCCTCAAAGGGCATCGAGACTCTTTGTGATGTGCTTAAAAGCAGATCCTCAACGAAACCCTAGAAAAGAGGGTATTGCCTTTGAGAGGAAACTCAATGCTGATGGAACATATTGGAAGCACAAGCGGTACCCCAAAACCTCATGGGTTGCTGCAAAGGGACCTCCGATTGATCCATCTAACTTATCTGACTTTACATGTGAATCTCCTCATTCTTGAGATGAGTCATTTGACTCAATTATAAACTGTTCAAAAATCATAATGGTGAAGTATTTGCTAGATATGTTGGCACTAAGCTGCAGGAGCAGTTCTCCTATGAAGAAAATCTAGGTTCCCAAGAAATGCCTTGGAAGTCTTGGTGAATGTCCTCATGACACCATCTGCGAAGAAAAGGAACCCCAGATCAAACTCTTCATATGTACCAAATTATTCATATTGATCCAAGTCATCATACTGAACAAATTACTAACGTTGATAAAATTACTAAAAAGGATCAAAGTCCTCATATTATTTTCATCATGCTAACAACTCTGTTTCGCAGTGTAGAGCTAAGGGCTATGAATATGTGCATTATTCTTCAAATCATTATGTTCATAAGTCCTCGAAGAATTTCTCTACATATTCATATGCTTACCCTAACCCCTCTTATGTGAAACGAAATGGTTTGGCCTCTATGCCACCATTCTCTTATGGTGCTTTCGCATGAGTGATGAACTCTTTGCCACCCCTTCAGATGTGGGTGGTGAAGAAAAAGAACTAACCTCTTCTGCGAGGTCAGGTCTCGGGCGATGCTTTAACGTCTGAAGAATTTCTTTGAGGACACGACAAACTTGCTGAAAGGCCTTGAGCTAATCATGTGAAATGAACCTTCATTTCACACGTCCTCATCTTGCTATATCTGTTTCTTGCTTGATGAAATTCATCGATGATCACGATATCATATTCTTCAGCGATGAAGTATATGAGATCGTAAGTTACACTAATTCATCTGCGGGGTGATCAACCCAAAGCCACCGAGTGGGTCCTCGATAGTGGATGTACGGATCACATGACCGGTGACAAGAATCTATTGATGGATGCTCCCTTATCACCGTCACATCTGAAGCATATCATCTTTCTTGACAAAGGCAAAAGTCGGTATTGGGTCTTGGTAAGGTTGCGATCTCTAAGGACATACACATGGACAAATTCATGCTTGTTGAGTCCTTAGGATACAACCTCATGTCAGTCTCAATGCTTTGTGATCTTGTTATGGTTGTTGTCTTTGGCAAGTATCATTGTGTTGTGGTTATGGAAGCTGACCATTCCAAAGTCTTGAAGGCTTTAGGAGAGGAGACTTGTATATTGTTGATTTCTCTACGGGACCACAACCAGCCGTGTGTCTACTTGCAAAAGCTTGGAAGGATGGCTATGGCATCGACGACTTGGTCACGCAGGCATGAGGAATTTGCACACGCTTGCGAAGAAGAAGCATGTCATTGGCATTGAGAATGTCAAATTCCTCAAGGATCACTTATGTGGTGCCTGTGAAGCTGGAAAAATGACCAAGGCCAAGCATCCAGCGAAGACTATCATGACCACTACTCGTCCGTTCGAATTGCTTCACATGGACCTCTTTGGACCTAATCATTACTCAGCGGGTCACTAATGATGCATCACTATATGGCTTTGTTATTGTTGATGATTACTCTCGTTACACATGGGTACACATTGTTACTTACAAACATGAAGTGCAGGAAGTCTTCAAAGCGATTTTCCTCGAGGGCTTCAACCAACTTTGGTGTGAAGATCAAGCACATCGGGAGTGACAATGGGAACTGAGTTCAAGAATTCCGGTCTGATGACTATCTTGATGAACTTGGTATTACTCATGAGTTCTCTGCTCCTTATACTCCTCGTGAGAATGGCGTCATGGGCGCAAGAACAGAACTCTTGTTGAGATGGCTCGCACTATGCTTGATGAATACAAAAGCGCCTCATCATTTTTGGATTGATGCAATTGATCTGCGTGCCACATCATCAACAGTATATCTTCACAAATTCTTCAAGAAGACTTCCTATGAACTCCTCACTGACAAGAAACCCAATGTGAGTTATTTCAAAGTTTTCGGTGCTAAATGTTGGATTAGAAATCCTCATCACAATGCTAAATTTGCACCGAAAGCACATGAAGGTTTTATGCTTGGTTATGGAAAGGACTCGCACACCTACAAAGTCTTCAACATCGCCCTTCACAAGATTGTTGAAAGCTGTAGATGTCTTGATTCGATGAAACTAATGGCTCGCAAAGAGAGCACCTACCTTCTGTGTTAGATGAACCAGCACACGAGGAATCTATTAAGTTCAAGGCAAGCGAGGATGTCATTCCCTCTTGAAGAATCTGCTGAAGAATTCATTCCGATCTGTGAAGAACGTCGGTGATGCACACTGAAGATAATCTTTGAAGACATTGGTCTTTGAGGGAAATGATGAAATACCTCAACGACAACCAGCTCATCCTCGCGTTGCAAAAGAAGTACAAGTTGACAAGATCATCGATGACATTGAAGCGCCAGGTCCTCTCACACGCTCAAAAGCTTCACATTTATCTAAATTTTGTGGGCACTATGCTTTTGTCTCTATCACAGAGCCCACTAAGGTAGATGAAGCATTTACGGAGCACTGAGTGGATTCAGACCATGCAAGAAGAATTACATCAGTTCAAGCTCAACAATGTAAGGGAACTGGTCAAGCGTCCGAGATCCTGCATGAAGCATAATATCATTGGCACAAAGTGGATCTATCGCAACAAGCAAGATGAAAATGGCCTTGCGGTAAGGAATAAGGCACGACTTGTAGCTCAAGGCCACACACAGGTTGAAGGAATTGATTTCGATGAAACTTTTGCACCTGTTGCTAGACTTGAGGCTATTCACATATTACTTGCTTATGCTAACCATCATGATATCATCTTATATCAAATGGATGTGAAAAGTGCATTCCTCAATGGTAAGATTGAGGAAGAAGTATATGTTGCTCAACCCCCATTTTGAAGATCCAAAGAATCCTAACAAAGTCTTGAGACTCAACAAGGCTCTATATGGCCTTAAGCAATCCCCTCGGGCGTGGTATGATACATTGAAGGAATTCTTCGTGAAGAATGGCTTCACACCGATTCACTCGACCCTACTCTTTTTACTAAATCTTATGATGGTGAACTATTTGTGTGCCAAATATCGTTGATGATATTATCTTTGGGCATTTGTCTTGACCAACGTTATAGTGATGAATTTGCCTATATGATGAGTTAAGAATATCAAATGTCTACGATGGGAGAGTTGAAATTCTTCTTAGGTCTTCAAATTAAATCAACAAGCAATGGCATATTCATATCTCGGGAGAAATACCTCAAAGATGTCTTGAGGAAATTCGGCATGCAAGATTGCAAAGGCGTCGGAAATTCCTATGCCCACAAATGGCCATCTATGCACTGATGAAAATGGTATTGACTTTGATCACAAGGTATACCGCTCCCTGATTGGTTCTTTATTGTACTTATGTGCATCTAGGCCAGATATAATGCTTAGTGTTTGCATGTGTGCCCGATTTCAAGCTGCACCGAAGGAATCACATCATAAGGCTGTGAAACATATTCTTCGATATCTAGCTCACACACCAACACTAGGATTATTGTAACCCAAGGGCTTTGCTTTTGATCTCATTGGATATTCTGACTCTGACTATGTTGGTGATCGTGTGGACCGCAAGTCAACATCTGGCACTTGTCATTTCCTCGGACGATCTTTGGTCTGTTGGTCCTCGAAGAAAGCGAGAACTGCGTATCCTTTGTCTCTCTTGCGGAAGCTGAATACATTGCTTCTTTGGCTCTTCTTTGTGCTCAACTACTATGGATGAAGCAAACTCTCAAGGACTACGGCGTCAACATGAAGAATGTGCCTCTCTACTGTGACAATGAGAGTGCCATCAAGATTGCTCACAACCCAATTCAGCACTCGAAGACAAAGCACATCCAGATTCGTCATCATTTTGTTCGTGATCATGTGTTGAAGGGCGACATCTCCATCGAGCACGTGAAGACTGAAGAACAGCTAGCTGATATCTTCACTAAGCCCTTGGATGAGAAGAGATTTAGCAAGTTGCGGTGTGAGCTAAATATCTTAGAATCTTGAATGTTCTCTGAAAAGGACACACATCCCGACACTTATGCAAAATAGATGACTTAGATGTGCAACACATGAAGAAAGCGTTTTTCTTCAATCAATGAAGAATAACACTCTAAGTGTGAAGAAATTAATGAAGAATTTGATTCTCGGAACCCTCGACAATTATGCAGCGGTGTCTGAAATCATCATTCTTATCTGATGGAGTCACGCCACCACCAAAGTTGAAAATCTTGAATTTGAATTTTTCCTCAATTTTGAAATTCTTGATTTTGAAATTCTTCAACTTTTCAAAATCTTCACTGTTTACATCGTTTTCTTCATTGGCTATATATATATATATATGAGTTTATGTCCTCTACAGCATTCACTTATGGCTATTTCTTCATGTTGCGTTTTCTGCTAAGTGAATGTGATCGGACCCTTCCCCCTCGATGCTATACTCAACCCAATCTATTCACAAATTCTTCATGTGCGTTCTAGTTGAAACTCGTTCAAAATCTTCACTGTGTCCTTGTCAGTTGAATAAATTGCGAACGGAACTTTAAAACTGATCTTATCCAAACTTTCGGTTTTGCGGCTCAAACCGTTCCGCATCCCATGATGCATTACTCTATTCACCCACGATCGTACACGATCTCAACTACACAGTACGTGGGTGACACATGTCATGAGAAGGAGAAAGGGCAGGGGCACGTTAAGTCCCAAATCTTGAGCGAACAGTTTTTCACCGTGTCTATAAATACCCCTCTCCCTTCCTCACTTCTTTTACTCCGCTCGACCGTTCTCTCTCCGCTCGAGCTCCTCAAACCCTAAGCGCCACCGCTTCTCCATCATCGCCCGGTGAGGAAGAGCTTCACTGCCTCGACCTGCGTCGCCCGTCGTACTTTCAGCGCCCGGTTCTTGAAATCCTCACTCCGCCCGCCCGCCCGTAGCTGTCTTCCTCCGCCAAGTTAGGGCAAGGAAGATCTAACTGACGAACTTCCCATCTGTTCTTCTCAGTTAAATCGTGTTCTTCACTTCGGGTAATTAAAAGTTACTTTTATTACTCGCTTTGATTCTCAAGCTTTCTGAAAATCTTCAAAGGTGTTTATTCTTCAAATCTTCACACATATGAACACCTCACACGTCATATGCTCTTGATTCGTTTCTCTAAGCAATGATTTTTCTTCAAGATTCCTCAATTGTGTGGATCCTCGATCTATACAACTCTGGAACCTATGTCATAGTCGGCTTAGTGAAATTCTTCAAGGCACATCTGGTCAAATTCCTCAAAACTTGTTTTCTTTTTGAAAAACCTTCTGAGAACGCATATGACCTCTCCAAATTCCTCGCAACTATACTCTGTTCACAGGTACAAATGTCATTCTTTGAATCACTAGGTTCTCATCAACTTAACTCATTTGCAGCGTTCCTCGAAGAAAAGTTGCACACTTCTTGAGAGAATTCGATTGTTCAAATTCCTCATCGAAGACTATGGTTGTGGTAAGAAGCCCCGGAAAGGAGGAAAGAAGCACGAGGTTATGGTGTGTTTGAAATCCACGAGGAAATATATGCTGATTATTGCACACAGTGAAGCCAAATTTGGCAAAGAAAACAAAAGTCAGCGCAAGGTCGCATTTAGAGGATTGATCGGAGATGGGCAAGGGAATGGAGGGAACACAGATATGTTACTTCAAAGTACATGAGGAAATTCGCCCTCAATCCTCCATGCCCAAGAGCTCTTTTGGCACCTGGCCAAGTAGCTGATCCCACCAGCATCAAGCATGGTGAGGACTTTCCTGAAGAATGGGCCAAGAGCCAAGCTAAATTGGCAAGACAAGCCAAGGAAGCGGTGAAGAAATTCAATGAGGATTACGCCCTTTGCTACTCTCTTTGAGGCCTCTGTCGAAGCAGGGAAATCTATGCCAAAGAAGCACTGCTCGTAAGCCAAGTGCTTCACCAACAGCCCTCACGGCCAATTTCCTCAGCAATGCCCTCACGGCAAATTCCTCATGCTACTCCTGCTCCTTCAAAGTCCTCAGGTCTTGTGCATCTGGCTACATGTCAAAGAACTGTTGGTTTCTCGATTGCCTCTGGTGTCTCAGCAAGTTCCTCAGCTGCACCAATGTCCTCATCTGGTCCCCACCTTTGTTGAAGACCAAAGCTACTGCTTTGGGCGGTCCTCGGCCAAGTCCGAAGAAGAAAGCAGTCGCATTCCATGTGCCATCGGCGATGAAGCTTACGATGATGAACTTGCGGAAATCATCGAGACCGACAAGCAAAGGCCGCTTGAGCCAAAGGCACATACGTACCACTTTGCTTTTGGATCCTAAGAAGATCCTCGACTACATTGATCTACGGCACAAGGACCCTAACACCCCTATGCCTGATTTTCATCGACTCTGGTCAAAGTCACATCTTGACCCATTTCATCGCTGAAGAGAAATGGAAATTTCAGAAGGCAGACGGATCAAGAAAGCTCAATACGGAAGGAGAAGCTCTGAAGAAAAGCGTTGTCGAATGACACACGAGGAACTTCTCAAGGCTGAAAATGAAATCAAACTCTCAGCAAAGACTTTGATGCTTATTATGCTGATTGGCGAGGAGCCAAGGTCAGATTAAATCAACTGACGAAGAATTTCTCAAATGTTGCGACCGCATAGCATAGCAGAGAAATTCCTCGGGCTGCAGCCTCTGCTCCATTTCTTTGAAGAACATATGCCGACGGCACGGTGATGATTTTCAGCCTGCTGATGACAATGCTAGTTCGGGCTGATGACTCAATTCCAGCCCGGCTGAAGAAATTGCCGGGGCATCCACTAGTGGTGCGCTGAAGAAAGCGAAGAGATCGGGGCAAGCTGCGTCGATTCTTTGAGGAAATTCATCCTGATTCCTCGGCTCCTCCTGCGCCAACACCAACTCCAATTCTTCCATCGCCTCGATGTGAAGAAGACCAAGGCTGCGAAGCGAACTGCTGTGAAGAAAGCGGAAAGCATCAGCTGCGTCAAATTCTTCACCGAAGAAAATGAAGCCAATGACCAGCTCCTTTGAAAATCCAATTGATGCTTTGTTCCAATTTCCTCAATTCCATCAAAGGACCTTGTTCCTTTTGGTGAAGACTATGTGATCCCAAGAGGATCGATGAAGAAAATCATTCTGCTGCCCGTCGAGCAGATTGATGAAGAAATTGAGGTGGATGCTATCCCTCAGCGCCAATCATTTCCTCACCTATGCCTCGGTTCACGGTGAAGAGGCTGGTGTTGAGAATTGAAGATGAAGATGTGGATATTGGAAGCACAACGCCTGTGATGGATGATGACTTACGGGATAGTCGGCATCCAAATTCCTCACTCTTCACCCCAATCCAACAAATTCCTCGATCCCTGCACCAACAGTTCAAGCTGGGCTCTGTGCATGAAGAAATTCCAGCCGCTAGTCTTTGAAGAACCTTCTTCTTTGATCCTCAGACTGCACATGAAGAGGAACCAGAAATTCCTCAGCCTGAAGAACCTGAGCTCGTGATTCCTGAGGTGGTGATGCAACTCACTGACACCCCTCTGCCAAAGCCGAAGAATCCGTTCTCAAGTAAACAGAAGTTCAAGGCTGAAGACTTCTATGGCGAGCATGTTTTCTTCACTGATTACAATCCTTATGACTCTGCTCGCATAAGGAAGAGGCGTTTCTGGACTGCCAGCCAAGCAAATTTCTATTCCTCTATGCTATTCAACAAGGACAAAATCTTCGATCATGCACATATTCCTCATGTGGACATGGAATCTCTGCCGTGCTTGAGCCAGTCCTCGGTGTTCTTCACGATGCGGGACTCTTGAATTTCTGCTTGACATCTGTGATTGGAATGAAGAACTCATTCTTTAGTTCTCACATAACCTTTGCACATCACGAGGCAACTCGAAGATGTGAACTCATGGGTGTTGGACTGGATGTCTTGAAACACTCACTACAAGGCACCAACAAGCTGAATTGCTTCGTGTCCTTCCTCTCGGTCCTCCCTTGGCGATTACCGTTGCATATACAATGACCACTGAGCGACAAATCACTATATGCAAGTGCTAATGAAGCCATTGAAGCGAATTCAGGCCCCACAGACCAAATTCCTCGTCAAGGAATTACTATATGTGCCTCGGGCTGTCTATCGGATTACGGCGAAGACAATGAGTCCTATCAAAGGCCCACGACTCAAATGATGAAGAAGTCGTTGGCATCATGAAGAATATGCTTTTCAACATTATTCATGGCGTTCCCATTAACTTCTATGATTTCTTCATGAGGACTCTGGCGAACATTGCTATGTCACCATTTGAGCTGAAGCCTTATGCGCCTTGGATTATGAGATTCATCGAGCAAGGTCTTCACTAAATTACAAAGGCGATACTCTGAACCACTGCAGCTACTTGCCCCCAATTGAAGTCCTCAAACGGACAGTTTCCTCAGCTGATGACAAAGGCAAGGCCGCTGCTGTGATAGATGAAGGCATTCGTCCATTGGATGGTCAATTCCGTAAAGCAGCATCTTACTCCACCAATGATGACTCTGCCACACATGACTCTGCCGCAAATACCTCAGCCAAGCAAAATCCTCAAGCTACAGCACCCAGGGTGATGACTGATCGTGAGTTACTCCTCAGTCTTCATCAGAAGGTTGATCGCAATCATAAATGGGTCAGCGTCGGTTTGGTTCAATTCTTCACAACATGACATCAACACAGAATGCGGTGAAGAAAAACCGATTACTACCTTCATGAAACATTCAACCGCACTTTGGGCTGTCCTCACTCATGTCTATAAGCGCTGAAGAAGCTGGAGGCGATGGGTCTCAAGGAAGAATTTGGTGATGCGCACCTCCGTAGAAGAAATTCAAGAGGTCAAGGTTCCTCCATTGGTGGCCAGGTCATATTCTTCATTCTTGTGACAACGATGAAAATGAAGATTTGGACGACACTGCGACAGGCCCTACTATGACAACCAACCCCGACAACGCTGGTGCTCCTCCATCAACTTGATATTCTTCAGGGGCGTTAGTCCTCAGTTTCGATCCTTTTGGTCATTTGATGACAAAGGGGGAGAAATTTGAGTTAGTCTTCAAGCGGGTCTATTATAAGGGCATATATCGTATATTTGTTTTTGCTAAGTTACAACTCTCGTTCTTCTGAAACTTTATTGGATCGAGTTGTAATCTTAAACCCGATGGTCTTGTTGATACTTTTGTTGCACTAGCTCTGATACTTTGGATGCATTTTTTTTCCGCATGCTTATTCCTCATTAACGTTATTGCACGCATGCTGAATTGCATCAGGCACCATATTTCATCATGCATTTCAAATTCTTCATATTATATATCAAATGCGTGTATGAATTACAAGATATAGGGGGAGATCTCCATGATTCAAATCCTCAATTGTGCATTGCCTCAAAAGCAAAATTCCTCACTATGCACATCTTGGGGAGCTCTTCTATATCTTGCAATCAAATTCCTCAAAATCAGTATTTACACTTCATATGTTATCCCGTTGAAAACTTAACCTATATTGTCATCAATCACCAAAAGGGGAGATTGTAAGTGCATCTAGTGCCCTTAGTGATTTTGGTGTATTGAAGACTTATAGGTTAAGGGACTAATGTGTTTATGAGTGTACACGGGCCTATAAGTCTATGAGGAGTTTGATATTTCTGAGAGAAAGTCGACCCTAAAAATGAAGTTCTTTGACTGAAGACTTTGATATTCTGAAGACTTTCTGAATACTTTGAAAGTGAAGAAATTGGTGTGACCTTGAAGACTTGGTATTCATTTGAGGAACATGAAGCGTGAAGACTTTTGTTTTCTTAGTTCAGTTTTTCTCTTTCTTGAGTCATAGGAAACACCGTCTTTGTTAAAGAAATTCGAGGAAATACTAAGGAAAAATTTCCATGTGATGCTCAACTCAAAATCCTACACATACCAATCCTTTCGAGTGAAGCCTTTGGAAATCTCATACGAGAGTTCACTCAATTTCTTTAGTAGCGAGAGGCGAAGTTCTTACAGTCATTGAGAATTTGTTCGGCCGAGGAGTTAGGAATTACGCCAGTCTTGGATTGCCTACCTGATGAGGAACATGATAATACGAGGAATTTGAGAGTCAAATTTCCGGCCCGTTCTTTATCTTCTTGGCGCCCGGCTGTCCCAAAATATCTTATCCACCTAGCAGTCGGATCATTGAAGGGCATTTATGTCTTATCATGTCGGGCTGCTCCCTAGGCTATAAATAGCCACCCCTACAACCACTAGCTGGTTGGCTGCTCGAAGAACTTGACACTTGTCATTTGAGAGCAACCCATCCTCCGAGGACTTTGGCGAAAATCATCGAGTGAGGAAAATCCAAACCCAAACACCTACAAACCCAAAGTGATTGAGCATCACTTTGAAGAAATTGATCCTGCGTGGATCCGGCGCTTGTTACCTTTGAAGGCTGTGCTTCTTCCAGACGGTTAGGCGTCATGGTCTAGAAACATCCAAGAGGAATTGTGGATCGCCGAGTGACCAAGTCTGTGAAGGTTTGGAAGTCGCTGAAGACTTACCACAGTGATTGGGACGAGGTGCATGTGACCTTAGTTCAAAGAGAATACGGTGAGGACTTGGTGTCCTGAGCTGTGTGCTCAGAGACTGGGTGTCCGGGACTGTGTGTCCTCGAGTTTAAATACTCAGCTGCGCCAACCAGACGTACAACTAAGACAGCAGTTGGAACTGGTCTACCAAATTATTGTCTTCACCAACCTAACTGGCTCTATTTCCTCAACCCATTCATTTCCTCATTACTGTGTTGAGTGTTTGTTCATATCTGTGTTTGAAGACTTTGTTGAAGACTTTCTCAATTTCCTCAGTTCAATTTCTTGATCTGTTTGTCTTCATCTTGTGTTATCCTGTGATTCGCTTTTCGTACTCTGCGATTGTCTTCATTTCATCATGATGACCATGCCTGTATTCTGTTATGCTTACTTCTGAGTACTTATTCAGCTGCAAGTAGTTCTTCGCTAAGGAATTTACTCACCGGCAAATTCCTCAGTGAAGAATTCATAAAAATCGCCTATTCACCCCCCTCTAGTCGATATAACGCACTTTCAGGGTGACCTGCGCCGCATCAAGCAGCAGCCCGGGGAGACCCTGTAGAAATACATCCAGCACTTCAACAGCGTCCACCTCAAGATCCCCAAGGTGACGGACGAGGCCATCATCTCAGCGTTCTGTGATGGCGTCCGTGACGTCAAGATGAAGGAGGAGCTCGCCATCCATGAGGAGTTGTGCACATCCACAGGTTGTTCAACTTTGGCGACCAAGTGCGCCAAGAGGCTGAGGAGGGCGCCTCTCCTCCTCGAGCTCCCAGCTCCTGACCTAGAAGAAAAGAAGACCAAGGCCAAGGACGTGAAGCGTAAAGGAGTAGCCGTGCTCGTGGTGGAACCAGACACGAAGCGCAGCAGGGACCAGCCAGAGTCATTCAAGGGTAGCCGACCGTTCTGCGCCTACCACAACCTCCACACCCACAACACCAATGACTGCCAGGAGCTCAGGGCCGTTCGAGAAGGACACTTCGGTCGACGCCCCGAGCGCCGCGATCGGGGCTACGACCGAGGAGGAGGACGTGGCGGAGGACGATGGGACGACCGTGGCCCTCGCCAGGAGTGGCGTGACCGACCTCGTGAGGATAGCTGGCAGGACCAGTGTCACATCCTAGCTAGTCCATGCATTAGAGTGTTGCATCATGTTTACTTTTCATCAGAAAGTTGAAATGGGGAAGATAGAACCCCCAGAACCCCTCTGAATCCAACTAGGGTTTACTAAAAATATTTTCAATGAACCTGAAATGCCCTTCTAAAATGTTCATCCCTTTTGCCTTGGTCCTAAACCACTGTCAGAAGTGATGCACAAATTTCTAGAGTCACTCTAAGGTCACTTTGGATTAAATCTTTAGATATTTGAATTTGGGCATTTAAATTATATAAAATATGTCAAAATATCAAATAATCCAAAACTAAAATGTTACTTGCTTTAAATATTCCAACTAAGGACCATGTGCAGTTTGGTGAATTTTGGAGTTGCCTAGGTATTTTTAGAAAAGCCCAACACTTACAGAAAAAATAGAAAACAGAAACAAAATGGAAAAACTTACCTGGCGCCACCCAGCAGGCCCACCTGCCGGCCCAGCCCAGCCACCGCTCCAGCGAGCTGCTTGGCTTGGCCAGGCAGGCAGGCAGCTGCTCGACGGCGAGCACAGCATGCGTGCCACGCAGCTGCCCGCCGCCTCGCCGCTCCCCTCGTCGAGCTGGCGACGTGGGACGACCCCTCTTGCTCCCCCGACCTCACAGACACCCGCTCCTCCCCGTGTCTCCCCTCTCTCGCCCTCCCGGCGTCGCCCGAGGCATACCACCGTCGCCGCCGCTCGCCGCAGCCGCGTCCAACGCCATCCCCGCGCCCTCTCACCGTGTCCGGACGGTTCGTTGCTGTCGACTACGTCGACTAGCCAAGCCACACAACGCCGGAGCCCCTGCATCATCCCCGCCGCCGTCGTCTTCAACCTCGGGCCGCCCAGATCGCCGTCGCCGTTCCGACCGCACCGAGCCTTCCCGAAACCGCTGACCATCCCTGCGGCTTCCACAGCGAGCTCTTTGAACCTCCCGTCCTTTCCGTTTTGTTCCTAGAGCACCGCAGACGCCGCGTCCCTTGTGCCCGAACGCGCCGCCGCCTGACCACGTCGCCGGCGTTGCTCCGGTGACCATTTGGTCACGGGCTTGTGCCCGTCACACCCCTCGCACCGCGTGGAGGCCGTAGGTGCTAGAGCCGCCTCGCCTAGGCCACTTCAGCCACGCGCACGAGCTGGCCCGAGCTTGACCTCCGCCCGAACTCGTCGCCGATGATGCTCGGCCACTCCCGGCCAAGCCATCACCACGGCTGGATCTTGAACGAGCACCGGCCGCCCGTAGCTGCTCTCCGCGTAGCAAATGAGGCCACAATGGGTGAATCCCGCATAACCGCCGCCAGCGTCTGGCCTCGCCCGGCGGCTAACGCCCGGCGTGGTTGACCTTGACTTTGACCGAGGTGGGCCTGGTTGACTCCCCTTAGTCTATGACAGGTGGGGCCCCCTCTACTAATTATCCAGATTAGTTTTAACTAATTTAATTAGTCTAATTAGCTACTGACATGCGGGACCCACTAGCCAGGTTGACCTGGACGACCCCTTTGACCACTGACGTCACCCTAACGTCACTTTGGCGGCAATAACTAATTCCTGGATTTATTTTTATATAGGAAATTCCATAAATTGTTGCAAACTTCAAAATTCATAGAAATTAATCTGTAACTCCAAATGCAAAGATTTATATATGAATTTTGATTCAGAAAAATTCAATCTATCCATTGGTAATGGTTTCATGCATGTCAGAACAAGTTAACCTTGCTGTTTAATCAAAATAAGATAATGCACCTTTATGGCTATGTTTAATGAGCTAACATTTGAATCTTTGGTTCAAATGAGTTCATTTCCTTCTGTTCTAGCTTGCATTAGGCCAACACACATGCATATTGCCATGTCATAGCATGCATCATATTGTTGTATATTGTCATGTGTTGTTTATGTTCGGTGTGTCTTTCGTGATAGGTTACGCCTCAGGATAACCCGAATATCCGTCAAGAAGGCGGTATCCTACTACCACCACATCGGGCAAGCAACCCATTGATCATTAGATACAAAACCATGTTCTTGCTTCTGCTCTTGTTTACTGCATTAAGACAACGTGATTCAAACTGTTGTGTGTTGCGGTAGTTGAACCCACTTCCTTTGCATGACCTGTCATTGCCACAGTAACTAGATGAAACCCACTAGTATGTGTAGGAGTTGATTGAGCCATGTTTGTGATTCCTACCATGCTATGCTTGCTATGCTTAGAGTTGTGTCGGTCTGGCTCATCGGGAAGATGAACTAGAGTGAAAGGTTGTGTCGGGTTCGAGTGAAAGTGTTGAACACGATTTGGTAAAAGGTATCGATGAGAGGCCATGTAGGAGTACATGGTGGGTTGTTTCATTGAAGCCGTCCTTAAGAACTGAGATCTGTGTGTGTGATTTAAGACTCAGCTACTACCATGCATTGGGATCCTTAATTGACCCTCTCGACTTATTAACCACTCTTGTCCTCTGTCCGGGAATTGCAAGTAGTTTCTGGTGTTTGTAGCATCTTTGGGGCACTTGCATGTGACCTTAGGGGTGGGCTGTGTTGAGGTAG
The DNA here is from genome assembly GCA_021605145.1 of Aegilops bicornis. NCBI lineage: Eukaryota > Viridiplantae > Streptophyta > Magnoliopsida > Poales > Poaceae > Aegilops > Aegilops bicornis. The sequence goes on from JAHIAL010000159.1 coordinate 362,124, forward strand.
GCACGTGGCCAGTGTACCGGTCGCTGTTTGGTGTCTGGGAACCCTGCTCACATCATTCAGGGCCGTTAGTGGAAACCTCGGCGGACTCCTGCGGATGGAACCCAAATAGGCGATAAACCTGGACTAGGGACTCGTGTGTTTAGTCGAGGTCATGGCCGACACCCTCGCTGGGCTTCCGCTTGAAGGTTGCCGAGTACATGTCGTGTGGCGGCGATAAGTGGTGAGCGTGTGTGAAGAAGTACACCCCTGCGAGGGTATAAAACTATTGAATAGCAGCGTCCATGATAAGGACTACTTGGTCACCTATACAGTTCATAGACAAGTAAATGGATACTACTAAAAGCCTCCAAGATAAGTGTGAGTGCATGGATGGCCCTCTCGTGGGTTGTGAGAGAGGATCCACGGTGGAGTATTGTGATGGTGATTAGTGGACTGGTGTAATGCGACAAATGCTTTTCAAGTGGTGTCACATAGGATAAGCTTAGCCAAGAGTCAAAGCTGGCTTGCTGCAATAACTCCACTACCTTCTTGAGAATGTGCATGTATAATAGGTTCTGTTGTAAGACTTGCTGAGTACCCCGTACTCATGTTTGTAATTAATGCTTTCAGACGACAACACCAACCCCTCCGATGGGTTCTACGTAGATCTCGATGTTGATGAGTGACTAGCCACCAGGTGGTGATCCAAGGCTTGTGAAGGGCCACTGTAGATAGAAGGGCTTCATCAAGCTTTCTTTCTTTTTAGAGTCTGTACTCAGACTAGTTTGCTTCCGCATGTGCTTGTATGTTTGTATGACTTGAGTGTTGGGTCATGTGACCCCTATTTGTATGGATATGTTATGTATGGCTCCTCGGAGCCTCTTAAATAAAGTACTTTGAGTTGTAGAGTTTTGTTGTGATGCCATGTTGTATGTACTCATATCGGGCATATTGTGTGTATGATTGAAATGCTTGGTATGAGTGGGATCCGACAATCTAGTTGTTTATCCTTGTCGCCTCTCATATGAGGAAATGTAGTCTAGTGCCTCCTAAGCGATAGTAGTCCGCTTCTGACCCGGTTCACCGAGTCCTTGCTAGCCCAGCACTACTGCTTTGGACACTTGACTGGCCGACATGTGTTTCACTTAGTTCCTATATACATCCCCTTGAAATGTCACCACGGCGATATTGAGTCCTGCCTAGCCTGCTACAGCCGGGTTTCCGAGTCCTGTTAGCCGGTGCTACAGCCCAATTCATACGTTGATGACCGACATGCTCGATGTGATTCATGTATGCCTGTCCCCATGGGTTAAGCGCCGCTTTGGGTTCCACGACTAGCCATGTCGGCCGGGTTCTCTGTCATGTGGGTGCTAAGCGACATTGTCATATCGTGAGCCAAAATCATAAGCGGTCCGGGCCATGGTAAGGCGACACCCGTGGGGATACCGTCGTGAGGCCATAAAGTGATATGAGATGTTACCGGCTGGAGTCTCGTGACTTGGAATCGGGGTCCTAACAGCGTTGGCATCGAGCCGGACTGCTGTAGGTTCGCTAAGCCAAAGCTGAGTCGATGTCGAGTCTAGAAATGCTTTAGTTATATGTAGGGGAATTGATTGTGGGAGGGCGTAAGGCTCTTTTACTCCTTTACCTTATGCCCTCGATCTGAGTCATCCTCCTCTCATTCTCGTGGGTATAGATCTAGGCTCTCTTCTCTCTATCGAGTTCACGTGTTACTATTCGTAGTAACTTATAGGAATGTTGGTTACCAGCCTCAGTTCAGTTTCTACTACATTTAGTATGTTATCAGTTGAACCAGAACCTTGATATGATGTTGATTGAGTTGTTTTGCAATCTGATTTTGAATGTCTCAAATCTGTTTTTGGGCATTTCTGAGATGTTATCTTGTCCAATTCTCCCTAGAAATTCGAATGTCTTTGTATTGTGGTTGTGCTTTCAGATGGCCACTCATTCTCAAAACCAAGTGGTCCGCCTGACCAGGTGCATCAATGTGCCCGGTCATACGGCTATGCTAGTCCGGGTAATGATTGAGATGGGTTACCTGGTATCCCGAATACCTTTGTCGAAGAGTAGTTAGAGACTTTAACCAAAGCCGATACCTCTGTCTTGTCGAGAATCTTTCCGTCTTATCACGGATCTACGAGGCCCCTTCAACATTCTTATGGACTCGGGGTTACTATTGGGATGGCGGTGCAGGATGCTGCCTACTCTATGATGACCATCATGCGAGTCAGGACTGGCCTACTTCGGAACACCGACTTCCGTTATATGCCGACCTCACTTCCGAGGGCGCAAGGGTACCTCCAGGCTATCTATGTTGACTCCACACATGAGGACTCACTTACTCGCACCACTGCTGAGATGCTCGAGGATAAGGACCGAGAGAATCGGGCCTTGAGGCTAGAGCTTTTCAACACTCGCGCCGATCATTGGGCCATGTTGACTCGGTTTGCACCGGCTGTGTAAGCTGGATGTATGGATACCAGGGATCTGTACCCAGTGAGATCTGCTCTGCTGGAGATGGTGGATTGGCGTGATGTGGGAGGCATCACCCCACCCCGTGGTTCCCTTGAGCCACCGTTTGTTGGTCCAAGACCGCATCCTAGCCCCTATGGTCCACAAGCTCCTCGGGACCGTACATTTCGGATAACCATGTTGAGCTTCCAGGCTATGGAGGTGACTTCTACGAGGACTACTACGGAAGCGTCTGAGTTAGTAGTAGTATCTCTAGTATTGTAATGGTTGTATTTCCACCGTCCTGCGTGACCTGTGGAATATGACTTGGTGTGTATCAATTCCGGAAGTGTAGAAAAATAATGCATAGGAGTTCGGAATGCTTCCAATGAGATGTACCGTCTTTCGTCGTAGTTGTACTTAGCCGGGCTTGTACTAAACTATGAATGGGCGTGTATGACCGTTGGTATATATATATGGTAGTTTTTATATTACCATGTCATACGGATGAACATCTACGCATTCCGTGTTATCCATTACATTCCGCACTTCGTTGGCCAGATTTTGCCATCTTTGCCTAAACCATTGTCTTGTTTTTCCTAGGATGGTCAACACCGCAACAACCACTGCTGCTCGGGAGCAGGTGAAGCCGATGCAGCTAGGAATGCAAATCTGCCTCAACCACCTTCTCTGGCGAAGTTATCTTTGGAGGCGAGCGCAACAAGCGTGAGACCAATCGCTTCTTTGGAGTGGATTGAGCGAGAATACCGCACACGAAGTTCAAACATTCCATTGAGCCTCTCGATGCGGATGGTGACCCATGACATCACCCATAAGCTACGTTACGCCAATGTGGCTGAAGGTGACAAGGTTACCTTCTTGCCTACCACCTCGAAGGCCCTGCTAGCCTTTGGTGGGAAAATTTCGAGGCTATCGCCCGGTTGGCCAAATCACTACAGGCTGAGTTCGGTCTGCGGCTTTCCGTGAGCATCACATCTGGAAGGTCTCATGGATCGCAAGAGGAAGAATTCTGTAATTTCACCCGAGGGTAGGCTGTTTGTGGATGCATACGATCGTGAGTTTGGAAATCTAGCACGATATGCTCCTGAAGAGGTATCCACCGACGCTAAGAAGCGAGCAAGGTTCATAGCGGACTTAGCCACGAGCTTGCCCGTGATCTTCGTCTGCCACGATTGCTCCTCTTTTGAAGTTAGTCAACAAGGCTATCGGTCTTTGAAACTGGTCGATCGACTTTGAAGCTTCGCAAGCACTCCCGTGACTTTGGTTCTTCATCCGGCTCTGGATCCCAGAAGCGCCGGGTCTGGATCCCAAGCACCACCCTGCCACCCAGATTCACTCCGAGGCCATCCTTTGAGGCTACTCGACCCAACCAACAGTATGCACTGCCCAAGACCTATGGTGGCCCCACTGCTAATGCTGCCCCACGTCCCAATGTGATAACTTGTTTCAAGTGTGGAGAGACGGGTCACTACGTCCGTGAGTGTCCCCAGAACAACCCCAACCAGATTGGAAAGTCTGTTGGCCGTGGTAAGCCAGCAGGAAAGGTGCTCTACGCCAAACCAGCTGCCACTGCTCGTGGCCACGTCAACTACGTTTCAGCTGAGGAAACCCATGAGGATCCCAACGTCGTTCTCAGATGCGGCTCCTTGTTAATTGCCATCCGGCAACTGTCCTCTTTGATACTGGAGCATCTCATTCATTTATTTCTGAGAGCTATGCCCGATTGCACAACACCACATTTTGTGACATGCACACCTCCATGGAAATTCAGACTCCGGGTTCTAGATGGCAAACCTCTAGAATAAGTTATGGGAATGAAATCCTTGTCGACAGATTAGTCTTCCTTGCGTCACTAATAGCTCTCAAGTCCTCGGACATAAACATCATCTTGGGTATGGGTGGATGTCAGCCCATTATGCTAAGATCGATTGTTCTACTAGAACTGTTCAACTCACCCACCCTTGGGGCAAGACAGTCAATGTTTTGACCCGAGTGTCTAAGCGTCAGCTTTACTCCCTAAATGCCAACCCCCTTCCAGACCTTGAAGATATCCCGATAGTTTGTGACTTTCCGGATGTCTTTCCAGAAGAACTACCAGGTGTTCCACACAGCGGGGATGTCGAGTTAAGTGATAGATCTTGTTCCGGTACCGTCCCAATCTCTAGAAGACCTTATAAGATGGCACCCCTAGAACTAGCCGAGCTTAAGAAACAACTTCGATGAGTCCTTGCAAAAGGGTTTCATCCGTCCTAGTTCATCCCCATGGAAGCTTGCCCATCCTCTTCATCAAGAAGAAGGATGGAACGGATCGGATGGTTGTAGATTACTGACTTGTCAACTTGGTCACTATCAAGAACAAGTATCCGCTTCCCAGGATCAACGATCTGTATGATCAGCTCGCTGGATCCTCAGTCTTTTCCAAGTTGGATTTGAGGTTGGGCTACCATCAAATCAAAATCAAGAACGGGGACATACCTAAAACGGCCTTTGTTACTCGTTATTGCCAATAAGAGTACACCGTCATGTCTTTTGGTCTAACCAACGCTCCAGCCACCTTCTCTCGGTTAATGAACTCGATCTTCATGGAGTATTTGGATAAATTAGGCAGTGGTTTACCTCGATGATATACTCATCTACTCCAAGAATGAGGAAGAACATGCCAAACATTTAAGGCTAGTGTTGATGAAACTTCGAGAGCATCGCCTTTATGCCAAATTCTCTAAGTGTGAGTTTTGGTTGCCAGAAGTGACCTATCTAGGCCATGTATTTTCTGGTAAGGGCATTGCTGTCAATCCCGAGCGAGTTCAAGCCGTCCTTGACTGGACTCCACCTGAATCGGTCAAGCAAGTTCGGAGTTTCCTCGGTTTAGCGAGCTATTGCCGCCGCTTCGTCGAGAACTTCTCCAAGGTTGCTAAGCCTCTAACCGAACTCCTCAAGAAAGATAAAAGTTCAAGTGGGCGCCACGGTCACGAGTTCGACTTTCGGAGGCGAGAAGGCGCTGACATCTGCTCCCGTGCTTATTCCACAGATTTTCTAAGGACTTTATTATCTCTTTACTGGCGCCTCGCGACATGGACTAGGTTGCATACTCATGCAAGATGCGTCATGTGATAGCCCTCGCTTCCCGACAGATTCGTCCACATGAGATAACTATCCCACACACGATCTAGAGCTTCGGTGATGGTCCATGCACTCAAAACCTGGCGACATTACCTTCTTGGTAATGGTTGCGAAATTTACTTGATCACCAAAGTCTAAAATACATCTTCACCCAACGGATTTGAATCTCGAGGCAAAGGCGTTGGGTCGAGATTGATACATATTACGACTTAGGAATATCTTACACCCCGCAAAGCCAATGTCATGGCTGATGCACTAAGTAAATAAATCTTATTGTAACAATCTAATGTTACAACAAAGGTCAACCGCTTATCCACGAGGAATTTAAGTAAGCTTAATCTTCACGTTGTTCCTCGAGGATATCTTTCAACCCACAGTGGCGAAACCCAACCTTACGGATCAAATCATAACGCTCCAAGCGGTATGATGAAAGAGTATATCTCGGATCAAGGAGAACATTGCTAAGCGGGCTGCTAAGTGTTTCTCCATAGATGAAAGCGAGTGTTGTCTTCTTCGAGAACAGCTTGGTGGTTCCCAAGAAACAACAAGCTGCGGCAATTGATCATAAGGAAGCTCATGATTCCCCTCTCACCCATTCATCCCGGTAGTACTAAAATGTATCAAGACCTCGCCCGGAGAGGTTTTGGTGGACTAGGATGAAGAGAAATGCGCTCAATACATTGCTAATTGCGGCGTCATACGTCGAGTTAAAAGCGAGCATCAGCGGCTCTTTGGCACCCTTCAACCTTTGGAAATTCCTGAATGGAAATGGGATAAAATCGGTATGGATTTCATTACGGGTTTCCCGGGACCAAGAGAGGAATAATGCTATCTTCGTTGTTGTCGATCATCTTTCCAAAGTAGCCCACTTCCTACCCGTTAAGTGAGAGTATAACCGCTAGTCAGCTAGCTGATTTGTACATCTCCCGAATAGTGTCTCTTCATGGTGTTCCATTGGAGATTAACTCGGATTGTGGAAGTCTCTTCACCTCTCGATTTTGGGAAAGTTTCCAAAATGCGATGGGAACTCGTCTCTCTTTTAGCACCGCCTTCCATCCTCGATCAAGTGGTCAAGTAGAGCAGGTCAATCAAATTCTGGAGGATATGCTTGAAGCTTACATCATCTCTTCCGGAATGAATTGGGAGAAATGCCTTCCATTAGCGAATTCGCTTATAACAATAGTTATCAAGCTAGTTTGGGCAAAGCTCCTTTCGAAGTTCTCTATGGGCGGAAATGTCGAGCGCCTCTTAAGCTGGTAGGAAACCGGGAGAGACAACTCTTTGGCGGATATGATCCGGGGAAAGCGGAAAAGCGGAGTTCTTCAAAGAGCCGGTATGACCGTAAGCATAAGCCTATGTCTTATGAAGTTGGCGAGAAGGCTTACCTTAGGGTTACTCCTTTAAAGGAACCCATCGATTGATGTCGAAGGCAAGTTGGCTCCTCGTTACATTGGACCCTTTCGCATTCTTGCCAAGCGAGGAGAAGTTGCCTACCAATTGGAACTACCTCCGCATCTTTCCGGAGTTCATGGCGTCTTCCCGTTTCTCAACTCAGGCGTTGCTTCTCGAATCATATCCGTGGAGTGGACCAGGAAGCGCTTGATCTCCAAGATAACCTTACCTATATCGTGAATATCCCGTTCGTATCCTTGATCAAGCCCGAGCGTACCACCCGACGTCGAATATTAAGTTTCTCAAGGTTCAATGGTCAAACCATTCCGAGCAAGAAGCTACACAGGAAAGGGAGGATCATCTTCGACTTGAGTATCCACCTTCTTCCGACGGATCCTAAATCTCGGGACGAGATTCTTTTGAGTGGGGGTGAGTTGTCACATCCTAGCTAGTCCATGCATTAGAGTGTTGCATCATGTTTACTTTTCATCAGAAAGATGAAATGTGGAAGACAGAACGCCCAGAACCCCTCTGAATCCAACTAGGGTTTACTAAAAAAATATTTTCAATGAACCTGAAATGCCCTTCTAAAATGTTCATCCCTTTTGCTTTGGTCCTAAACCACTGTCAGAAGTGATGCACAAATTTCTAGGTCACTCTAAGGTCCTTTGGATTAAATATTTAGCTATTTGAATTTGGGCATTTAAATTATATAAAATATTTCAAATGCTCAAATAATCCCAAACTAAAATGTTCCATCTTTGGAAATATTCCAACTAAGGACCATGTGCAGTTTGGTGAATTTTGGAAGTTGCCTAGGGATTTTTAGAAAAGCCCAACACTTACAGAAAAAATAGAAAACATAAATTAAATGGAAAAACTTACCTGGCGCCACCCAGCAGGCCCACCTGCCGGCCCAGCCCAGCCACCGCTCCAGCGAGCTTCTTGGCTTGGCCAGGCAGGGCCTGACTGCTTTCGGCAGCCCGAGCACAGACATCTCGTGCCACGCAGCTGCCCGCCGCCTCGCCGCTCCCCTCGTCGAGCTGGCGACGTGGGACGACCCCTCTCGCTCCCCCCGACCTCACAGACACCCGCTCCTCCCTGTGTCTCCCCTCTCTCGCCCTCCCCGACGTCGCCCAAGAGGGCATGCCGTCGCCGCCGCTCACGCAGCAGCGTCCGCGCCATCCCGCGCCCTCTCACCATGTCCGGGACGGTTCGTTGCCGTCGACTCGTCGACTAAGCCAAGCCACCACGATCACGGAGCCCTGCATCATCCGCCGCCGCCGCCTTCAACCTCGGGCACGCCCGGATCGCCGTCGCCGTTCCGACCGCACCGAGCCTTCCCGAAACGCGACCATCCTGCGGCTTCCTTGTGAGCTAGTGAACCTCCCCATCCTTTCCGTTTTGTTCCTAGAGCACCGTAGTGAGCGCCTTGGCGTCCCTTGTGCCCGAGCGTGCGCCACCTGACCCACGTCGCGGCGTTGCTCGGTGACCATTTGGTCCGCAGGCTTGTGAAATTGAGAAATACTTGTGTTGGGGTTTGCAAGTCCCGTAGCATGCACGTATGGTGAACCGTTATATAGCGAAGTTGGAGCATGAGGTGCTCTTTGATTGCTTTCCTTATGAGTGGCACTTTCGGGGAATGGCGATGGTCTTTTCCTACCAATCTACCCCCCTAGGGGCATGCGTAGTAGTACTTTGCTTGAGGGCTAAGTAGACTTTTTGCAATAAGTATCTGAGTTCTTTATGACTAATGTGGGTCCATGGATATCACGCACACTCACCCTTTCACTTTGCTAGCCTCTATTGTGCAGCGCAACTTTCGCGGTATCCATGAACCCATTATTTACCTTCCTCAAAACAGCCACCATACCTACCTATTATGGCATTTCCATAGCCATTCCGAGATATATTGCCATGCAACTTTCCAGATTCTGTTATTATGACATGTTCCATCATTGTCATATTGCTTTGCATGACCGTAAGATAGCTAGCATGATGTTTTTCATGGCTTGTCCGTTTTTGATGTCATTGCTATGCTAGATAATTGCACATACCGGTACACCACGGGAAGCATTCATATAGAGTCATATCTTTGTTGAGAGTTGTAATATTGAGTTGTAAGTAAATAAAAGTGTGATGATCATCATTATTAGAGCATTGCCCAGTGAGGAAAGGATGAAGGAGACTATGATTCCCCCACAAGTCGGGATGAGACTCCGGACTTTATGAAAAATAAAAGAGGCCAAAGAAGCCCAAATAAGAAAAGAGGCCAAAGAAGCCCACCAAAAAGAAAGAAAAAAATGAAAAAAATGAAAAAGAAAAAGAAAAAAAATGAGAGAAAAAGAGAGAAGGGGCAATGTTACTATCCTTTTACCACACTTGTGCTTCAGAGTAGCACCATGTTCTTCATAGAGAGCCTCCTATGCTTTCACTTTCATATACTAGAGGGAATTTTCATTATAGAACTTGGCTTGTATATTCCGATGATGGAAGCTTCCTCAAGCGCCCGAGAGTCTTCATGAGCAAGCAAGTTGGATGCACACCCACTTAGTTTCGAGTTTGAGCTTTCATACACTTATAGCTCTTAGTGGATCCCTTGCACTTGTAATCCCTACTCACTCACATTGGTATATATTGATGGGCATCTCCATAGCCCGTTGATCGCCCTAGTTGATGTGAGACTATCTTCTCCCTCTTTTGTTCTCACAATCACCACCATATACCACCATAGTGCTATGTCCATGGCTTGCGCTCATGTATTGCGTAAGAGTTGAAAAAAAAGCTGAAGCGTTAAAAGTATGAACCAATTGCTTTCGGCTCGTCATTGGCGTTGTGCATGATGGGAGTATTTTGTGTGACGAAGATGGAGCATAGCAGGACTATATGATTTTGTAGGGATGAGCTTTCTTTGGCTATGTTATTTTGATAAGACATAATTGCTTGGTTGGTATGCTTGAAGTATTATTGTTTTTATGTCAAATGATAGACTATTGCTTTGAATCACTTTCGTGTCTTAATATTCATGCCATGATTAGACATATGATCAAGATTATGCTAGGTAGCATTCCACATCAAAATTTATCTTTTTATCATTTACCTACTCGAGGGCGAGCAGGAATTAAGCTTGGGAATGCTGATACGTCTCCGTCGTATCTATAATTTTGATTGTTCCATGCCAATATTCTTCAACTTTCATATACTTTTGGCAACTTTTATACTATTTTTGGGACTAACATATTCATCCGATTGCCGATGCAGTTCACATGCATTGCATGTTTTATGTTTAAGTGAAAACCAATATCAAAGCGGAATCCAAAGCGGGATAAAAGCAGACGGAGAATTATTTTGGAATATTTGGGATTTTCCGGAGGAAGAATCAGCATGAAAGCGGTGTCGGGGTGGCCCACAGGACGAGAAGCGCCCCTACCTAGGCGCTCCCTGGGCTCTCGTGGGCCACCCGTAAAGGCGGTTGATGCCCTTCTTTTGCCGCAAGAAAGCTAATTTTATGAGAAAAATCTGGGCGAAAGATTCACCCCCAATCAGATTCACGGATCTCCAGATATAAAGGAAGCGGTGAAGGGGTAGAATCAGAGAACGCGTAAAGCAGAGAGATAGATCCAATCTCGGAGGGCTCTTGCCCCTCCCACGCCATAGAGCCAAGGACCAGAGGAAACCATTCTCCCATCTAGGGAGAAGGTCAAGGAAGAAGAAGAAGAAGGGGACTTTCCCCCCTTGCTTCGGTGGCGCGGAGCGCCACCGGGGAGCCATCATCATCGCCCTTGATCTTCACCAACACCTTTGTCATCTTCACCAACATCTCCATCACCTTCCCCCCTCTATCTACAGCGGTCCACTCTCCCTCAACCCGCTGTACCCTCTACTTGAACATGGTGCTTTATGCTTCATATTATTTTCCAATGATGTGTTGCCATCCTATGATGTCTGAGTAGATCTTCGTTGTCCTATTGGTGGTTGATGAATTGCTATGATTGATTTAATTTGCTTGTGGTTATGTTGCTGTCCTATGGTGCCCATCATATGGTAGCGTGGATCACACCATAGGGTTAGTTGTATGTTGATAGGACTATGTATTGGAGGGCAAGAATGACAGAAGCTCCATACTAGCATAGAAATTGATACATACGGGATTGAAGGGGGACCAATATATCTTAATGCTATGGTTGGGTTTTACCTTCATGAAAGTTAGTAGTTCTTGGACTGCTTGCTAGTAGTTCCAATCATAAGTGCATAGAATTCCAAGTCAGGGGATGACATGCTAGCAGGGCCTCTCCCACATAAAAACTTGCTATCGGTCTAATAACGTAGTCAATTGCTTAGGACAATTCCACTACTCCTACCACCACTTTTCCACACTCGCTATATTTACTTTATTGCTTCTTTATCTAAACAGCCCCTAGTTTTTGTTTACGCGTTCTTTATTATCTTGCAAACCTATCTGTTGGGGATATTACCACTATGGGTAAACCGGCGGGACAAGCCGGGTTAACTAGCGATGATTGAACATGTTAAAAGCCAAGTAGGCAGTAGAGAGCTTATGGCCCCATAGCGGTTTATGCCTTTCATTGTAAACCGGCATCGACGTATAACTTGTATTATAAGTTAGGAATAGTAGAGACCGAGCTGGATACATCTATGAACCGGCGTTGGGACTACGTAAACCGACAGGCGTCACCCATGTATATAAGGGGCGACCCGGCGGATTTAAAACAGAACAACCACAACTTTCGAGGCTTAAGCGAAACTTGTTTGCTCCCTAGTCCTCGAAACCCCATCAATTCCCTCACAACTAGGCGTAGGCTTTTACCTTCATCGAAGGGGCGAACTAAATATAAACTCCCGTGTCTTTGTGTCGCTTTAACCCCTTCAAGTTAACCCGTAGCGATGGCTCCATGACTAAGTCCTTTCACGAGGACATCTGCAATGACAAACCCACGTTAGTTAGGCGCCCACCGTGGGGCTATCGCGATGGTTTGACATTTTTGGAGGAGCAAGTTCGAAGGACTCAAGGGCTATGTTGTGGGCGGATGACCAAGAGTCATCAGCGGTAAGCTCTACATCGGCGATGCAGGATGGGGCCCGAGGCCGGCTCAATCGAGTCTGGTGGCGGGTCCCCTTTGAGTAACATACGTCTTCATTGGCAAGATTGGTGAACGGGTCTGAGCCGGACATACGCACGACCTCGTCGAGGCGGCTCGGCGTCACGAGATCCGCCCGAGTTAAACCGGCCGTGAGGCGTGCCTTTCGTGGGGTCATCCACGGAGAGGAACTACGAGGATGAATCGGGATCACGGTGAGTTAGAATGTCGTCTATTCGGCGATGAATCCTCGGCGGAGAAACCGAATCATTGTATCAATTGCAGGCAAGCGGCAGGATAGGGGCTGTTCGATGGCGGCGATATTCCGGACCCCTCCGATCTGCCCTAACGGGTTGGAATATTCATGGCGGTACACGATGACGATCCACTCTTCGACCGCTTGGCGGCAATGTTCTCCGGATCTTCAGCGGCGGCGGCAGGCGAAGCGGGAAGGTCTGTCGCCCGCCGACTCAAGTCTTCTCTGATCTATTTGATCTGTTGGCTGTGCTTATGGCGGAAGCCAACCCGGCGGATCAGGATGCCCTAGCGGAGATTGCAAAGGTGAGAGAGCAGATCAATCGGGCCAAAAGGCCGACTGGCAGGCAGCAGGATAGCTGCGAGGCGGAGCGCTTTAGGCGCCCAGGCCTATAAGCTTATGCTGGATCGAAGCAACCGCGCGAGGTCTGGCGGAAGCACCGGTCCCGCTTGCCTTGGTTTTCGGCGCCAGAAATCTCTTTCACACCCTAAGGCAGGAACCAGTAATCCATGATGGTAAACCGGGCGGAGGCGCTGGGCAGCGCGCGGTCAACCTCGTTTAATGGAACCTCCTCGGCAGAATAATAACATACGCGGCGGTCCGGACACCTCGGGTCATTATTCCAATCCTATGGACAATCTTATGCGCTGCCGCTTCACGATTGGAGGCCATCCCGATCGAAGGTGATTCTCCGCGAGCGGTGGAGGCAGCGCCCGGGTCAAGGAGCTCGCCGGACCGCTTTGATCCAACAGAAGCTTACTCATACAGCTGTGACGGATTCATTTCCACCCCTCGTCCAAGCCGGAGCTACAGCAGGCGTGTGGATGAACCGGCCGTATCAAGTAATGCGGAACCGTGAAGCGGCCCGTGGCAATAATAACCGGCGGTGTGCGTGATGCTCGAGGAGGTGGTGGGCAGGGCCCGAGCATGCAAGCGAGGCTGAGTTAGCAGCACAAAAGCGAAGCGCGTCGGCTTCGCGGTTTGTCCCACCATCTCGGTCGAGCCGGTCACTTCTAGTTCATTGGGGGTGCCTGTCTGAGTCCCGCTTTCACATGTGCGCTTGCCCAAAGATTTCAAGGGTCGCGCAAGGTGCCAAACTATCTTTGCCGATTTGGCTCGGAAGCATGGATAGAGAGTTATGAGATGGCCATGGAGATGCTAGATGTGGATGAGGCGGCGTGTGCAAAGTACTTCACCATGATGCTTGAAGGAATGACGGCCGTGCTTGGTTAAAGAGCTTGCCGCCCAACTCTATCAGCTCATGGGCCCAGCCTCTGAGCCCGGTTTGTCCAGAATTTCAAGGACACCTGTAAGCAGCCCATGTCCATAGTGGATTTAAGCGGCTGTGTCCAGGAGGAAGGAGAGTCGACAACTCATTGGAGTGCGCCCGTGTCTCGGAAATTTTGCACTTTCGTCGGCGGACCATTATCAACGCTGATTACTGCGATCATAACCACGGAGGTCAATTGCGGTTTCAACCCACGAAGTTAAAATTAGGGGCGAATGAAGCGCCCTTTGTAATGACATAGGGCCCCTCATGGGTGCTTTAGTGAAGTATGCTAATTACGATAGTACCAAGGATCCCGAGTCTGATGATGACAAAGGCGGGGAAGGGAAAAAAACGGCAACTCAAGCAGCGGCAACACAACCACGACAAGCCATGGCACGGAGGCAAGCGTAAAAGCGGATGGCAGCGTGGACTTTGTGGCTAATACTAGCGCCAGCAGGACAAGGGTCAATGACGCAAGGGTAAAGCGGTGAATCGCGGTGGAGCTCAGAATCCTAACCCAGATCCATAAACTATTTATTGAACCAGCCCTACCCAAAACACGGGACGAAGGAGATACCGGCCAACCACCTTTGGAAGGACTGTTATATTATGCAGGAGTTCAAAAATTCTAAGGCTTTCCGGTATGATCATGGATCAGGTGGTGGCTCAGGATCCGGTTTCCATGGGCGAGGTCACGATGGAGGAACTTCAATTCAGGCTTCAATGGCAATCGAGGTGGACATAACAATCATAATAATCGAGAATAACCAAGGTGGTTACAACCAGCAACAACAGCGACTTGATGGGTTATCGATCATCCAAAGCAGTTGAATAGTGGGTAATATCATGTCTTCACAACTAGCTTGGATAAGCGAGACCAGAAACTCCATAAGCGAGTGGTGAATTACATTGAACCGGCCATTACCGCGTTATTTCACGCTTCGTTGGAACAACCAATCATATGGAGCGAGGAGGATCACCCTCTCCGGGTTGACAATCCGGGTCAGCTAGCATTGGTGGTAGCCCCTCGGTGGGGGTTATAAATTAGTAAAGGTCCTCATGGATGGTGGAAGCAGTATTAACATCCTATACTATGAGACCTTCCGCCGTATGGGGCTGACGGATAAAAATCTTAAACCGTCTAATCCACGGTGTTCCATGGTGTATTAATTTTGCACAGCAAGTCAGCATATCCTCTTTGGCAAGATAGCTCTAGAAGTGGCCTTTGGAGCGATCATGACTCCGGTCGAGAACCTTTGACTTTTGAAGTGGTGAAGATCCGGAGCCCGTATCACGCCCTATTTGGAAGCGGCGGCTTATCTCAAATTCATGGCGCGGCCTTGTTATGTCTATTCTGACTCAAGATGCGGGTCTGAAGTGAGCGATAACGGTTCATGGCAGCGCAGATTGCTTTGGAATCTGAGGAAGGTGATGTAACCCCTCTGTGAGTCGGTTTGTGCCACGGAGGTTGAAATACTACAAGGACAATGTTGATCCGGTGGACATGACCCCGATTGAAGAAGCCAACTATAGAGCATGATCCGGATTTAAAGTTCAAATCGTGGCTGAGACTAAAGCATTGACTTCATTACTGGCGATTCGTCCAAGCGGTTCATTATCGAGCGTAACTTGGACCCAAAATAGGAAAGCTCGCTCATCGAGTTCATCCGTGAGAATCGGGACATTTTTGCATGGAAGCCTTACGACATGCCGGTGTCTGGGGAACTTCGCTGAGCAAACTCTTAATGTTGATCCTAAGTACAAACCGGTGAAGCGGTTTCTCGCCCGGTTTAATGAAGAAAAGCGCAAAGCTATTGGAGAGGAGGTGTCGGGCTCTTAGCGCTGGTTTTATTGTTGAAGTCTTTCCATCCGGGTAATGACGCAATCCAGTGCTTTGGTTCTTAAGAAAAAGCGGCACTTGGCGCGTATGTGCGGATTACAGACCTTAACAAAGCTTGTCCGGCGGATCCTTTTGCCCTCCCCGCATTGATCAGATTATCGATGCTACCGCTGAGATGTGGCGTTTGAGTTTTACGGATGCATATTCTGGTTATCATCAGATCAAGATGGCTGTTAAGGACCAAGAGAAGGCGGTGTTCATAACTCCCTTTGGAGCCTTCGCTATGTATCTATGCCTTTTGGGCTCAAGGCGCCAAAGCAACTTATCAGCGGTGTGTACAAAATTGCCTTCATAAACAGATCGGCCGTAATGTGCGCCTATGTGGATGATATTGTGGTCAAGTCAAGGGAGAAGAAGGCGATTGACGATTTGAAGGAAACCTTTGATAACCAGCGGACTTACAAGATGATACTCAACCCGGCCGTCGTTTTTGGTGTATCGGCAGGCAAGTTATTGGGTTTCTTGTGTCCAGCGAAATTGAAGCTAATCCGGGAGAAGATTACAGCTATTACCTCCTGGCTAAACCGAAGTGTATCAACGACGTTCAACGCTTGGCGGAGACGGATTGCCCATGGCTGACGAGTTTATCGGCCGCCTCGGTGAAAAGCGATCCCCTTATCTGAGATCTTTGAAGAAGATGGATCAATTAAATGCGGAGTTGACTCTGATGAGGCATTTGAGGATTTAAGCGGCGATTAGCCAATCCGCCCATTCTTGCAGCTCCGATCGACAAGGAACCGTTACTACTTTATGTAGCGGCTAATGCTCATGTGATCGGCGTAGCTATTGTGGTGGAAACGCATAAAAGGCGGGCAAAATATCCGGTTCAGCGTCCGGTTTATTATATCAGCGAGGTGCTTATTGAGTCAAGCAAAGGTACCGCATTGGCGGCCGGTGTATGGAGTTTTTATGGCAAGTGGAAGCTTAAATAGTACTTCGAGGACATCCCATCACGATGGTCGATTCAGCTCCTTTGGGAGATATAATTGAGCAGGAGGCGGCGGCGGATTGCCAAGTGGGCTATAAAGCTTGGGCCGCATGGTTTGAAATCATTACCTCGGACTGACGGTCCAGTCTCAAGCACTTGTTGATTTCATCAATGATTGGGCCAGAGCTACAAGCACACAAGAGAAGCCGGATCACACTTACTGGACTATCCATTTTGATGGGTCCGGGCAATTGGAGGGCTCGGGGGTGGAGTCGTGTTAACTTCCCACGAGGGTGATAAGTTACATTATGTTCTCCGGCTTAATGTTCCTTGTACTAACAATGCAGCTGAGTATGAAGCTTTACTCCATGGTCTCCGGATGGCTAAGGAGATGAATCTCAGCCAAGTTAAATGCTTGATTGACTCGGACACTGGTGGCTCAACAAGTATCGGCACTTGGGATTCCAAGGATCCGCTCATGGCAGCTTCTCGTCGTGAGGTAGATGTTATTGCGAGGTCACTTTAAGGGTTATCGGTGGATCATGTGGGCGGATGGAAGAATGAAGCGGCGGGCCTTTAAGCCGGTGACCTCTCGCGTAAAACGGTCCCTTCTTCTTTTAGATGTTACGCATAACCCATCTGTCAAGCTCCACAGAGAAAGAGGATTTGGCTATTCTTGATCCGGAGGCTCGGTTGGTGGCAGCCCTGCATGTCATACCGGATTGGATGATTCCTTATCTTGCGTACATGAACCGGGCGAGTTACGGAGGATGAGACTCTAGCCGAGCGAGATAGTCCGCGATCCAAGTCCACTGACCATTATCAATGGCGAGTTGCATCGTGCAGCGTAATGTCGGAGTGTTTCAACGCTGTGTGTCCCCACACGAGGAAAGGCTGTGAAATTTTACGGGAAATCCACGAAGGGGATTATGGTACCTTGGCAAAATTCAAAGTCTCACGAGTGGCTAAAGAGCGTTTATAAATCGCAGTTTCTATTGGTTAACTGCTCATGCTGATCACGAGAGGAGACCTAGTTATAGAGCCTGATGTGATGGCTATCGAGAGAAATTCTCAAAGAAGCGGCGCTCATATACCGGCTCAAAAATTGAGAGATGATTCCAATTACCTCGGCCGTTTGCGACTTAGGGGGCTGGACATGGTGGGACCTTTCAAAAGGTCCAGGATAAGAAGACCCACCTCTTGGTGGCGGTGGACAAGTGTACAAAGTGGGTTGAAGCCGGAGCACTGTTAGCAAGTGTGATGCATACCCGCAGCGGTTTAATTTATTAAAGGTGATTTTCGGTTTGGCTTTCCACACGGATATCATTGCTTGATAATGGTACCAACTTGTCCAAGGGTGCTATCGAAGGAGTTTTGTGGCGTGAGCACATCCGGCAATGACGTATCATGATAGCTCACCCACGGTCCAATGGCCAAGCGAGAGAGGGCTTCAACCAAGAGATCTTACGAGGGCATCAAGCCCGGCTTATGGTTCCTTTACAATGAACACGGGATGTTGTTAGGTTGAGGTTACCATCATGTTATGGAGCATCAACACCACGCCCAACAAGTCGACGGGACTACCGCAGCGCTGTTCTTCATGGTTTATGGGCGGAGGCGGTCCTCCCTAGTGATATCCGTCATGATTACGCCTCGATGTGGCGGCGTATGTTGAAAGCGAGACAACGAGCGCGACAAAGCGCTTTGGACCTGTTGAACCGAAAATGGCGTGATGACATCGCCCTTGCTGCCCGTTCGGCGATTTACCGTGAGATCTTACGTCGATATCATAGTCGCAGTTAGAACCAGAACCTTTCAGAAGGAGATTGGTTAGCCGACTTATCCCAGACCGAACTGATATGCTAAAGTTATCCCCACCTTAGGAGGGACCTTTCGTGGTCAGACAGAATCTGCTGGCAACGGGTCATACTATCGATGTCGACGTTGAGATGCATACGAGACTCATGCACGTTAGAGGAGGAGACCAACATGGCCTGGAACACTTAGCTCATCTTTGGCCTTACTATACTTGAGCCATAGGCTCTACTCATATATATATTATGACAATGTATATATTATGGTCGATTACAATAAACCCGGAGCCTTAGCTAAGCGGGGTCTCTGTTATTTTATATCATGTGTGGTTACACGGAGTTTCTTTTTTTTCTTAAAAGCTGACCTCGGTTTACCCCTTGATTAGCTTTTTCAAATAAGCTTTGTATCATGTCTCTAGGGGGCTTGAGTGCGTATCCGAACCAAGAGCAACACCTTTAGACCGGTGAAAGCCACCAAGATCACTTAGGGGACTTGGTCGTATGTCTGAATCGATCACGCCTCTTGATCGGCACTAAGGCCACTGCCATCACTTAGAGGGCTTTGGTGGAACCCAGGCTCATCCTTACCTCTTGATGACATAATGCCACTTTGCATCATTTGAGGGACACAGCTGACTTGAACCATAGCTACACCACCTATTGGGGGCTTGGTCGTGTCCGACCATGGTTTATGCCACCCTTGATCGGTTTAAACAAAACCTCTCTTTGCAAATAACTCTCTTTGTTTTTACTTGAGAGACATATTTCTCTTGTTTGCATACTTCTACATGCGTTGTGTGTTTTTATACCAACAATTATTACCAGTTGATTTTATACAGCCGGTGACGGAACACGGTCTATTTTTTAATCCGGGAGACTCTTTGCCCGGTTTGATTTTACATTAACGTATCCTATTATGAGAGTAACACGGTATTCTCTGTAAACCGGAGCGGTTACTTAGTAACCCGACATTATATTCAAAAGAGGCTGTTCTCCTCCGGTAAGTGGTTTCTTAAACACTACGGTTTATGATTAACATAACTGGCAATTCCATGGCCTACAATGGCGGGTATCATATATTGTTATATTTGATAATATGTTTAAATCCTCAGATATTATCTTTGATTTCATATACATCGATATTATGACCCACTTTGGTGGTACAACCCGCGGCCGGTGTTTTAAGAACTTTTTGCTGCGAGGATAATTGTTTTAACATTGATGATTCAAAGGAAGCATAAGTTACCCAGCGTATAAGTATGCAGCGAAGGCATATCAACACCAAGTGTGGCAGCTAGTCTATTACCACGACAACCACGGTGCCCGAGATAAGATAATTGTTTTTGTCATCATAACATAGCAGAACAAGCTATGTAAACGGCTTCGGTTTAGGCTTGATACATGACCTACCTTACGATGGTTGCGGGTCATCACCTGCAACTTTTTCGACTTGACCCAATTTCCCTACCCAACTGCTGGAAATCACTTACAGTTGTCCGGTTGATTCCCATTAATGCTTGAAGCCTGACTTCGCCATGGTGGATCCAGCAAAGAGGCGGTTCAATGTCGAGGCCGTAGAAATATGCTTATGGATGGGAGGGATAAGATTCTCGCTTGAGGACACTGAATTGCAGCCCACTCGTTTATTTTGACCATCATATTTGCACGGCTTGATAATGGGACAAATTTGCCTGCTTGACCAATTGACAAGCGGGCGCACTTCCGGTTTATAGCTCGGAGGTCCTCTTCACTTTCTAAATTCTGTCCGTCCTCCTTCACGCATGTGGAAGCCTTGAGCCGCTTCAACAAGATCCAAAAATCTGGAACCCACGCTTTTGCCCGGATTAAAGCGGTTATAAGCGCCCCGGTTCTAAGCAGCAGATTTCTTCAATTCTTGATCCGGGCAGGAAGCATTGACAACCTCTGGATGGTATCCTGAATCCAAAGGTCGGGGCGGGTTGTTGTGAGAAGTAGTCTTTGATGATCCGTTGTGCGCTTTGTATACTGATTGTTCTATCAATGTGTAGGCGGCTTTCCGGGATTTCTCTTCCGCACATCTGATCCCCAAAGTATGGCCATCGTGTCCTGAATCATTCAAAGACCGAGTGATAAACCCGGCTACAATATGAGAAGACATCATTACTGCAGAAAATAAAAATGCTTACCAAAAGGCGACAGCGGTCACTGACATGCACTTGCGCGCTTCACATTTGATCCGACTCATCTACCACCAGTTTGAGTGCGCTTCAGACCATTCTACGCCCTTTAAAGTAAGCCGGTCTTTTCCGTTGGCCCAATCTGCCCGTTCCTTG